>OY728163.1:53601155-54031947 GCA_963277665.1 Viscum album | reverse complement strand
ATATTTGGTCGTACCACACACACCACACATCCGACTTGACGTATCCATATAACTCCTACATGTCACGAATAATATTTTCTATTTTTTCATGTTCCTATTTGCAAGTCATATCATGAGAACACGTTTATCTGAAATTTGACTGTTACATGTCGTTTTGGTGTTTTATGACTCTACCGAAAATGCATTTTCAGAGTCATAAAACACCAAAATGATGTGTAACGGTCAAATTCAGAGAAAATGTTCTTAGAATGACTTAAAATCACACTAAAATAATAGAAACATTATTTGTGACATGTAGTAGGAGACGACACATCAATCAGACGTGTGGTGTGCGCGGTACGATCGAATATGTTGTTTTCAATAGTTTGGTGCGCTCTAAAAGGGTGTGTTGGGTGGTCCAAACCAGCCGAACGAACTCAGAATGCCATGAAATCATACGAAAACAACCATGGTGTGAATTGTGAAATGTTCAGGAAGACGGTACGTCAATCGGGAGGTGTCTTTTTTACCACGGTGACCAGAAATGAATTTCAAGTGTCATAAAACACCAAAACGACATGATAACGGTCAAATTCAATGTAAACATCCTCCTAATGACTTGAAATCACACTAAAATAATAGAAATATTATTCATGACATGTAGGAGGAGACAACACATAAATCAGACACGCGGTGTTCACGGTACAACCGAATATGTTGTTTTTAACTGCGTGCTCTAAAAGGGTGCGTTGGGTGGTCAAAACCAACCGAACGACCTCAAAATGTCATGGAATCATACGACAACAATCATGGTGTGAATGTGGAAATATTTGGGCAGAATTTACATCAATCAAAGGTTCCGTTTGACTGCAGTGACCAGAAACGCATTTCCAGAGTCATAAAACACCCAAACGACGTGTAACGGTCAAATTCAGAGAAAACATTTTCATAATGACTTGAAATCACATGAAAAAAATATAAATTTTATTCCTGACATGTATGAGGAGACGACACGTCAATTGGACATGCGGTGTGGGCGGTACGACCAAATATGTTATTTTTAACAGTTTGGTGTACTCTAAAAGGGTGTGCTGGGTGGTCAAAACAAGCCGAACAAACTCGGAATGCCATGAAATCATACGATAATAACCGTGGTGTGAATTGTGAAATGTTCAGGCAGACAGTATGTCAATCAGAGGTATCATTTGACCGCGGTGACCAAAAACGCATTTTCAGAGTCATAAAACACCAAAATGACATGTAACGGTCAAATTCAGAGACAAATTCCTCAAAATGACATGAAATCACACAAAAACAATAGAAATATTATTCGTTACATGTAGAAGGAGAGGTCATGTCAATCAGATGTGCGGTGTGCGTGGTACGACCAAATATGTTGTTTTTAACAGTTTGGAGCGCTATAAAAGGGTCCGTTGGGTGGTCAAAACCACTCGAACAACCTCAGAATGTCACGAAATCATATGACAACAACTGTTGTGTGAATTGTGAAATGTTCGGGTAGATGGTACATTAATTAGAGGTGTCGTTTGACCGTGGTGACCGGAAATGTATTTCCAGAGTCATAAAACACCAAAACGACATGTAAAGGTCAAATTCATAGAAAACGTCCTCAGAATGACTTGAAATCATAGGAAAACAATATAAATATTATTGGTGACATTTAAAAGTATATGGCACATCAATTAGACGTGCGGTGTGCACGGTACGACTGAATATGTTGTTTTTAACAGTTTGACGCGCTCTAAAAGGGTGCGTTGGGTGGTCAAAACTAGTCAAACAAATTTGGAATGCCAAGAAATCATACAACAACAATCGTGGTGTGAATTGTGAAATGGTCGGGTAGACAGTATGTCAATTGGAGGTGTTGTTTGACCGCGGTGACCAGAAACACATTTTTGGAGTCATAAAACACCAAAACAACGTGTAAAGGTCAAATTCATAGAAATATTTCTTCAAAATGACATGAAATCACATGGAAAAAATATAAATATTATTTGGGACATTTTGGATGAGACAGAACATCAATCAGACGTGCGGTGTCGCGGAACGACCTAATATGTTGTTTTTAACAGTTTGGCGCGCTCTAAAAGGGTGCATTGGGTGGTCAAAACTAGCCGAACGATCTCAGAATGTCATGAAATCATACGAAAGCAACAATGGTGTGAATTTTGAAATGTTTAGGTAGAAAGTACGTCAATTGGTGGTATCGTTTGACTGTGGTGACCAGAAACACATTTCTGGAGTCATAAAACACAAAAACGCCGTGTAACGGTCAAATTTAGAGAAAACGTATTCAGAATGACTTGAAATCACATAAAAATAATAGAAATATTATTTGTGACATGTAGGAGGAGGCAGAACGTCAATCAGACATGCTGTGTGCGCGGTACGACCGAATTTGTTGTTTTTAACAGTTTTGCGCACTTTAAAAGGGTGCGTTGCGTGGTCCAAACCAGCCGAACGACCTCAGAGTGCCATAAAATCCTACGAAAACAACCGTAGTGTGAATTGTAAAATGTTCAGGTAGAGTTTATGTCAATCAGAGGTGTTGTTTGACCGTGGTGACCAAAAATGCATTTCCAAAGTCATAAAACACTAAAACGACGTGTAACAGTCAAATTCACAATAAACGTCCTCATAATTACTTGAAATAAAACGAAAACAATAGAAATATTATTCGTGACATGTAGGAGGGGATGAAACATCAATCAGATGTGCGGTGTACACGGTATGACCAAATATGTTGTTTTTAACAGTTTTACGCGGTGTGCGTGGAGAGCATTCCTTTTAAGACCACAAAACACATTCACAAGCTAAACCAAAGACTCTAAAACATGAAAAAAAAATCCTAAAATGATAACATTTCTTAAATTTGGGGTTTTTAATTATTATAGCACCCATGATTTGATGTCAGACTTAATTTTATTATATATATAAACTAACTGAATAAATATGTCTAATTTATGTTTGTTTTTTAGTTGTTTTTTTGTATCTTATTGTAGGTTTATTGAAGAAAAAGATTGAAATGTATTAGACCTATTTGGATCATTGAATATGAAACATGTCTATCATTTATTGTTTATGAGGATCCTGATGTTTATGCCGTTTGGAATTGTTTTATTTTTTTTATGATTTTTACCCTGTTTCTGCTGTTTGGGAACCATCAGTGAAATTAAAAAAAAACAATTTCTCTAGGATAGCGACCGGAAATAGAGGTTGCTATAGTCCGGCCATGCAGTTGGACAATGACTGCCATTGTCAGTCTCTATAGCTCGGCCGAGTAGTAGGTCAGTGACCGCTAATGGCGGTCGCTATTGCTCGACCGAGCAGGAGGTCAGTGACCGCTCGACAGTCACTGTAGGCCAAATTTTCAGCCCCCTTCAGTGACTGCCATTGGCGGTCACTATAGGCCTACAACATCAGGCCTAAAGCGACCGCCATTTCCGGTCGCTTTGTGGTCTCTAAATAAATTTAGAGACTTCCAATGACGGTCGCTAATGCCTGAATTTTTAGTAGTGAATGGATATTATAGGCTTATTATAAAAGAATTATATTTCTTATTAGCACCATTTATGGGCTTGACTAATAAGGTAATGAATCTTTTATGGTCAGATACATGTGAGAATGCCTTTCAAGAGTTGAAAGGGAGATTGACTTCCACACCGGTCCTAATTGTCATAGAGTAGGGATGAAGCTACAATGATTATTGCAACACATATGGTATCGATCTTAGAGAAGTGATGATGCATGGGGATAAAGTCATGGAATATGGGTTTCATCAATGGGTTTCATCAATTTAGGACACACTAGAGGAACTAACCGATGCACGATCTCAAATTAGCTACAGTTTTTCATGATTTTCACCATTGAAGACATTATTTTATAGGATTGAATTTTGTGGTGTCCATGGAACACAAAATACTCAAGTAAATATTTATATGTCATGATATAAATATGTGAAAAAATGGTATATTCATTAACTACATTAATTCGACTTTAAGATTTCCTATATTCCTGGGAAGGGCACTGCAGTCACTGATGCACTGAGTAGGATGATTCAGATACTGGCAGTTCAGTAGTATAGTAGTAAGTTGCAGTTTATGGATTTATTCTAGAAGATTTATTTAGACGTATAGTTCAATCAGGTATAAACTTTTATTTCATCCTTAACTATGACCTCTACCCTAATGGATGGAGTGAGAATGAAGAAACTAATAGATTTTGAGGTTATAGTCCTACAATGGAGTGTGGAAGGTAAGGACTATCCTCCTAGTTGGACCATAGAAGAGGATGAGATACTACATATCCATGGTCTGGTTTGGGTTCTAGTTGACATACATGAGGAGATGATGTGTGAGTTTGAAGCCTCATTTTGGGTAGTTTATCTTGACGTTACCAAGATGTATCATGATTTACGTTGCCAGTACTAGTGGTCGGGTATGAAACGTGAGGTAGCTGGCTCTGCTATGAGGTCTTCCACCTATAAGTAGGTGAAGGTAAAATATTATCTACCAATCAGAAATTTATAATAGTTATATATTACTAAGTTTAAATGAGATAATTTCATAGTGGACTTTGTTATAGGTTTATTGAGGTTATCTCGAGGTAGTGATGCTGTTTGGGTTATTGTTGACAGGATCATAAAGGTTACTCATTTCTTGCCAATCAAGGAGACCTTCATTATAGATAAGCTTGGTAGGTTGTATATCTATAAGATAGTACAACTTCATGATCCCCCATACTATCATTTCAGATAGGGAATCCTAGTTTACATCTCATTTATATCATAGTTTGCATAGTGTGTTGGGTACATAGGTGATTCAAATCATGACATACCACCCTCAGACTGATGGCCTGTCAAAACGTACGATACATGTGCTTGAGGACATGCTCTTGGAATGCGTTATGTATTATGGGGGATCTTAGGAGAGATATATAACCCTAGTTGATTTCAAATATAACAATAAATATCAGGAGACAATATATATGAAACCCTATTAGGATTTGTATAGTAGGCCATTCTGATTTCCCCTGTGCTAGTTAGAGGCATGTGAGGCAGATTTAATGGGACCACATCTCATGCAAGAGACTTCTAAGAAGACCCTGTTGAAAAGTAAGTAGATGTATAATACATGGTATCGACAGAAATATTATACATATCACTATATATGACCTATGGAGTTCAAATCCGGGGATTAAGTATTTTTTCACATCTCACAGAGGCTAGAATATAGAAATATTAGGAGGCAGGGTATTCTTTCACCATGATATGTTAGGCCGTTCAAGTTTCTAGAGAGAGTAAGGATGGTAGCCTATTTGTTGAAGTTACCTCAAAGGTACCAGGCTGTACATGATGTCTTCCACATATCTTAGTTGCATCAATATCACTCAGACCCATCACACACTCTGCAGCTAAATGATATTGAGTTATAAGTAGATTCATCCTTTGAGGGTCATCTAATTCTTAGTGTTCACAGAAGCGTGAAGGTTATCAGAGGTTGGTCATTTCCTATAGTAGATGTTCTATGAAATAATGACCATTTATAAGACGAGACTTGGGAGCAGGAGGCCAATGTATGTGCTCATTGGATGGAGTTATTCATGAGTGATTTTTGACCACACTTGAGAGGGAAATTTACGGATGAATTTTTGAAGGGGGAAGATTGTAAGATCCTAGGTTTTTCTTAAGGTACATATCTATTTAATTTTAGTTTAAATTCTTATTTTCAATCATATGTTAATACCCTTTCAGGTTAGTGGTGTATTAGGGGTGTCTAAATATTTTTCAGAGCACAGAACCCAACTTTTTGGAAAAAAATAGGAAGGTAACGTAGTTAGTAGAAAACATGTAGGACAGGCGGCACAATTTCTACTAACTATGTGAGGCCTAGAAGTAGGGTTATATAGGTTTCATAGTTTTAGGAAACCATGCGGATGATGGTTCATGCCTTAGAGGAAGAACCTTTAATTTTTAATAGATGTTTTTTCATGGTTTTTTCATGGTTAGTCAAACCGTTCATTGTAACCATGCTGGTTACGACTTAGCACAATAGAGGGAACAAGGTTAGCACACAGTTGGGCCAACTGTGTGGCCAAACCCTACAGCCTAATAATTTGAGAAAAAATTACTGTTTAACCTTAAATTATGCTATAACTCAAACCTAATTTCTATTTATCTCATTTTGGACAACAACGTTTCATTGATACCCCTCTTTGGTCCATTTGGGTAGATTTAAATCATGATTCTCCATCTAATATCGAAATCAAACACCTTCGGTGTTGTGGGATTTGTGTCAATGAGTACACCATTCCTTTTATGTCATTGTTCATTATTCTCGGAATTGAAGAAGTTTTTTAGGTGAAAGCTAATATGAACTATTTTTAGGTACTTTCCTTTGTTGTTATTCTCTAGATCTAAGTTTAATATGGAACAAATATTGGATGAGCACTATAGTATGGACCTATTATAGGTGGTATACAATTTTTACAAGTTGTTTGATTCTTTATATAGATAGTTGTCATTGTTCTGCCCATTGGATTGTTTAGCGTGGCCCTAAAAATAAATTGAATAATTAAATTGAACCTAATGAAAAATGGTAGTGATTATTTTAGTTCCTTTAGATTAGTTGGATGTTGTTTCCCTAACCAAAGCCACCCATGGGGTGTGAATTTGACTTTCCCTTATAGAACCACCAAAGTTGTATGTGTTTGCTCTTTCCTTTTTAGATGAATCCCAATTACAAATAAATTGAATTGAAATAATTTATTTGGACAAGATATTCCTCCTTTTTCATATATTAACATGATATGCCTTGCTTGAATTATTTTAATTGGTTTTAATGGAATTTCTATATGAGTGGGTAAACTCATTGAATGTAATTGGATTTGAATTGCTTTATGAGTGGGTGTACTCATAGAACTTGAATGATTTTGAATTGATAAATGGAACGAGTTATGAATTGAAATGGAAATAGATTACTTGGTTAGTATACCATTGATATTGATTCAATTTAGATGCCTTGGATATTTCATCCATGGTTCTTTATTATGATAGAAGATACCTTGGGAATATGTGTTCCTTGGATCACGATTTTGTAGGATTCCATGGTTATTTCTACCCCTTGGATCCGGCTTGCTAGATATGCATTAGACATGATCTATTGATATGATCCTTGGACTCCAAAAATTCTATTATCAAGTTTCCATCAAGATTCTCTTATGAATCGATGAGGATTCCTTGGCATTATATACCATGGAACCCACCTTGTGGGGTCTAACACTTCTAATTTTACAGCACAATTTTCGTAAATGTGTCATGTTTGATTATAGAGCTCAGCCATTGTTGATATTATATACTTGTTGTATGGTGTGGTATTGGGGGATATCATATATTGTGTGTAAAATATGACCATGGTATTTTCTTATTTTTAATTTAATACTTCCATGATATAGGATATTGACCCTTATTTTTTAGGGATCCTTTAATGGCTATACACGATCTTATGTTTTTTTTTATTTTTTCCATGGAAACTTTAATTTTATTACTATTATACCTATTAACTTATGCACTCTACTTTATATTTCATTTCACAACCATTATTTGTTATAGACACTTTGGGTGGGGACCTACATGGATTGTATCTCACACCCTGTTTACACCACTGTTGGGTAACCAAATAGACTTTATAGATGCGGGTAGGGATCAGGTCAAGCACACATAATTTGATGCTTGAATCTATTCTATGCTTAGGAGAAAGAGATAACAAGACCGAGATAAGGATTGCAATTCTATCTATGATAACTATTTTAATTATTTTTGGTATTTTAATTCAAGTATTGTACTAGATGTCTGTATACCTATTTCAGATACTTTCTAGAGACATGACATTTATCATCTTCATTTTGTATATGAGATTAATTTTGGAATTATTTATATATTCCAGTCTTTGATGTTTATATATTGTTTGATTGGTTTACTATTTCTGCTATTGATTATTATGATTTCTACCACTATGTTACACTCTAATAAGAGGGCATAGTCTATCCATATACACACCCTTGTCCCTCACTTTTAATCGATTGCCTTTGTAATTTGGAGAGATTCTCTTGAGGCCGTGTGGCCAACTGGTCTCAAGGCAATTTTTAGTGACATATGGGCTTGGTAAGTTACATTTACATCCTTTTATAGATACTACAAGTGTATTTAGGCTCTAGAATATATGTTTCTATGGCTAGTCACTATGAGAAGGGTGTCTTGGGAATTAGCTCAATTTTCATCTGGTGTACGAAAAAGAAGCATAAATGCACAACTAATTTGAAAATCCCTAAGGATATTATTGGGCTGATCATATAATATTTATAAACAACTATGAAGGATTTATTTTATTTTTACATGAGGTATTAGGACGAGAAGTAAAATATAACCTATTTAGAGTAAATTAGGTTGAACAAAGAAGGTTATAGGACGAAAAAAGTGTGACATAATTGAAAATAAAGTATCATAGGTTGAATTGAAGGTGTCATTAGAGAAGAAATATTTAGATTGATATTTCATATACATATAATCATTTAATCTGATTCTATTATACATTATTATATACTATTTAGTTATCGTATTTGGTTGAAAACTAGATTATGAAAATGAAGCTGTGAAATGTATGTCCCTATGAACATCTAAGAAGCATATTTGGGATAAATAGTTTCATTGTATTACCAAGGATAATGTATTGGATATCTTAATAATAATAATATATATATATTGTTTCTTAATTATCCCTCAGTTTATTTATTTTGTAAATGATGATTTCTATTGTGAGTACACAATTCATTTAATGGGGGAGAATGCAACACCCCAATATTTTAATATATATTTACCTTAATTTTTTTTTATTGATAGTGTTTTTCACTTATTATTCCAAAATAAAATAAAGAACACATATATATTTTTAATATTAAATATAAAAATTAAAATAACGATTTTAAATTAGCTGGTATAGATTATATTAACCCCATCACAAAATCTATAAAAAATGTTTGGAGAAATGGACTCCAAAATAAGAAGTATTTATTATGAATCCCATGATCTTGGAAGTAGGTATCTTATCTAGGGTTTTACCTAGAATAATAACAATAATAATTTGATCAATTTTGGTTTGAGAAAAACCATATATGGGAGAAGTTTAGGCTGGTGGATATTGTAACAATATCCATGCTAGCTGAACTACCACTCAAAACTATAACCATATATTATATGATGTTTAGGGATTATGTGGAGATCATAATGGTGTATATAAATAAAAATTAATATTATATCATCATGTAATAAAATATTTATATGTATATATATATCATGAATTTTTATACTTTTCAAAAGGTCATTTTTCCTCTATTCACTTTATCCCTAAAAAATGTATTTTTCAAAAATTGGAATTTTATTTCAAGTTATTAAATTTATTATGACATAATAATAAAAATATATAATGATTATATAATTAATAAATTAATATTATAATAATTTTTATTTTATAGGAAAAATAATAGTTAATTTTCTAAAATTCATTTTCCTATAAAAACAATTTTTCATTATATTTTTTGATTTTAAATAAAAATAAAAATAATGAATTTTAGGTCATGAATTTTAAAATATTAAAATAATTTTTCTATTTATAATGAAAATAATATCATAAGATTAATTTTTCCAGATTTTTATAAAAATATTTATTTTTATGTGAATAGAGAAAATACCATTTTTACAAATAACATGAATTTTATGACATTAGTAGTACATAAATTGGAATTATTAATACATGAAACATTTCTTTATGATAAAATATTAATTTAATAAGTTATGTTATCATTAAAAAAATATTTTTTAGTTTATAAACCCATATTTGACATTTCATAACTTGAGTTATATTAATTTAATTATTTTAATACATTTTATATTTTGTATTTTAAAATTTTTTTTATAACCTTTGGAATATTAATATAATAAAATGGATTTTAAATTTTTATTCATTGGGTCCAAATTATTTAATAGGTAAAATTTTATTTTTATACATAAAGGATAAATTACATTTGCAATAACTAGTTACCTCGGTAAAAATCAAAAGGGGTAAGAAAGAGTTTATCCAAGAAGGAAAGTCCATAAAAATGTTTAAAATATGCGTGTTAATGGGTGTTTGAGGCCTTTCATTACCTTATCAATTCAAATATATATTATTTTTCAATTTTGGAGCTACTTTCCATTAAAGATATTTCCCATTATTAAAAAGTAGTAGGTATTTACATAAATGTCTTCCCAATTAACCTATACAAGGGGAACACCTCCCCTCACATCCCCTCACACTACAATGCGCTTAGTTTAGCCCAAAATCTACCTAAACCTAAGTTAAAATTCACTATCCACCTTCTATAGGTTTTTTTCTTATCAAAATATCATGCCTCAAAGGTTTAACCCCCATTGAATTAGAGGTAATCCAAGAAGTGTTGTATAAATTTAAAACAGCTCCTTTCTCATTTCTATTTAAATTTGTGCACTTACTCTTTCTAAAATTTCATTAAACCATCATAATATAATAAAAAATCATCTCTATTATAGTTTAATGTTATTATAATGATGGTAAAAATAATAAATACCTTTAAATTTTCATTTATGAGAAATGAAAACGTAAATCATGCTTACATGAAGACTACCTTATCCATGAAGAAACATATTTCATTTCGCTTCAGCATCTAACCTAAATATTCCAATTTTTGAATTAAGTAAATATTTATGATATATATATATATATATATTATTTAATTAACTGAAGTTATTAACCATGTTACATATTTCTTCCTTCCTTTGAGAAATGAAATCTTCTTCCATGAATATGTGTAAACTCCTGGATCCATGGGATGATACATTCCATTTTTCAGAATCACAATCATGGATGGTTTTAGTTAATTTTTGATGAGAATATATGATATATATAGTAAATATATTTCATTAATATGGTTCTTTATGGGTAATAAAAAAAGTAACAATCGTTATAATATAATCGAGTGATATTATTTAATAACATGAAACTAGTAAAACACTGATTTATTCTTCATAAAACAAGAATAAAACTCCCATGTGATAGAATTAAAACATTAAAAGTATTTATAAAACAAAAATTCAGTACCTTTAATGTATTTATATTGGTGAATTTTTTTCAGAGAAGGTATAAAAACACATATTTTTTTAACTTAGTTCAAAATGGCCAAGATTATTGACACATGATGTTTAAAAGTGATTATTAAAATATAATAAATTAATAGAATTTTTATTAATTAGGAGTATAAATAGAAATTTTTATGAATATGTTTCTCAAATTTTTAATTAATATTTTTATCTTTTGATTTAGGAGGTGAAATAAGTTTTTTGGAAATCAAGCGTAAAGGTAAGGGACTTGGTAACTCAGACTTCTTTTTTTTTGAATTATACAAATTGTTTTTGAAATTCATTATTTAATAAAATCCAATTCTCAATGTTTTTCACTCTTTTATTACTAGTGAAAAAGATTTTTGTATCTAAATACATTTCCATTAAAGGTTATCTTTTCAATTATTTTAAGAAAACAAATAATACTTTTCAAAATGATACTTGTAACTATGGATTTTAAATCGATGAATAAAACATGTTTTCAAGAAATTTCTCATAATTATTTAGTTTTTATTTTACTATATATAATTAAAATGATTAACTTACAATGTAATTATGTTCTATTTTTTACAAAATATTTTTATCGTATTAGGTGATTATTTTTTGTGATCATGTTTTCGGTATAAATGATTTAGTTCATGTTGTTATTTTATAGCTTATGGATGTTTTAAGAAACCCATTTTATTTCTATGGGTTATTTTTGTAGTGTGAATTATTTTCCTTTCGATGGTTTATGAATCCTATTTTATTTCCACGGTGTTTTTATTAAAATTTAATGATTTACAATTGGATGTTTTATGAAACTTTTTTATTTCCATGGTTTCTTGAGGAAAAGTGAATGATTTCCATCTGGATGTTTTATGAATCCCTTTTTATTTCCATGGGTTATTTATTAAAAGTGAATGAATTCCATTAGGATGTTTTATGAAACCCATTTTATTTATAGGGTATCTTTATGATGTTAAATGTGATTTCTTTTTAAGTGGTGTATATAAGTATGGATTGATGATGAGTGGGGTCATTTTTCACCCTACAATGCATTGGTTAAGATTTATATCTCATGAGATAAGTATTTGGGAGTAAATTGTATATTAATGTAACCTTGATCTCTGATAGTATGGACTATAAAAGTAATTTTCCCCTATTAAAATGTTTGTCATATAGTAAAAGGATGTTATCTATTATGACCTCATACTTTCATGAGTCAAGGTTAATGTAAAATGTTTTAATCCATTTTATGAATATTATTTTTTCTAATTTATCATTGTGTATTTTAATAATCATTCCAAGTACTTTGATGTAAACTTAATTCTTATGATTATCTATCATGATT
The DNA here is from genome assembly GCA_963277665.1 of Viscum album. Lineage (NCBI taxonomy): Eukaryota > Viridiplantae > Streptophyta > Magnoliopsida > Santalales > Viscaceae > Viscum > Viscum album. The sequence goes on along the minus strand of OY728163.1, from coordinate 54,019,426 downwards.
TCATGATATCTCTATTATGTTTATGTTTTCACTTATTCTTATGAACTCATCCTTGATGAAATGTTTATTCAACACTAATTGAGAATTTGATATAACCTATTTCTAATGTTTTCATTCCTTGGGTTTTGAGGGCGAGTCTCACAGATGAGATGTCAAGAAGATGATCTAGTATAGTGAATTTAAAGATAAATGATCACCAGTTTTGTAAAATAATCTTCTAATATAGATAGTATTAAAAGATACTAAACCTATTGGTCTTTGGGATATAATATTTTATGAAATTTAATGTTTTAAATAACTTAACATATGTAAAATTAAGTCATGTTTAGCTTGTCTCACTATAGGTACAACCCTAGGTGTGTGTGGTTATGGGTGTGATGAGATTGATCAGCGTATAATCGAGGTGAAACAAGGGTGAAGATGTTTAGGTGAATTCAATTATATCTATACATTCATCATATACTAGATTTAGTATTTTAAAATTGATATTGGATAAAGGTCATGATTTAGAATCAGCCTAGAGGTGAGTTTTATGAGATCAGATCCTGGGTCACATTAGATAAGTGTTAGTGCTCATGAGGTTTATATTATGATAATTTTGACCATTTTAGGATTCAATCTTGGGATAACATCAAATTTGGAGTTATTACACTAACTTAGGTTCATAATAATCTCTTAATGTCATCAAGGAGTTAAAGAATCTATATTGGGTGATGTGATAGTGTGCCAACTGGTGTAGAAGATAATTTTTCAAAAATTTCATCTATAGAAGTATAGACTAGTTATTTTTCATATAATTGGGAGTGGTGAGTTATAAACTTCATCAATATAGTCATTGTTCCAATGGAAATGTGTTTTGATAGGGAATTTTTTTTTTGGACAACTATAGATTGTAATTGGAAATTCATAAATAAGGCATATATTGGAGAGAACCATAATCCTAGAGATTAATTAATCAATAGAACCTTGGGTTTCTGGGATAAATGGGCATGGGTAAGCACCCTCTTTATGTTTCAGTAGAAATAAAGAGTGATTGGTTTTAAATTATTAGAGCACTCTATGTCTGGAGTTGAATAATGGAAGTGTATTTTTAATTTTAAGATGTAAAGTGGGGATTTGATGATGAATTCGAAATAAAAATGGGTTGAAATTTATGTTTAATTATAATCTAGTATTTTCAGGGATGATAGGTATGATGTTTGTGATTTTGTAAAACCCTATACCTTTTTGAGTTGAGATATTCTATGGGAATTTGAATTTTTGAGTTTGGTGAATTGTATATTTTGAGAACTGGGATTTAGATCAATAATCTGAGTGTTTGAGAAACCTAATATGAATTTATCGGATATGGTTTGAGGCTCAATAGGTTCTTAGGGTTCTCAAGGGAGGATAAAGAGATTCTGTTTAATATTCATAAGTTTTTGGGTTTCTTTTAAGATTTATAGTTTTGTGTGAACGTTTTAGGAGAAACCACTCCACGCCCTTAGAGTGATGATGTTTTGAGTTAATTTTGTATATCACATGATCAATACTTATGGGTCGCACACTGTCAAGGATAAAATCAGTGGATCTTAGAGGAAACCATGTGAGGTGGATTTGACATAGCGAATAACACACAATTATCGCACAATTTTGGAAAACTATGAAAAATGTTTTAGATGAGTCTAGTGGCATTTGGAATGGTTTGTGCACAGTATGGAAAACCATGAAGACAAAAAAATTTAGGGTTTCAGAATTGGAAAATAAAGTCCAAATGATTTTACCATGGTTTGGAAAACTATATAGCCAAACCAAGTGAATGAGATTACCATGTAATGTATCTACAAAAAAGTTGGTGAATGGTTTGTAAAACTATGTAAACCAACCATGAAACTAAATAAAAGTGGGAAATTACCATCATACTATCCAACATTTTTATAGGGGGAAACCTTATTCATCTTCCTTTGTGTGAATCAAACCAAGGGGCTGGTCCCCCTCATTTTCCTTCATTCTTTTTTAGCTTAAGGGATTATTTGTTTGTTTTATAGTGATTTTAAATATGTCTCTATATTTTTATTCCTCTATTCATATTGTACTCTTAATTCCAATGTTTTTTGTTTTATATAGTTATGGTTTCATTGTTTATTCTATTGAATCTTGGTGGAATCTACTAATATTGATGTGGATTTCATGAAACTTAGTGAGAGGACATCCCGAGACCGTATCTATAAGTCAGTCCTCAAAATTTTGATGAACATGTGTCATTGTATAAGTTTTATATTGGTTATGGATTAAAATATAGTTCAATTATCCAATTAATTAGATCCAATTATTAGGGTTTTCCCTAGGTTGGTGTCAGAAGTATGTTATCAACCCATCATATGCTTTTAGTCGGGATATTAGTTTGAGGGGGATCTATGTGAGTAATTATGGATTTGTCTATTTTGAATTAATATTTTTAATTAATTATAAATGTGTAAAATTTATTATTTAATTATTATTAATTAATTTTAATATTTTTTTTCTGAGTTAGGGGCTTAGGTATTTGTATGATGTATGACAGACTTCGATGTACTTGGGTGAGATATATCGGATGGTTTATTAAAAGGATTTGGCATCTAATTTAGGTTGGCGGTGCTATCTACATACTCATATACATTTAATTTTTTTATTTTTTCTTTGAATGTTATACACGGTCTCTTCATTGGGGAGATCAAAAGATCCAATTTAAATGAAATGTTTTATTTAAAACTAATTACCTTAATGAATTGAATAATGTGTAAAGGGATAAGATGGGGGTTTGGGTACTCATTTGATTAATTATACCACTGAAGAATGAGGAATTGAATATAAAAGTATTCCTTAATAAATTTATACTTTGAGGTGGGTAATTAAAATGAACGTAGTAATTATAGTGGCCCAAGTGAAACGTGACCTTAGTGACTTCTCGACAGAGGTGAGAGATGAACTGGAATGTATGGCCAAGAAAGTAGCCATGTTGACCCTTGAAATGATTTAGATACTTCTATAAAGTTGTGATGACCATGTATTTAGAATTAATCCCCATATAAGATTGATTACTTGGGTGGTTTTACCCTAGATAAGCTTTGAATACGCTACGAGTTCAGACTAACCAAGGGTGACTTGGGATGAGGATGTTCTTGAGGCTTTATCCATTATGTGATATTGATACGAGGTTTCCTATGAGGCCAATGTGGCCTTTAAGAGATGTTGATGATGTCGAGGGATGCTATTCTAAACAAGTGATGGGCGTTGAACTGAGTGGTTGAAATAGATAGTTGTACCATTTGTGGTTTCTTAATAGAGATGAGACCTAGGGATTCTCTAGACTTGTGTTTTTATAGAAACTGGGTAGTGATGATTATTAGTGCCACATTATGACCCAAATTGAAGATCACCCATGAGATGGTTAGGTGGGACTAATAACCCCCAAGATTAATTAACATACATGGGATTATTAGGACATTATTTGAGGATCTATTCTTCAGTCCATATATCTATTAGTGATTCCATGGACATAATCCTTGAATTCATATAGTGGGACACACTATCCACCAAGACTGAGGTATTAGTTTATAATTCCTTGTATGTTGTACATTTAATCATAGATATTTAACATGACCCACCCATGTAGCCTAAGGGTATTGTTTGGAATGTCATGGACATGATCATTAGATTCATTATGCTACTATGTGACTAGATTACTCACAGTTGAATCCCCAAAGTTTCTTGATGAGATTGTATTTTTTATGATATGATCCTAAGAATAATCCTATGAACTTATCCTAAAATTTTGGGAGATATGTTCCTTGAATTTATAGGTGTTATTAGTTTGGGATGATTTTGAAATTCTGTATTTATGATGCTATGCTACAACATGAATGGTTTCATGGTAGGCAAATCCCTTTAGTTTTTGGATGATATTGTATTTACAAATACAATATACTAGAAATCAGTAGTTTATTTTGATGTTAAATTCCTAGGTAATGGTCTTTTGATTCAGATATGAAATGGTTTTGGATGACTTATACAAGGTTCTTCATTTCATATGGGACGTGATTTAAAATTCCTTGGACATTGTCTATGGATTTCAATGAGACATAGTTTAAAAACCCCTTCACACTATCCTTTGATTTAGATGAGACATGATTTGGAATGAATTGGACATGATGCATAAATATGGGTATTAAAATATCTAATATTCCTAGGAAATTCTTATGAGATCCTAATATTATGGTTTATTCTACTAGATTTCCTAGATTATTCACCCATGAATTGGTAGTGGGCCAGATATTGGTAGGAATAGTTATGTGATATTATTGGAGACACTTTGACACTGTACAAAGAAAGTTTAGGTCGATCTAAAGAACAATGGTAAGACTAGAGGATTGAAATTGGTTATTTATTTATGCTTTATCACTATATTTTTTATTTTGAGAATGTTACATTCATAAAACCATCATCATTGTTTATGTATGGGACCATGATAGTGGTACCCTACTGACTTTTACTCTCACCATGATCAGGTGGATATATCACTTAGGTGAATGAGAAGGCTTCAATGGATGCATGTTCAAGTTGGGATGATTCTCATAATATGTTGATCAAGATGTATATCTTATATAGAGATTAGTGATTAGGATAAGGTGTGGTTTATTATCAGTAGTATAACCTCAATGCATTTTACTATTTTTTGTACATGTGGTTTTCCTAGTGGGTGGCTAATGAGAATGTAGCTCACCCACTATGTTTCTTTTATTATGGATGGTTATGATTATTTTGTATGCATAATTTGATGTTTTTTATTGTTCATGAATGATGATTGATTTTTACCATTATTGTTATAATTACCCTTTCCCTCTAAGGATACCCTTCCTAGGATAAAAATGAAGAAAGGGAGATAATGACCCCTGATTCACGCATCTAGTAAGCCTCGAGTTGGTGACTAACACCAAGGGTGTAAAAATAAGGAAACCATATCAAGAGCTAAGATGAATAATCCATAATTAAACGCCAATACATAATGTAATGAAATAAAAAACCACCATACATGCATGTGTATAATAGAACAAAAATAATAAAAGTATTCAAAGTAAATACCCAAAAGTAAATCTAAGCAGCGACACAACAACTATCAAAAGGTCCAAGATAGTAATGACCATCACAATCCAAGAAATCCTCATGGAAACCTAAAATTAGTATTATATAAGTAGGGTGAGAATACAAGTATACTATGCAGGAAAACAAAAGTCTCTCATGCATATGTGAAAGAAGAATTATAATTCTCATGTGAGAAAACATAATAACCAAAAAACACCTAATCAGGTATACTAACCATCCCAACCTCACCAAGGTACACTCACCAAATAATGAAATTCCAGTAATATAATATATAGAACATCGATGATTGTTTACTCCACACTAATTTCCCAATGATATGCCACTATCTCCCAACTTCATACATCCTGAAACTTTCATCCCTTCCATATACCACATCACATCCCGCATGTACACACCTAGGACTTACAAAATATCCTACCCACACATACCTAGGACTGAAAACACATATCCTACTTGCACACACCTAGGCCTCACAACACATATCCTTCCCTCACACACATGGGCCTCACAAAATATCACATCATATTTCATCCTGAAGACACCTGGGAAAGTACATCACATCTCATCCCTAAGACACCTGGGACAATACAAACCACCTCGCCCACAAACACTTGGTCTATCACATCTATCCTAAAGACAATTGGGCTATTAAAACCACAATCTAAAGCACTAATAGACCTACATCCATTACAACTTATTCCATACCCATTTCACCTAGAAGAGAGAGTAGAAAAGAGTGGGTGCCCAACCATCTGTACTCCTTACTGGATGTTGGAACAAACACTCTCCATGTGACAATGTGGTTATTCGACACATAGTTATCAACATGGATGGGATAAATATTTAAATCACAAGAATATAAAAGCATATGTATAGTATCAAACACCCTAGTCCAACCTATGGGATCTCAAAAAAAAAACAAACTAAAAACATTTTCATATTTAAATCCACCTCTAAATGTATTTAACAATATCAATAGTCATTTTAAAAGGTTAAGAGCCCTGATAAATGAATGAGGCTTCACATTACCTCTACTTTCAACACCCATTCGTTTCACTATCTAGCATTAAACATGTTTAATCATAAAACCATCATTTTAATATTACATTAACCACTTCCATATTATTAACCGAACCAACCCAAGTCATCCAAACATTACCAAGAAATTATTTATTCATCCCATCACTACCCAGAGAAATATCAATCACAAAAAACCTCAAGCAACACAGAAAAATTCACTCACCATCATTTGATGGATGAATATCCATGGTAAATTAACAAACTTCACATTAAATACACATCATACCAATACCTATGAACATGGGGTGAATATTTCTGTATTTTATCAATGAAAAATAACCAAAACCAAGTAATATTGTCCTTTTTCAAGGCATATTTCTCCAATGACCATATCAACCAAAAAACCCCAAATCAAAACCACATCTAGTAACATTATATATATCAACCATCTCTACATCCTTGCTGCATCATCATACCATACGCAAAATACTATATCAAAAAAACCAACCCCCAGTGCACAACCGAAAACATGAACACATCACCACACCAACCAAAAAAACATATTTTCAGATTTAATAAGAAATTCATTATTTAATTTCAATTATTAATTTACGGGTTATCAAAGAAACTGAAAGATCCCAGGGAATCCATTTATTATATAGATATAAGTGGTTAAAAAAATTTATATATAAGCATCCAACAGTACCAAATAACATACAAGATATAAAACATTCTATGTGAAAACAAGGACCCCCAACAAAATTTATTTTTAGTGGGTTGTTAGCCCATACAAATCACATTATCAATATTAACAAACATACAACAATATCATGCATCACTTTCCCCAACCCCTTGTTTATTGATTTTAAACCAATTAAATTATCTTTATTAATTTGGAATCAAGTACATTAACAAGGAAATAATATATATACCCATCCTTAATGATTCATAATTAAGAAAGTGTGGGAAAACATACTTGGAAAAAAGATGATCGAAACATCCTGGTTTCACAAAAAAATAAGTGAACACGTACAGTAGGAAAAGATCCAATGAATCACAAACCAAATGCTATAGTAGTTTAATCGAATCCTATGAGAATAAGGATTCAGGACATCCTATAGTAGGATAATTCAATAATGAATTAACAAAGGAAAATGAATCTTAGCCTTAGAAAGATGGAAATAGATACATGGGGTCCGATAGGGTTTTTATTTTCCAATAAAGACAGATTTGGTCAAGACAGCACATTTTGACCAATTAAAACCATCCAGACCCTTAGGAAATTAAATATACAATTTATGGAATTTAAATCAGTCTTAAACCTTTTTAAATTTGTACTTAAACTCATTTTATATTGAATAAAGTCATCAAAAGAGAAAAACTAGAAGAACTGAGTACACTGTTCACAAGACACTGCCAGCGAGGCACTGCTAGATGAGGAACCACCAGGCGAGGCACCATTGGATGAGGAACCACTGGAAAAGTCACCGTTGGAAGAGGCACCACTAGACTTGGAATTGCTGGATAAAGAATTGCTAGATGAGGCATTGCTGAATGTGGCACCGCTGGATGAGGCACCATTGGATGAGCTACTATTGGATGAGGCACTGTTGGATGAGGCACCACTAGATAAGGAACCATTGGGAGAGGCACTGATGGACGAGGTAACATTAGAAAAGGCATCACTGGACAAGGTACCATAAAGATGAACTACCTTCCACTATTAGTGAGTCACTACAAAGTGAGAAACCATTGGATGATGCATCATTTGATGAGTGACCTCTAGCGAGCCACTTCCAGTGAGCAACCACCAGGGTGAGACATCGCCATAGTGACACCTCTAGGGTGACACCGCTAGGGTGAGACACCGTTAGCATGAGTAACTATTGGAAAGCTGGGAATTTTGAAAAGTGCTAAAAGAGTCACCATGACATTTTAGGATACCTCAAACACCATATTTCCAACAAAGTAATGGATTAGAAGGATCTGACCCATTATCATAGATACCTCTCAAACTATTATTGCCCTCAAGAATTCAAAACCAAACATAAGGAAAAGAGAGGAAGTTTCCAAACAACCATCCCTTGAGATACCTCTCAAGGATATCATTACACAATAAGCACTACTTTCAACTTAAATCATTAAAATTCAACAATTAAACTCCTATTTATGTTCAAAAGCTGGAGTGCAAACCTCTACACCCAAGAAGACCCTCTCTGACACCTGCTAACCAAGCCTTACCATCATGGTTGTTGACACGTCAACCCAAATGACCAAAAGACACACTACACAACCATAAAAACCAACATTGTTCGAATACCCAAATTAGAGAATTTCTTCCTCCATGTCAAGATACTATATGATTTGGGTGGAAATGACTCACCCACACATGTTTAATCACATCACAGTTAATGCGTCTCTATTAGGAATCATGTACTCCCCTTTTCAAATATCAAGACTTTATCACACATCATAAACCAAGGGAAAAATATCATCCCATAAATAACAAGGTCTCAAACATCACATTACAATGAAAAACAGAGCGAAGAAAAACTAAAAACAACTCTAAGAACTAGGAAAAAATTTGCATCTCTCTCTCCCAAGTACTCTCCTATTGGCCACAAAAAGTACATCCTTAAGCCATAATACATCTGAATAATCCTGGGTGTACTACCAAAGGCGTGTTATAAAACTCAAAAAAATATAATTTACACATATCTACCAAAATGAACAAACATCCATGAAACACCATCAGGTTTTGACCATTTTATGACCACCCCTCTAGAGCATCACCATGGCCAACATGATCTCACATCACCTATACCTATGAGTCTTCCCATTGAGACTCCTCAACCTATTGCATCATAGAAGACTACACCATTATATGAAACAAATAGCCTATACCACCATCCAATCTTGCATCCAAGTGAAAGGCTGATAACTCCTCCATAGCTCTCAAGGAATCCACAAATTCTCGAACAAAATCCTTCCACGACTTAGTATTCAAACCATCAGACAGGAAATTTCAATTTCCCTAGGTGTAGGAGATCTTGAACTCATAATCCTAAAGAAAATACATCCACATCCACTGTCATAGATTCATGTCACATTGGTAAGAGATATACCTCAAGTTCTTGTGATTTGTGATGACCAAAAAGAACTCCTTAAAGAGGTAATGCTTCCATAACTTCAGCGCAAAAACCACCACTACTAGATCTAGATCATGGGTGGCATAGTTATGCTCATGGGGAAGTAACTTCCTAGACTCATAAGATATCACTTCCTTATAATACATTATCATGCACCCCAAGCCCAGATGGAAAGCATTACAAAGCACCTTAACCATTTCCCCTTCCCCAGGAAATTAGAGAACTAAATCACTAACCAAATTCCCCTTTAGGTGACTAAACAATGTCTGACACTAATCACTCCACACAAAATCTTGGTATTTCCTAGTTAAATCCATCAATGGGGATGAAAATTGAGAGAAATCGAGTACAAACCTATGATAATAGTCAATGAGATGAAGGAAACTATGAACATATTCCACGTTATTGGGTGATCCCCAATAAAAAATTGCTTTAACTTTTAACGGGTCTAGTAACACACCCTATCGAGACACCAAAGGCCCAAGGAAATGCACCTATCATGTCCAAAACTTACAAATAGACAAATTTCTATAGAGCTGGTGGCGTCGGGGAACCTACAAGATAGTTCTAAGATGCTCGGCATGATCCTCCACTAACTTTTAGTAGATTAAGATATCATAGATGAAAATGATGAAGAATCTATCCAGGAAATAATGGAATACAAATATCATAAGTCCCATGAACATGGATGATGCGTTCATAACACCGAATGACATGACTACAAAATCAAAGCTTCCATACCTACATCTGAAGGCGGTCTTCGAGATATCACCCTTCTTCACCCTGAACTGGTGATATATAGACCAAAGATCGATATTAGAAAAGTAACTCACCCCTCTCAACTGGTCAAAAAATATCATTTATCCCTGGAATAGGGTAATAGTTTCTGATCATCACTTGATCCATCCTCTGGTAGTCTATATACAACCTCATACTAACACCTTCCCTCTCTGAGAACAAAACTGGATCACCCCATGGAGACACACTAGGCTGGATAAAACCCATAAGTATCAGATAATCTAGCTGAATATTCAACTCTCACAACTTAAAAGGTTCTATCTGATAAGGAGCCATCAAAATTAGAGAGGCATCGAGCTGCAACCCGAACTAAACATCATGTCGAGAGGGTAGCATCACAAACTCCTTTAAAAAAACATCTAGGAACTCCCCAACGATATTGGGAACCTATACCATCTAAGAGTCCATAGATTCCACTGATAACTTATCCATCAAGGAAAGAAAGGGATCCACATGCCGACTACCCACTTGACAACTCTACTCATCGATGAAAACCACATACTGGACACCCAAATTTGAAAGCACAAATCTCCTTCAGAAGTAGTTGATAACAGAATGTATGGAATATAACCAGTCAATGTTGAGAGTTACATCATATGACTAAATCTATAGAAAAAAGAGATACCCATGGGACTAATGTAGTCCCATCATCAGTCTATACCCCAAAACACATCAAACAAGCTGGTCTAGCTTCCGACTAGCATACTCAACACTAGGGGAATGAGAATATTCTCTATGTCTAGTCTTATATAATGAGATAGAGCAGGTTAAAAAAGGATTGTGAATATCCAGAATCAAACAAGGCACAATCAAGGGTGCTAAACAAACTGATTGTACCTATGATGATCTCTGGCCTCTCTAGAGTTACTTCCTCCATTGCATGAAACTAACCACTCCCAGCTCCTCTACCTCTCTACTGATGACCATATCCAAAAACATGCTCATTTTTCAGTCTCTAAACACAAGGAACATCTAGATGTTGGACTCTACCTACTCTATCTCCCCTAAGTGGAGTGAATTCCTACTTCCCCTACTACAAAAATGTTCTCACAAGAAACTACTGCTGAGGCTGGAACTGAACTTGTCCACCTCCACTAAACTGATATCATGGAACCATTGAGAACTATATTTATAAATTACACAAATCCCACAACTGAAACCCACCAATATGAAGCTCCCAGGAAAATAATAAAAACCACTGGCACTAGATTCCTAGAAAGGAGGCTTCTAAGGTCTACTCTCTATCATTTTAAACATTTAAGGTCCTAGCGTATGAGATATCCCACTAAAAAAATCTTTCTCTTTAAGAACTATGATGGAACCTTCTCATGATATACCTCCTCATGAGTGAATCCACTTGATTAACTCCACCTTCTTCTAAACCTACAAATACATTGGAAACATAAAAGGAGTAACAACATACTATGTAGAAGGACAAAGTGCCTCCACAAGATTCTTTGCACTAGACTCCTCATTTGGAAAATTCTCTAGGAAAAAATATAGAAGGTTCTTGAACTTTATTCCCATCTCCTGCATTAACATACTCCCCTACTAAAGGGAGAGTATCTTTTTCCTTTTCTCAACCTTCATGGTCGATAAAAGGAACTCTACTTTGAACTCCTCCTAGAAGTCAACCCATAAAATATCTACCTCATTTCACTCACCCAGATAAAACATCTTCCATTGATGTGTAGTTCCCCACATATGAAAAACTACCAAAGGGGACCAGTGCCCCCTTAGGGCTTGGATAAAACTGAAGGCAATCTCGAGATCCTATAGCCAGCTCTCTATCTCCATGTTTGAAACATTCCCCTCATACTTTCCTAAAGACTTCCACAAGAAAGCGTGTAACATACTATGACACTGATTATCCTCATCAACTGGATCAACCCTACATCGACGAACAAGATCATCCTACTGAATCTAAACTACCTAATCTACACACGGATGATGGACATGATCTATTGTTTAAAGTCAAACACAGATTTCCTATGCCCGAGTAGTATGGAATTTCTCATTAAGATTTATTTTAATTAATTTTATTTATTTAAGTCTTCCCAAAACAACCCAATTCAAACAAAAACACAAGTTATTATGATTCAGGTACCTTTTCAAGGTATCTATGCTACAAGAAGGTCCATTTCAATTAACCATTCAATAATCTTAGAGTTCGTGCACTGTATCATGAGGGAACCTAAAATCCTATGTCTTAGCCAGTCTCCTTAGCCTATGTCATGAACCAAGGTCAACTAGAACTATTTTTATACCACCCCATGTAATCCTCATCGTGGATAACTCCAAAATCCATCCTATATCTCAAACATCTCCTCTGATACCACTCTATCATGACCCCTCCCTCCAAAGATACCCCTCCTAGGTTAACAATGAAGAAATGGAGATAATGAACCCCAAGTCTCACCTCCAGTAGGCCCCGGGTTAGCGACTAGAACCAAGGGTGTACAAATCTCACAATATGGGAGGCATTATCCATTATAATAAAACAATATTAGGAGATAAAATGAATCATCCATAATTAAACTTCAGGACATAATGTAAAGAAAAACAAAATTATCCCACATACATGTGTGAAATAGAATTGATATAGTAAAAGTCTCCAAAGTAAATACCCAAAAGTAAAGATAACAAAAAAATTACAAAGATATGAGCTAGTAATTCCCAGAACGGTCAATGAAATACTACTAGAAACCTAAAATATTTTTTATATACATATGGTGAGTATACCAGTATACTCAATAGGAAAACCAATGTCTCTCATTCACATGTGAAAAGAATACTAATTCTCTTATGAGAAAATAGCAGAACTAAAAAACTTAAAAATAGTTATAGAAACCATCCCAACCACACCAAGGAACACTCACCAAGTATCAAAAGTCAAGTAATGTAACATAAAGAACATCAATGATAGGATAACTCGCACCAATTTCCCACTGGTATTCCACTATCATCTAATGTCGTACATCCTGGTGCTCCCGTCCATTCTATATACCACATCACATCCTTCCCGCACACACCTGGGCCTCACAAAACATATCCTACCCAAACACACATGGGCCTCACAACACATCACATCATATCTCATCTTCAAGACACATGGGAAAGTGCATCACATCTCATCTTGATGACACCTGGGACAACACATACCACCTCACCTGTAATCACCTAGGATATAAAATCTTTCTCGAAGGAACCTAGGCCATAAAAACCACCATCTAAAGCACTAATAGACATATGACCATCATAGGTTTTCTCGTACCAATCTATCAAAAAAGAGAGATTGGAAAATAGCAATTACCCATCCCTCTTTAATCCTAACTAGATGTTGGAAAAACACCCCTGTGTGATAATATGGGTGTTAGGCACGTAGTTCTCAACATGGGTGCAGTGTGTATAGAAATATCAAGAATATAAAGGTATATGTATAGTATCAAACACTCCATCCCAACCTATGGGTTCTCAAACAAACAAACAACTCACAATAATGTCACTTTTTCTGCCACGTCTAAATGCATTTAGCAACTGCAATAGTCATTTCAGAAGGTGAAGAGCCCTGATAAATTAAGGTGGATTCACATTACCTCTACTTTCAAAACCAATTCAATTCATTATCTAGAATCAACCATGTTTAATCACAGAACCACCATTTTAATATTTCATTAACCACTTCCATCTCATTAACCAAACCAACCCAAGTCATATGAACATTACCAATAATTTTTTTATTCATTCCATCATGACCTGAGGAAACAATCAAGCATGAAAAACCTCTAGAAACACAAAGATATTCATTTAAAGTAATATGAGAGATAAATATATATGATAAATTAACAAACTTCACATTAAGGACACATCATACAATGACCTGTAAAAACAGGGTGATGCTTTCTGCATGTTATCCATGGAAAAGCACCCATACCAATCAATAATATCATTTTTCAAGGAATCCTTCCCCAACCACCATATCAACCAAAACAAACCCCAAACTCATAACCACATCCAATAACATAATATAGAACAACCATATCTATAGACCTACTACATCATCATACCATGCCCAGACTACCATGTCAACAAAACCACCCCTTACGAACAACTGTGCCCACGAACACTTCATGAAACCAACCGAAAAAAATATTTTCAGATTTAAGAAAGCATCACTTATTTAATTTCATTTGTTAATTTAGGGGTTATAATAGAAACTGGAAGATACTGGGGAATCCATTTTTTATCTAGTTATACTTGGTTAACATAATTTTATATATAAGTGTGAAATGAAACCAAACAATATGCAAGATGTACAAAATTATACGCACAAACAAGGAACCCCAAAGACCACAATTTGCATCAGTTAGTTATCCCATAAAAATAAATATATAAATAATAAAAAACATACAGCAATACCATGAATCACTTTCCCCAGCCCCTTTATTATTGATTTTATACCAATTAGATTATCTTTATTAATTTGGGACCAACTACCTTCATAAGGAAATAATCTATTTACCCATACCTCACGATAAACAATTTATAAAGAAAAATTAAATCCTACTTGGAAGAAAGATGATTGACACTTCCTGGATGTATTAAAAATAGGGGCATGCATACAATATCAAAAGCTCTGGGGAATTAATCACAAACCAAATACTGCAGTAGTTTACTCGACTCCTATGGGTAGAAGGATTCAGGGTGTCCTGTAGTAAGAGAAGGCAAAAAGAAATGAACAAGGGGAAAGATATATCGGCCTTAAGAAGATAGAAACTGATCCACAAGATTAGATAAGTTTTTTTTCAAATAAAGGAGAATCTGGTTAAGACCACATGTTTTGAATGATTAAAATACTCCAAACACTTAGGGGATTAATGATTCAATTTATAGCCTTTGAATAGGTATTAAAAACCTTTAAATTTGGCCTTAAACTCATTTTACATCAAATAAAGTTGTCCAAAGGGTAAAAATGGAAGAAATGGAAATACTATTCATGAGACACTGCCAGCGAGGAACTGCCAGATGAGGCATTGCTGGATGAGGCACCGTTGGATGAGGAACTACCCGATGAGGGACCGTTAGACAAGGCATTGCTGGACGAGGCACCGTTGGATGATGCACCATTGGACCAGGCACCATTGGACAAGGCACTGATGGACGAGGTACTATTGGACAAGGCACCACTGTATGAGGCACCATTGAAGGAGGCACCATCAAGATGAAACACCTTCCAATGCTAGTGAGTCACCACTAGGAGAGACACCACTGGTTAAGGTGCCACTGGATGTGCGACCACCAACAAGCCATAACCAATGAGTGACTGCCAGTGTGAGCTACTTCTAGGGTGACACGACCAAGGTGAGCTACCTCCAGGGTGACACCACTAGGGTGACACCTCCATGGCGAGACATCTCTAGGGTGACACCACTATGGTGACACCACTAGGGTGAAACCTCCAGGGTGAGACACCGTTGGTATGAGGCATCATTGGAAAACATGGAAAACTAAGAATTTTGAAAGGTATTGAAAAGAGTCACCTTGACTTCCCAGGACACCTAAAACACCAGATTTCCCACAAAGTAATAGACTAGAAGGGCCCAATACATTACAATTTTACACTTTTATATGAGGTTATAGTCTATAAAAAATAACACCCTATATCATATCATCTAGTTAGAAGCTTATGAAATATGATGAGGCATGCCTGATGTCACATGGATACCCGGTCCATTTACTATTTAGAGTAACCTGGGGGGGATGTTATATGAAATTACCTCATCTATGTACATTTCTACTAAATCATTATCTATAGAGATATTATTCATTTCCTATAAATATGATCTTCTTTATAGGATATTAATCCAAAAAATAAAATTTCTAATGATCTCCCATGGCCCTTTATTTACTTTATTAGGCTTTATCCCCATTGTGAGACTAATACTACATGTTCCTGTTTCATCTTTTGATACATTTCCTTTATACTATCATTCATTTTTATTCCTTGATTGGAGGATAATTTATCCCATATTAACTTCATAAATTCTATTGTTTTTTTCTTAACCCTTTGGGAGACACATTTCTTGATGGTTAAAAAATCCATCTCTAACTTTTCCTTCTTTGGTGGATCTATCTTTCCAATTTTCTTCATAGATTAGAAATGACCGTTATTTTTTATCCATGAGGGGTGTTTAGGATAATTTTAGTTATTTTATCAATAAATTTTTAGCTCCTATTCATATAAATTCCAACATAATTATGTCTCTCAACTAGGTAATATGATCTTGTTTTCCAAGGTAATAGACTTGCAATTGATTAGAGAATGATTTATAATTTTTTAAACACCCCAAGATTTAAAAAAAGAGAATTATATTTGATAGAATATTTTACACAAAACATTGAGTTTATATTGAATTAGATAAAACACTATGTGTATATTTCATTCCATGCAACACTAAGTATATATTTCATCACACACAATAATGAGTTTATCTTGCGTTACACATAACATTGAGTTCAAAAGAAATGTAAAATATTATTAAATATTATTATTTAATTTAATAGCTATGACCTAGCAATTGGAATGATGGTAATGAAAAGTAATAACTAAATTCCAAAAATTATAGTTATCTATTGATTAGATATAAGACATTAATCATATAAAAGAAAAACAAATGTTTTATAGAATACTATTTTTTTTCAAAAAGATAGTTTAGTTGTGGTTTGTACACATAATTGAAAATTAATTTTGAACACTTTTAAAAAATTTATTTGGAAAAATAATCTTTATTTTTTTAAATCAGAATTATATTATGGTGATTTTTTTTGTATTTTTCTGAAATGCTTAATTTTTTGATGAATACTGAAAAATTCTGAATTTGAATTGAAAATTGATTTTTTTTAAATATTTAGGATATTATATTATATTTAGAATTGGGTTTAATGTTAAATTATTTTAATTTTATATCAATTAATACAATTTAGGACATTGGAATCATTTTCATATAGAATCTAGATATGAAAACTTTGTAAACTGTTTTACATTTTCACTTTAAAACTCATTTTGTAGTCACGCCTGAGGGATTAATTTTAAATTAAAATTTCAATACTTCTATGAAAACCCTACTCTTCATTAAAATTTAATTAATTATTTATTATATATTATTATAATTAAAACAACCTAGAATATAGATAATTCTAGTGTCTTTGAGAATTAGGTATATTACATAATAAGGAATATATCATCTTCATTTAAAACCTCATTAACATGTTCATAATATTCCTGCGTACTAAAATATGCATGGGGTAACCTAAGGAAATACATAAGAAAGGGGTGATAAATAAAGACTAGTAAGGTAATAAACATGTTATAACATGAAGAAAGTAATACATGTTAGACAATAAGCATATCAATGGGATGTAAAAATCAGTGACACTAGATCATAAAAATAGGTCAAGGATAATTTCCAAGGAATCATTATGGAATAATTCCCATAAAGGAATCATATTTACTCTCTATCCCAACATTACATCTAATGATACTAAGAATTACCTAATGAATTAGAGTGCTATATAATTATGGGTACACCCATCAATTTCGTTTAATTCCCATTCATAAATTTTCCACATAGATCATACAACATCGATTAATTTATAATAATATTTTCTTCCATGATCAAGGAGTGTAGAATAAATACATGTATGTACCAAGTCAATGTATAATAAGTGTATAAAGGTGAAAAACATAATAATAAATGGGAATGTTATTCGCTACACAATTGTTTTGGAATGGAAAATTGTTGTGAAATTTTGGCTGAATAACAATGTTAGTTAAAAATTCATAAAATGGGTTTATGAGAGAGAAATGTGTCTCTTATAATTTGGACATAAAATGGGTAGTAATAGGGAAATTTAAATACATATCCCAACATTAGTAATTGGGAATAGAAGACATAAGATAATAAAGAAAATTTAATAAAGAGGAGAATGAGAGTATCCCTTACCTTGAGAGTGCGACATAAAATGATTTTTAGGGGATTATTTAGAACTTAGGGGAACCTTGAGAAGACTCTAGAGAGGGTATTAAATATTAAAAATGTTATCTATGTATTTTTAGTGATGATAAATGGGATCTTGTGTGAGTTTTTATAGAAATGAGTGGGGAACTCTTTATTAATTCCCAAACATAGGTTTTGGACTCTATATAATAAAATAATAAAAAACACAAACCCTACCACGATTTTTATGAATGGGTTTTTAAAATGGGAGTAGTTTTATAAGTAAAAGGTCAAAAATTAATAAAATAACACCCTTTATTATGTGGAGGTAGTTATACTGTTGAATAAATGATTTTATAACCTTAAAATATTTTAATGGTTTTGTAGGATTCATAAAGTACTTATGAAAATAATCATATAAAAATAAAATCACATTATTTTAAAGGATAATCATATATTTTTTCATGTATACCATTTATAGTATTTATTACAAAAATTTTGGGTCATTATGATTCCATAATACACATAGTATATTTATACTGTATTTAATTTTTACCCCGAAGATTCGGCTCTCTCAGAAAATTATGAAAAATTCAACATTGGATAATTTTTTACATTTTGGTTCCAAAAATAATATTCATTTTAACAAAATAATATTATAAATATGTGATTTTTATCTTTTAAAATAATAATCGACATTTATTGTAAAAATCATAATTTTTTGACAATAAAAGTTTCAAACCCCTATGAAAATTAAATTTGACTTCATAAAAAAATATATGATAATTTATATTTAATAAATATAATTTTATAATAATATTTTACCTAAATATTATTTATTTAAAAAATCCATTAATTAATTAAAATGAATGTATTAATTGAAATTGAATACTAATAAGAAAAACAATTTCTTTTATTGTATAAAAATCAAAATCATTTATAAGGTAATGATAATAATAAAATATGATCATTATTATTTTGAAAATATAATATAAATATTCATATTATTATGTTCTTGATACATATCCCTTTAATACACCAGGAAAATCCCTAAGGGTAAGGAGTGCGATAGTGAGACTTTCATGGGGTGGTTCGGCGTATGTGGTTTGGACCATGATCTCAATGAGCTTAAACTTATATTGTAAATGGCTTCGATCGTGATTATGTTTTTCAATCTCAACTTGAGATTGGTCAAGATAAAATCTTAGAGATTCTATCTCCCTTGTAAACTATGATAAATGGGCTTCATAGGGTACGATCCTACTAGTTGAGGCCATCAATTCCCTTTTTTATGTCAATTAGATTTGTTAAAACCCCATATTTATACTAATCATATGATAAATATTCAATGACTATATTATCAATGGTAATAATAGTTCATGGTATTTTAAATGTGATAGTATATAAGAAAACCAAATAAGTTCATGTGTTTTCTATATCCATAATATATAATAATACATTTAATTAAAAATCAATGGGAATTTTATTTATAAAATTTTGGTCTTCACAATACCCCCCCTTAATAAATTTTCCCTAAAAAATTTTATTTTTCACACTAAAATATATCAGGGTAATTCTATTTCATCACCTCCTCTAGTCTCTACGTTGATTCTTCAAACTTGTGGTTTCTCCAAAACACGTTGACCAAGTAAATTTTCTTATTTAGTATAACTTTGTTTCTATGATTTAATATATTTACTGATTGATCATCATAGGAAAGGTCATTCTCCAATAGTACCACCTATGGATTGAGTAGATGTGAGGGTTCAGTTATATACTTCATTATGAGGAATAAATGGAATTCATCATGTATTTGAGATAGTTTAGGTGGGAGTGCTAGTTGATAGGCCACTGCTCTGATGCAATCAATGATCTCAAAGCGGTTGATATATCTTGTACTAAGATTCATCTTTTCCTAAAATATCATGACATTCTTACATGGAGATATTCATAAGAATAACATATCTCTAACATCAAACTCTAGGTCCCATCAATGAATTCTAGCATAGCTCTTAAATTAACTTTGATTAGCCTTAATGTGCTGCTAAATGGTCTTAAACTTTTACACAATTTCCTTGACCATATCAGGACCTAGAAGTTTTCATTCCCCAAATATGTCCCAGCATGGAGGTGTTGTTCACCTCTTCCGATAAATGGATTCATAGGTAACCATTTGGATGATTGAGTGGAAACTGATGTTATATGAGAACTCGACCAAAGGAAGATGTTTATCCCATCCTCCTTTGAAGTCAATTGAGCATTCTATCAACATGTCCTTGAGTTTCTAGATAGTCCACTTATATTGGACATCAATTTGGGGTTTATAATCCATTATTAAGTTTAAATCAGTATTCAAATCATATTGGAGACTCTTATAGAACTTGTAGGTAAATCTTGGATCTTGATCAGATATTATCGATATTGGTGTTTTGTGCAACGTAACCACTTCTCTAATGTATATCCTTAAAATTTTATCAAGTGAGAAGTTATATTTAATTGTAATGAATTTAGAATCCTTTGTAAGACGATCCACCACAACCCATATAGAATTATTTACTCTTGATGTCTTTAGAAGACTAGTGATAAAGTCTATAGTGATGTTTTCCCATTTCCATGTTGGTATGGGTAATGATTGTATAATCCCCTTAGAAAGTTTCCTTTCTAACCTCACTTCCTAACATACATGACATAATGATCTATATTCTTGGATATCCTTCCCCATATTGGCCCACAAATAGTGTTCTTGGAGATATTGATACATATTTATGCATCCTTGATGGATGAAGAATGTTGGGCTATGTTCATCATCCAATAAATCCTTTAACTCAGGATTTTATTTTACACATTTTCATGACCCAAATATAACAACCCCTTCTTAATTACATTGAACTTTGAGGATTTAACTTTTCTTATTGCTTCCACTTTCTTCTGAGTTCCCACAATATATCTTTTAAAATCCTTTATCCTCTCCATAAGGGACAGTCCAATAATCAATTTTGAAAGGATTAATGATGTTCCTTCCTTTATAATCCCATTTCCTAACTTTCCAAATCTAAGAATACTAGATCCCTCTCAATTCTCATAAATGATATAATTTTTTATCCTTTATACTTATGGAATCTTCCACTTTATTCTATTTCATAGGATGGTAGTGAATTGAGAAGTCACAGTCCCTGATCAACTATAACCATCTTTATTGGTGTATATTCATCTCTTTATTATTGAATATGTACTTGAGGATTTTGTGATCCATAAATATTTTACACTTATACCCAAAGAGAAAATTCTGCAATATTTTCAAAGAGAATATTTTTTCAGAAAACACTATATCTGGTGTTGGGTATTTTTATTTTTTAACTTTTAACTTCTTTAACGCATATTATACCATTTTGTCATTTTTCATCAACACACAGCCCAATCCCTTCTTCAAAGAATCACTGAATACCACAAAAATTTCTCCACTTGTGGGTAGTGTGAGTATATGTTCAATGATAAGAATCCATTTAAACTCTTTGAATCTCTCTTAACATTCTTCATTCCAAGAAAACATGACTCCTTTTTGAGTTATATTTGTTAAAGGTTGTTAAAATCATGAGAAATTTAACAAAAATTGATGATATTACCCAGTTATGCGAAAGAAAATATGGATATTTTTCATAGATGTTGGCATCATCCATCCTTCAATTGATTCTATTTTTAAGGGTACATATGCACCCCATTAATTATGACGGTATTCCCCAATAATGATACTTTCTTTTATGAGAACTCACATTTTCGATACTTTTCATAAAGCTTTACCTTTCTTAAGGTCTATAGTACAATACTCAGATGATCCTCATGATCCTTTATTCTTTTGGAGTATATTAGAATACCATCAATAAAGACCACCAAAAATTTATCAAGGTAATCTATAAATAATCTATTCATCATGTCTATAAATATTTCTTGAGAATTAGTGAGTCTAAATGTAATTACTATGAACTCATAGTGCCAGTACATTGTACGAAAATCAGTCTTGGGGATATCCTCCTTCTGCAGCCTAACTTGGTAATATACTGATTGCAAATCCACATTGGATAAGTATTGTATTCCATAGATCTAATCGAACAAGTCATCAATCCATGGAATAAGATAATTATTTTTTATCATTACCTTGTTGAGATCATGATAATTAATGAAATAGTGCATTGAACCTTACTTATTCTTAATGAAGAGGACTGATGCACCTCAAGGTGAAACACTTGGGCACATGAACCCTTTATCTAGGATCTCATGTAGTTGTTTCATTAGCTCCTCAAGTTCCATAACATACATTCAATACATATTATTGTACAATGGTAATGCCTCGGGTATAATATTGATCGAAAATTCCACCTCTTGGATTGAAGGAAGAACATAAAATTCCTTAGGAAACAGATAAGCGTATTCCCTCACAATGGTATTGTCTTCAATGATTATGTTTTACTTAGACCCATTCATTTTATCTAGATAATATTACTCATAGAGAAATAATATCCATGATTAATATGTTTATGATAAATAATATTCATCTATATCCTTTAACTTGTATAGAATCAGGGGTCGAATTGTGATACAGAGAGTGATTTCTTTCTCACAATTATTTATGTCATCTTTATATAGAGAAAGACAATCCATACCCAGAATTGCACAAAATTACACCAAATAGAGTATAAAAATGTGATCTAGAAAGTTCATCCCCAGAATTTTGATAGGTGAGGAGTTATATACTTGGGATATAATAATTTCCCAATTTTCCATTTTTATCAATAGCTTTACTTACATGATTTGTGGTGGTGTTTGAATAGTTATACAAAACATTCATTATTTATAGGAATGTGTAGAACTAGAATAAAAAAGTATGTATTCTATTCTTGAAAGAATAGTTATAATACCTGTCACCACTTTATTTTCTAGATCCACCTCAGTGGTTGTGATGGAAAAAACATGCCCTTGTTTCTAAGGTTTTTGGTTATCTACAAAAACCATTGGCCTAGTGCATCAGTTTTTAAAATGTCGTAGTTCCTTGTAGTTGATGAAATGAACAATGTGATGAGGGTTAAATAGATCATTAATTTCCTCAATCACATTGGTAGGTCTATTATGGAATGAATTTATATCTAGACTTCCTTCCTTCCAACACCTAAATAATTTCCTCACCCCCTTAGGAAATTTATAGGTTTCTTCTTTCAGTGGCATTGAAAATTGGGATGTTGAAACTTATTAGCATTTTTAGAATTATATATCAGTCTAGTAGAATTTAAACCCAATTTCTGCTTATTTTCTTTGTTTTACCCTTGAGATTCATTGATCTCTATATTGAATTTGAGGGAACATCAGACAATTTTATTATAGCTATAAATGTATTATATTGATAGGGATTTTTGTAGATAAGGTTTTAGCCCACCAAATAAGTGGTTAACCATGAATTCAAGGGTAAATATAAAGTTGGAGGTGCATCATGAAATTATTGTGAATTTTTCTTCATTAATTTTGATAAATTTGTCTTCTTTTCACTTTAGGGAAATGAAATCCCTTTCCATTTTAATCCAGCGAGTGTGAGGAAAATAGTTTTCAATGTTTTTTGGAATTCCCTATACCCCATATATTTGATAACTTTCTCAAGATTTGTATTATTTATCAATGTCCACCATTGATAAGCTTCTCCCTCCATATAATAAATATCCTATGGAAGCTTCTCTTTCACAGAATATCAATGATGGAGAAGAACTTGTCAATGGATTTCATTCATTATTCCATGATTAAGGGATCATATGATCCATCAAACATTGGAATATTTTGTCACATAAATCTCTTAATTACAGCTTGTACATTCTTAGAGTGATTTGGGAGCTCCTCCTGATCTAGGTTTCTATTTAGAACCTAATTCATCTGAGATAGTATCATGAAAATTGTTTTGATTACCCCTCCCATTAGGTTAGGCATCTTGTTTGTAAAGTCATCACATTTCCCACCACATTGATTTTTTACTCGATTCCTCCTATTTTCAACCATTGGATAATAAAAGGGAAAATTAGGCATGAGTATTTTTAAACTATTTAACACATACATGGTAATAAAATTATGTTAAAGATATCATTTATAAATTACATGTATTTATTTAACTTATTAACTTCTATGCTTAAATCTATGTTATCCATGATCTATTTCTTAATATAGACCCTTACGGGAATTATTTATTCCTTAAGTAATAGTTTATAATGAACTTATGAATTTTCCAAAGTATATACCCCAATAGTGTCAAAATAGGTTTGAAGTAAGAATCATTTTCATGAATCATTTCTTAATTGAGTCTAGCTCATTGTGGTGTTTTCAGGGTTTAACACTATGTATATCTATACCAGAGCCACATACACTTGATGTATCTAGACATGAATGTATTTTCTTGATAAACCACTTACTATAAGTTTACCAAAATTTAGGTATTTCTTCTATTACTTAGTATTATCCCTAATTATTTACTAGAGTTTTCTAATCCAAATACCTTAATGACTAAACATCCCTTTGAAACCAACTATGACAACCCTTCTCTTTAATACACTTTATTTCATGGTTTATTACACAAGATTACACTTAATACAACCCATAAGATTGAGAAGTATAGTGTCATTTTGAATTAGGTACATTACATAAAAACTAAAAACAAGTAATGCATCATCTTTATTGAAAACCTTATTAACATTTTCATAATATTATATCGTATATAAAAATGAATTAGATAACCTGGGGACATACATAAGAAAGGGGTGAGAGATAAATCCAAATAAGGTAATAAACATGTAATTAGATAAATAAAGTAATAAATATGATAAAATATCCATATAAATGGGACATAAAAAGGGTGATAATTATAAACATTAACAATGAGGCATTATATAAGATGATATCCTAAAGGGAACATGTGAAATTTGACAGAAACTTAAAACACTTAATCGTAAACATAGTTCAAGGATAACTGAAAAAAATTATTATGAAAAAATACCCATAATGGTTTCAGGTATACTCCCTATCCTAACATGATGTCTCATGAGACCTAACATTACCCAATTCATTGTAGTGTTATATAATTTCAGGCACACCTCTCATTTTTATTTCATTATCATGCTTAAGTGTTCCATATAGATCATAAAACATGGATTCATTCATTATCATATTTTATTCCGGGATCAAGTAGTGTGGAATAAATACATGTAAGTTCCAAGTCAAATAAGTACAAGTGTATAAATTTGAACACCCTTTATAGGAAATTGGTATGGTATTCACTATACAGATGTTTTGGCATGGAAAATCACTGTGAAATTTAGGCAGCATAACAATGCCACTTAAAAATTAATAAAATGGGTTGATGAGAGAGAAAGGGGTATCACATAATTTTAGAATAAAATGGGAGGTAATAGGTACATTGAAACACATATACCAACATTATTAATTAGATATATAAGGCATAATAAAAAAACTTTAATAAAGAGGAGAATGAGAGGATCCCTTACCTTGAGAGTGTGACTTCAAATGATTAAGAGGGGATTCTTGAGAACTTGGGGTCACCTAAGGAGGAATATAGAGAGGGGAGGTAAGAGTAAGGATGTTCTCTAAGGAATCTTAGGGAATATAAATAGGATATTGGGAGTGTTTATATAGAAAATGAATACGGAAATACTTTATTATTTCCCAAACATAGGTTTTTGACTCTATATAATAAAATAACCAAAAACACAAACCTTCACATGTTTTTTGACTATGGTTTCTACCATATGGGAGTTTATTTTATTATTTCATAATTCCAAGGGCCTAAATTAATAAAATAATACCCTTTATCATGTTTAAGTGAGTCATACTCTTAAATAAATTATTTTAAAACCTTAAAATATATTAATGGTATTTGAGGATTCATAAAGGATTTATAAAATTATTTTAATAAACATAAAATCAAAATATTTTAAAGGAAATACATATATTTGGTCTTGGATAAAAATTATATTATTTCTTACATCAATTTTGGGTTTTTATGATGTTATAATACACACTGTATATTTGTACAGTATTTAATTTTTACAGGAAAATTTTATTGTCTCAGGAAATTATGAAACATTAATTGTTAGATAAATTTAAAATTATGATACCAAAATAATATTCATTTTATCAAAATAATATTTTAAATAGGTTTATTTTTACCTATAAAATAATAATTGACATTTATTAAAAAATACTGAGGTTTTTGATAATAACTGCTTTCAAACCCTTATAAAAATTTAATTTTACTTCAAAAAAACATTATATGATCTTTTATATTCAATCAAAATTAATTAATAATTTTTTTATTAACATATAATTTATTTAAAGAAACCATAAATTCGTCAAAATTAATATATTAATTGAAATTTAATACTAATTAAAAATACTACTTTTGTTTTATTGTATAAAAATAAAAATATTTTATAAAATAATTATAATAAAGAAATATGAACAATATTATATTGAAAATAAAATATAAAAAATTCATATTATTATGGTCTTGATACATTCCCATTTAATAAAAAAGTAAATTTCCAAAGGGTAAGGTGTGCGATAGTGAGACATTCATGGGGTTGTTCAGCGTACATGGTCTAGTCTCTGATCTCAATGAGGTCGAACTTATTCCATAAAAGGTTTTGATATTGAATAAGTTGTTTGATATCATATTGGTATTGGTGAAGGGAAAATATAATTGATATTATCTTCCTGAGAAGCTCTGATAAATGAAATTCATAGGGTATGATCATATGGGTTGAGGTTATCACTTTCTTTATCTGTATTAATTGGAATGGTTAAAACCCTATATTTATACTAATCATGTGATTAATTTTCAATGAATATATTATAAATTGAAATTATTTTAATTAGTTTTGAATCTGATAGGATATAATAAAACCAAATAAGTGCACGTGTTTTCTATATCCATAATATCTAATAAGTCACTTGACTAAAAAGCAAGGGAAATTTTATTAATAAAAGTTTAGGTCGTTACAACTTATTTGAATTGAATTATGTAAAATGGATTCCATATTTTGAATTAGAATAATTTATAATATCTAACAAGTTCAAATTATTTTTGATCAAAATTAATAGTGAAAAAAATTAAAATTAATTACCGTGGTTAAGGAAGAAATTAAATTACAGGGGGGGGGGGTAAACTAAGAAGATAAGGGTTAAAAATGAACAAATAACTTTTAAATCACCCATTAGATGGCCATAGTTCGACCTCAAACCTTCTAAGTTCTATAATTTTCCATTTTTTGAATCTTGGTGAATGAAAATAATGTGGGTATAATTGAATCTTTTTAAAAAATTACAATCATGGTACTCACCTCACTTATAAAAGGCAACTCTCTCTCCTCTATTATTCACACCTTAAAAACTATTCGGTTTAGAAATAAAATATAAAAATAAATTAAAAAATTAAATCCCCTTATCTAATAATCATTTTTTTTCATAAATCAAACCTAGGAAGGCTTTAGTGCAAACCTATCGTCGATATGTGAAGAATAGGTAATGTTCTTCAATGAGAATCTTTATTATCGTTCTTTCTCCACCTTATTAAATTATTATTAAACTATGGTGACATACTAATATAAGTATATTATATATAATGGTATTTTTTATAATAATATAATTACATAAAACCATCTTCACTTCCATCAAATGGGTTATGTAATCATCTTTTATGTTTACGAAAAACTACCACCTCGGGAAACAATGTAATTTGTTCTTCTGTTACCACCTTTCTCTGTTGGGATTGATGATGGATCTAAAGTATATATATAATATTTATAACATATTTATACTTATATATTAATAATATAATATATATATTTTTACATTCCATTTCATAGGGGATACGATAGTGTCACTCGTGTGAACAACTGACTACAGCCTCGCGAAGCGATGTCATTCATCTTTCACTAACACTTTATGTGGAATGTAAGGATTTTGAAGTTAATGACTATATTTTATATAGATGAAATTATTATTATATTCATGAAATATTTATTATTATTAAAATATAATATATTTCCTCTTATTTCTTACATTTTTACTCACTTAAATATGATAACATCATTAGTATACATGTGAACTACATCCATAACGAAGCGATGTGACTATATTTTCATAAACACACCACATGGATGATATATACAAGAATATAATTTGTTATATTCTCTATTATTATAATTATTTAAATATAATATACTACTTTCATTATTTCTATAATGATCTTTGAAAAATGGAAGCATTGCTCATGCGTACATACGACCCACCATCTCCATGATTGTAACATAATTCATTTTCCATAAAAATATTTCATGATTAGTTTTTAAAAAATAATTTATATAAAAATATTATAACCATGTGATGATTATTATTATAGAGAGGATATAACTATATAATATTTGAATGAACCATATCTTTCATGATGAAGCGTACACGAGAAAACAAGGAAATTAATACTCGAAATAACGAAAATAATGAAAGATTATTAATGAATGGGTAATAATATGTTATAAAAGGATCACATATGATATTATAAATAATAATATTTTTATTTTATAAGTTAATAACATGTTTTAAACCACCATAAAATAGGTTAAATAAAATTCAATCAAAATTAAGCATGAGGTAAGGTATTTTTAAACTCAATTTCTGTTCATTGGGTTAATATTCTACTTCAATGATTATACCATTATTAGATTATTTGTATAATGAATTTTTATTACCTTATGTTTTATTTCCATTTTTTTTGTTTATTTATAGGTTAAACACATAATTTATTCATTGATTAATTCTCACGTTAATGTTAGGATCATTTTAAAGGTTTATTTCACAATATCATTCTATTTGAGATTATTTTCTCTTCAATTTTAGTTTAAGAGATTTATTTAAAAATTTCATAATAAAACAATTTATTTTTTTTCTTCTATGTTTATTAATGATATTTTCATGTAATATTTCTATTTAATACTCTTTTTTACTTAAATTAATTGATTTTTTTTTTTAAGAAAAGATGACATCATTTTTCTCTCCAGTCAAAAATATTTTTTCTTCAAAAACTATGTTTTCTAAAAATATTATCAAAATTTTAACCTTTTAAATATGATTTACTAAAGGAAGTATCACCCATTTTTAATCTTTTTAAAAAAATTTCAAAGTAATCGTATGTTTTTTTCAAAATAACTACTTTTTTTTATTTTACTATAAATGTGAATGGAATCTTATTTACTTTTTTCCTAAAAAATGTACTTTATTAACCTTTTTTGTAGTGAAAAAAGAATGTTATTTTTATCCTATAAGACATGTATATAATTATATACTATCCCAAACATCATTTATTTGAATAATTATATTCAATTTTATGAGTATTTTTTAATGAATTTTTTTAAAATGTTATTTTCAAATAAAATTATTTTCAAAATGTCTTTCAAAATGAAGAGGATATTTTACTCAAGAATGATTTTAAAGTTATTTTTATGGTATTTATATTCATCAATGACAAGAACCCTATATTCTTACTATAATGGGTATTTGTTTATACCATCATTATTCTTCCTTTGGAAGGTTTATGATTATTTTGACCAAGGATTATATTTACATTCACCAACAAGTTCAATTTTATAGTCATTTAATTCCCCTTTGAATATTCACTTTCTTGTGATCATTAGAAATTATGTTTCTACTAAATATCCATATTATTTATCATGTATTTTATTATTTATTAAATACTATCTCATTTATACATATGGTGACTTAATTTTAATATTATTTGTTTTTCTGAGGAATATTGATAAATACATATCCTTTACTCAATATTGATATTTGATGTCAAGGAATAATTCATAAATGAAATTGATTATTTGATAAATGAGGAATAATTTGGACCTACAGTGATGGATGTGGCCTAGTATTATATATCCCCTAAATACACTAGTATGCCTCATGAGACAAATTATTATGGTAATATTAAATGGGGTTTTACATACAGTTTAAACCATTTTGTGAAATGTATTGATGGTAGAGGTTTCATGTTCTTGAAATATGAGGTAGAATAATAAATAATTTCCTTCATTCAAAATTTAGTTATTATTATCCCTAATATTTTTTATAATATTATATATGGATGAATTTCATTATCAATTTATTGATAAAATGGATTTTTTAGTTATTTACCTTTCAATATTAATTATTCCATATCTATTTATTTAAATAGCATATGTGATTAGTTATTTAACTTTCCATGTTGATTATTATTTTTTATTCATGATAGTTTCTTTTGTACTCAAACCTCACTGATCATTTGACCCGAACCTTGTCTTATTTCCTTTAGCAGGAATCTATAAAGTTTAGTAAATTTTATATGTAAGGATATGCTAGATGGAATAATTTTATTCTCTATTTTTTTTTATAATTTTGGTATTGAAATGTAATTTTTGAATCGTGTATGTATCTAGTTTACCAAAACTACTACACTATTTGGTCCTTCGGGATGTGATTTAATTTTATATTATGTTAATGTAATAAAACCGTAACTAGCTGCGAGCTACTAGGGTTAGGGTCATTACAGTTGGTATCAGAGGAAGTTTAGTAGAAACCTTGGGAATTAGATTTAGGAAAAAATATATTAGGTAAAATAACCCAATGATAAACTTTGATCATAAATATTGGAAAATCATAATGTTTTTATATGGAAGAGATTATGTGGTTTTTACTATAAATACATCCCTATCTGTATACTACAAGTGAACGTGGTTCTAGAACAATGATACATAGTGGTAATAAATTCAAAAAGGGTTCATTAGGATTGATCTAATCGTCACTTGGTGAATGAAATTGTCCTTACTACACACATGGATTGACAGAACTAGGGGATATGTTTAGGATAATTCAAATTTTAATTAAAAACCATTATGAAGGATTTAATATAGATATATACCAAAAGAAACCTTATTTATTACTATGATATTATCAATGAACTAAATTTTTAATTAATTTTAAGTATTTAGCCTATTTTGGGTTTATACATTATGTTTCATAATGATACGATCTAATCTAGTGTATTCTAAAATTTATAAATGGATCCTTAAAAAAGAAATTAGTACTGTATTAATTCCTATAATCCAAAGAGTTAGAAAGATAATTTGTTTTATTAGTTTATGAAAATAGTTAAAAAGGAAGAAGTCTTGTAAATATTCTCATCACATGAGTACATGGTATCATCGGATAAAAATTATAGATGTAATTATCTATATATTGTTACTTTGAAGGGAAGAAAGAGAAGAAGAGTAAAACATACAAAAATATGGATAAAGGGAACAATATAATAGAGGAATTTTCATACATGTGATAATTATGCAAGGACACACCTTCATACATACTTGAGAGGAAAATGAGTTTTCTTTAAGTTTTTGGAAAAAGGGAAACATAATAATTATTACATAGGAAAGAAAGAATTTTCCACTATTTAATGCTTCAAATATAAGGATATGGTGAAATACTCAATTGAATTCCCCATGAATCATGGGAAAATACCTCAGAAGATGATAAGAGATGAATGCCAAGCATATGCTATTACTACAGACAAAGTAGAATGATTAATGTGCTTGTATTTGGATTCCAACTAATATTTAATTTTATTATTTTATCAATTATATCCTTGTTATATTTATTATGAAATATATAAGGATTGTACTACAATAATTTCTCATTATGTATTTACAAGAATAAGTTTAACGGTACCAATTAACAAGAAAGTTGATTCAGTGGAAACTTGAACTTATTATAAAACACATGAATGAATGAAAGAAAACCTTTAATATATTCTTGATGTTGAGATAATGATGTTGGTAGGAAGAGATGATTTATATGGATAATGTAAATTGGATAGTACTGACTACCTTGGAACATATTAATGATTCATTGATAATGTAGTTTATTTTATCATTGATGGAGTTAATAGGGCTTCTTTATCTAAGGAATAAATAAGATAATATATGTTTTATTTAGGGAATAAAAAATATTGAATGCCTTCAATATGGTTTTATAATAATTTAGTTTATTTCTATGTTTTAATATAATATATAATGAAATTATTTTCATGTTTGGTATGTGACTATTAAGAGATTTTTTATTTTGAATGGGGAATATTATGTTGATTTTTTTGAACTACCTTCTAAATTTGGCTATATATATATTTTATGATACTTAAGGTCAACCATTTATGGAAGGGATTAAGTTTTTATTTGGGTTTTATTGGATAAATATTTATAACCATTTTGGTTTTATTAATGACAAGAACAATATCTTGTTATTATTTTACGGATATTATCATATGTTAAAAGTGAATTTTAGTGTTTCAGGAACATTTCTTTTGGATATTAATTTACTAGCGTAAGTAATGAATTTGAAATTGATCAATGAAAAATCAAAGCATGAAATAATTATTATGAAACATAAACATAACAGATAAGTATATTTTCTTATATTCTTTAATTGTAAAAAAATTCCACATCTTTAGAAAAAGGATTTTGAAACAAAAATTTTATTCAATTACATTCATATTTGATGAATCATATTTTATTTTAAGTCATCATAGATTTATAGTTTTGAAACCATTAACATTCCATTTATAATTAAGTTTCTTATTATCAATGACCTCTATCATTCTCTATAATTATTTACGCTTTTCGTATATATCCACATCTTCACTTTCCAATAATATTTTCCTACATGGAAAAATAGTTATCTATTATTACATATAACCTTGGTACTTCCATATAAATCTTATTAAGTGGATGTTTTATTAACCTTATGAAAATGTGGGTTTTTTAAAAATGGTATTTCCAATTAAACAACCCTTTATTACTGAGATCAAGTTTAAATTACAAGGACACAATTTATTTAATGTGGAGAGAATGTGACACCCCATAATTTTAAAATAAGAATAGAGTATTTGATAGATTATTTTAACTGAAACAAAGATTTTATCATTTATTATATTAAAAACTAATTTTATATTTAATTACATTTAAAACTCTGTTTAGCTTATGTTATATGTAACATTGATTTTAGCTTGTGTTACATGCAACAATGAGTTAAATAAAATGGGAAATATTTTTAAAATATTATTATTTAACATAATAGCTACAACCTAGCCATTGAAATGGTGTTTATGAAAATTAATAACTAAATTAGGAAAGTTATGGATATATATTGATTAGAAATAAAATAAGAATCATTTAAAAGAAAAACAAATGTTTCCAAAAAATGTATTTTTTTAAAAGATTGTTAATCATGATTTGAGAAAATAATTTAAAATTTCAATTTACCAATATTAGAAAAAATATTTTATAAAAGAAACATAATTTTTGAAATCATAATAAAAAAATTATCTTAGATTTAATGTTTGATATTTTTCTGAAAGTTTCATTTTTGGATGAATAGTGAGAAATACTGAATTTTAATTAAGAACTGCCTTTTCATTTAAAAAATATGTATTGTTAAATTATATTTTAAATTTGTTTTAAAGTAATATTAGTTCAATTTTATATTGTTAAATTCAATTTATATCATTGAAATAATTTTAATATTTAATTTAGATATAAAATCTTTTTAAACTTTTGAACATTTTCACTTTAAAAACTCTATTTCTCATCACGTATGTAGAATTATTTTTAAATTAAAATTTTAAACTTATGTGAAATGAATTTTGAAAATTTTATTCCATATTAAGAATAATAATAATTTATAATTTTTAATAATTTAAAATTTCATTTTTATCAAAATAAATAATGTAAATAGTAAAAATTAATTAACACAGTTAAGGTAAAAATTGAATTACTGGGGGTTAAACTAAGGAGATAATGGTTAAAAATGACATACGAACTTGTCCAAAAAAAAATATATTGGTATATTTCTACCTAATCTATTATAGGATCGATAATTGACCATTTTTGAAGCTTTGTTCATGATAAAAACGGGGCTATGATTGAATCTTTTTGAAACATTACAAGTGTGCCACCCACCTCACTTATAAAAGGATAACCCCTTTCCTCTCTTATTAATAACATAAAATATATTTTTATAATACCATAAATACAAAAATAACTTCCAAAATTAACTCCACTAATCCTATAATCCTAATTATTTACATAATTAAAACCTAGTAAGGTTTTAGTGCAAACCTAAGGAGGATACCTGAAGAAGATATAATGTTTTTTAATGCACATCTTTATTTTATTTCTTTCTCCACATCCTTAAATTATTATTAAAACATGATAATATATAAAAAATATTATATATATAATTTCATTCTATTATAATAAGTTAATTACCTACAACCATGTCCATTTCCATCAAATGGGTAACTAAATCATCATTTGTGTGTACAAAGACCTACCGCCTCGCGAACCAATATCATTTGTTTTTCCATTACCACCATTCATGGGTTGGTATGATGATGTATCTAAATTATATATATGATATTTATAAAAACTTATACCTATTTAGTAATTATATCAAATATATCTTTTTTAATTTTCCATTCCATAGGTGATACGATAACATCACTCGTGTGTACGACATACTACCGGGCCGCGAAGCGATGTGATTCGACTTTCACTAATGCTTGACATGGAATGTAAGAAAGTTAAATTTAATGATTAAATGTGATATAATTGAAATAATTATGATATTAATTATATATTTCTCTTTCTTTAAACATAGTATATATCATTTTATTTATTACTTTTTAACTCACTTAAAGATGATAAAATCATTCTTATACGTGTGAATTAGCACCTTCATGAAGCGATGTGACTCTCATTTCATCACTACACCATATGGATTATATATATATAACTATATAATATATTATATATGGTATTATTATAATTATATAAATATAATTTTTTAGTTACCTTCTTGACATAACTATTGTTGAAAAATGGAAGCATTACTCATGCGTATATACGAGAAACCGTCTCCATGATCGTAACATAATTCATTTTTCATAATCATTTTTCGTGATTGGTTTTAAATTTATAATTTATTTAAAAATAATATAATTATTTCATGATTATTATTATGAAGATGATATAAATATATAATATGTGAAAGAACAGGATCTTTCAACATGAAACATGCATGAGGAAACAAGGCAATTAACACCCAAAACAAAGAAAATATTGAAAGATTATTAATGAAAAGGTAATAAGATGTTATAAAAAGATCACATATGATATTATAAATATTAATATGTTTCTTTTATAATTTAATAACATGTTAAAAATAAACATAAAGGAGGTTAAAAAAATTTTAAACAAAAGGAAGTCTTAGGTAAGTTATTTCATAAATAAATATTTATTCATTGGGTTAATCATTTACTTAATCAATTATGTCATTCTAAGATTTTGTTTATATTTAATTTTTATTTCCTTATATTATATTTCAACTTTTTTATGTGGATTTATAATTTAAATATATAGTTTATTCACTTATTAATTATCACTTAAATGTTATGATCATTGTAAAGCTTTATTTCACAATCTCATTCTAATCGAGATTGTTTACTCTAGAATTTTAGTTGAAGGAAATTATTTGACCATTTTATAATAAAATAAAATAATTTTATAATACTACAGTTATTCATGATATTTTCATGTAATGGTTCTATTTTCTCACTCTTTGGTATATATATTAATTGAATTAATGTTTTTAAGAAAATATAACTTCATCTTTCTGTTTGGACAAAAATATGTTTTATTCAAAACCATTTTTTCTAAAATTGT
Organism: Viscum album; assembly: GCA_963277665.1. Lineage (NCBI taxonomy): Eukaryota > Viridiplantae > Streptophyta > Magnoliopsida > Santalales > Viscaceae > Viscum > Viscum album. The sequence continues at coordinate 53,983,489 of OY728163.1, read as the reverse complement.
TTAAAAAAATATTTTTTACATTTTAAAAATGATTTACTGAAGGTATTTTTACCCATTTTTAATCATTATTTTTTTCAAAAAATTCTTATGTCATTTTCAAAACAATTCTCATTTTGATTTTTCTGAAAATGTGAATGGAATCTTCTTATCATATTCTGAACAAGGATCTTTCCTAACCTTTTTATAGTTCAAAGGAATGTTCTTTCTAACATGTAAGGCATGTATGGAATTACCCTCCAACATAAAAATCATTTATCTGAATCTTTTTTCCATGTTTATGAACATATTGTTAAAGAAAATATTTCTAAAAGTGATTTTGAAATAAAATAATTTTCAAAATGTTTTTCACAATGAAAAAGATATTTTACTAAAGAATATTTTAAAGATAATTTTATGGTATTTATATTCATGAATGAAAAATTTTTTATTCTTACTCTAATGGGTATATGTTGATACCATTATTATTCTTTCTCTAGATAGTTTTGGATTATTTTGACTAAGGATATCATTAACATTCAGTTCATTATTTCATTTGGTAGTCATTATATTATCCTTAAAATATTCACTTTCCTATGATCATTAGAAATTAAATTTCACCTAAATATCTATATTTTTTTTCATGGAAATTCTTATTGATTAAACTGTAACTCATTTCTACATATGGAGTCTTACTATAAAAGTTATATGTTTGATTGGGAAATGTTGATAAATCCTTTTACTTTACCCAATATGTATATTTTATGTAAATTTATATTAATTCATGAATAAAATTGACTATTTTATATATGAGTAATGATTTGGACCTATAGTGAAGAGTTGTGCCTGATATTATATATCCCCTCGATGCATCTATAGGTATCATGAGACAAATCAATAAGCTAATATTTAACATGTTTTTTACATTTAGTTTAAACCATCATGTGAATGGTCTTTATGGTAGAGGTATCATGTGCCTGAGACATAACCTACAATAATTAAGCATCTCATTCATTCATAATTTATTTATTATTGTACATGATATTTTTACTAAGATATTGTATATGGAAGCATTTCATTCTATTTTTAGTGATTAAATCCCATGTGTTTTGAGTTATTTACCTTTCTATATTGATTGTTACTTATATAGTTAATTAAATGGCATGTGTTATTAATTATACACCTTTTTATATTAATTATTCTTATTGATTCATGACAGCTTATTGTGTACTTAACACTTAATGAGCATTTAATATCACACTTATTGTTTTTCCATTCACAAGAATCCATAAAGTTTACTATGTTTGATATGTAAGGATATTCTTAAGGGATTATTGTTATTATCGAAAAAAAATTATTTTTTAATTAATGTATTTAAATATAATATGGGAATCATGTATGTATCTAGTATAAAAAGGCTACTAAACTATTCATTCCTTTGAGATTCAATTTCCTTGTATCTTATGCTAATGTAATAATGTAGACATCAACTATGGGATAGTGGGGTCAGAGTCACTACATTTTTTCAAGATAATTATCTTCTATTATATTTTTAATGAAAAACTTATCTTTAAATATTCCTACTAGATTCACAATAACTAGTATACTACTGTTATTTTGAACCTAAACTAGATATATGTCCATGTATCCAAAAAATGTATCATATTTTTCAAAACCTTTATTGAGTTCTTGAGATATTATATTTACATATCAAATTTCAGTTTTTATTTTAGAAATAAAAATTATTTTTATTTGTGTTTCCTATCCTATAATTGATATCTTTGCACTCTTGAGAATTTTGGATCTTTTAATGATCAATATCACTATAGCTATTGTAATTCATGATGTAAATATATAAATCATTCTACGAATGGTTGTAAAGTCTTAAGGTGGAGGGAATTGAGTTACTTAACCATGGTTCACATCATGAACCAATTTTTAGGTGGTGAACCAAGTCAAGTAGGAAGTAATCACATCATGAATCTATGACTCATTCAATGAACATGTCAAAAATATATTTTAAAAGGGTGTTTTCTCCATTTCCCTTGGTGTGGTTTAAAATTTGTATCACATTTTTTTATACAGAATCAAAACTAGTAGCAACTCTCTCATATTGAATCCCTTATCCCTTAACCAATGATGTGATTTTGGTGGGGATTAATCCTTTATCTTTAAGGTTCATCATGGTTTGTTACTTATCTCATTTTCAATTGATCTATTTCCCCTTTATATTGTGATTTCAATACACTATATGGCTATGAAATCCTATTGTTTATTTGATCCAGAATTTATTGATGGGGGTTTTTTATTTAGTGTTTTTATTTTATATTTGATGTCTCTTCCTCCTTTTTTTGGAACCCATATGGTTTTTGTTTACCCCAAGTATTTGAGAAAGGAAGTTTCATTAAAATTATTTTTCATATGAATCTATCTTGATTATTGGTTTTAAAAAGTGATTCTAAATTGTGTAATGGAATGGTTTTAATTTATTGAAATATTTTTTGTAAGTGTAAAATGAATTGATACTGAAAATGTTTTTGTAGGCATGGTTATTCTAGGTTTTGGGGATGTTTTTATTGAATTGATAAAAATTTATTTTTTTGGATTGAAAAAACATTTTAAAATGGTTTGAATTATGAAAATGATAAAATCCCATTGGAGCCTAATTATTAGGTGGTTATTGCTGGACAATATGGGATAAGAATTATTAGATATAAATATCATTGGAATTACACTAAAACTCTACATGTAAAAGGGTAAGGCATGGAGAGACATTATGGTGATCATGGTTGAGTGAAAACCAATTTTTTTTATTTTCATTTGTCACTTAGTTGTGAGTATCCTAGTTATCTATGACCTGATTCACCTTAGGACTTCTTTTCATGGTGCTAAATGTTTTTGATAAGGTTTTATTTTTAACATTGGTTATTGATTGATGTTTGAGAAATGATTTATATATATATATATATATATAATATTTGAAAATAGTTATGAAATGGTTTATTACTATGTTTTTATTTAAAATATAAAAATATGTTCTTCATGCCTTTATTTTAAAAATAATGGAAAGTGGTTATTCTTCCATATCATTTTCAAAATTATGAAAAGTTTATCACATGTGACCGTTTTTTTGTAAACTGAGCATAGTTGATTTAATTAGTAATTTACACTTATAAAACACTTGTGGGTACCCCACTAGGCTACCGTGATTATCAAATGTGTAGTTTTATATTTTTTAATGTTTGATATATGAAAGGCCAAGAAACCATCTGATAACATTTAGTATTTGATCTAGAAGATATTCAATTTGTGATGGTGACATGGTGGAATGCTGGCCCACATGTCACATGAAGATGTATTAAATTCTTTTACTCTATCTTTCTATTTCTATACCATTTTTATAGTCATTTTGGAACTTCTATATCTTCCATTTTTGTATTTGGATGTTTCATATATAGGTATAAACTTCTTCAGAGTTTTAATTGTTTATTTTCATGACATATATTTCTTCAATTTACTCCCTAATTTTGAAATATCCTGGTATTTATTTTATTTCACTGGTGAATTCATTCCAAAGGTATTTCCTTTTATACCCAGACACTTATTGCCATTCCATGTGGATTGGAAACACCCCTTGGGCCTTGATACATGAATGTTTAGGTGTCTTTTTGATGAGAAAACTATTTGGTTTTTGAAAAATTAGTATAAGATATTAAGAGGTAGGTTTAAATCAAGTTCCTAGATATCTTATATTTTTTTCCAGCCTTTAGTTGACATGATTTGTCAAGGAATATGTATGATTTTGTTATGATTTCATTTTATTTCATATTTTTGTCAAGGTTATTTCCTAATTTTAAAAATCTTCTTCTCTTTATCTCGTGTTTTTTCAGTTCCATTCCTCGTAGAATAATTTCAATGAATACTAATGAGGGTGTTTTGGATAAAATTTCATGGGAAAATCCTTATATTGATCAGAATCTGATTGAAGCTGTTGGGCACACGGTTCTTTCTTTAGAACAAGTAGTAACACTAATACCTAATCATAATAGATATATGTATCCATATAAGTATTGGAATAAGAATTGTTCCTAAGAGATTCTCTAAAAGAAACCGCTATCCTTATAGGAAAAAATGACCATCATAAAGTGAAGGACTAGTTAGGGAAGATAGAAAGGATATTTAACTTCATGGAGACTATAAATTTTCTTAATATGAAGTGTACTATCTTCAAGATTGAGGACCTATGTTAAAGTTCATGGTATTCAGTGGTTCTATGAAAACAACATGATATTTTGGATGGTAAGTTATTAAAAACTATCTTTACCCTAAAATCTTACCTAGAGATAATGGTAATGGTCAAGTACATGTAATTCCTCACTCTTCAAAAAGGTTCTTAGAAAGTAATGGAGTAAGACAACCATTTTTATAGAATCTATTTATTCTTAGTAGAGGTTTTATCAAATAAAAATAAAATGGATTGAAGGTTTCAGAAGGGTTTTCATGTAGATATTTTTTATGAGGTCTTCATGATGAAACATCCCACTTATACAAAGGTTGTGAATAAGGTGATGATGGTTTAGATGGATTAGGTATGAAAGTTGCGATTGGATGACATTACTTCAATGTTTTCTATTAGATATAGTTGAACTTATAGAAGGAATTGGATGAAAAAAGATTCCATAAGGGAAGTGGAAGTGGATCCTAGAATGAGACCAAGTTTATTCCCTCCAAAGTAGAGAGTATAATCCCTCTAAATTTCTACCAAAGTTAAAAGATAGGGATTATGAAATGTTATTACCTGTAAGAAAAAATATATTTTCCTCTCATATGACATATTGGTAATCTAAAACATATCTACCAGTATTCACCTTTACTAGGGAGTGGTTCATGATCTTTATCTTTTAGAGGATTAGTTGTATAGTAAAATTCCTCAATGATAGTAGGTTTTCAACTACATGATTATGGGGGCATGACTGACTTATCCTCTATGGGGAAATTGTTTCATGCAGTGGGATAGTTTTTAGTGGAGGTCAAAATAAAGGACTAAAAACCATTAGAGTTAATATTTTTATGTCTTTATTTATAGAGACTACTTTATATGATATAGTCTTCTCTCACTACTTTATATTATTCCATTTTGTGATACTTTTAAAAAAACATACAGAACTCATGACATACATTATGAAGATAGTAATGTATCTATTAATTGAAAGGCAAATGGGTATTGGATTCCCCTATTGAACAATTCATATATCCAAAGTTGAGTTATCTTGGGATTTATTAGTTTTTGATATGAATCTTTTGGAGGTTATTATTAGGATGGAATGGATGATTTCGCACAATGACCAGACTAAGTGTTATCCTTAAAATGTGTCTTTTAATACACAAAATGGTAACTATTGGGTAATTCAAAGAGGTATATGAGTTATAGTTGAGTTGGACCTTTTATAGTAGAGCTTACTAAATCGATATCCTCCTTTTAAATTAAAATTGAGGAGGAAACCATGATTTTTGGACTCCCACCTATGGTTGATGAGTTTATTAAGGTGCTTTTAACAAAATTTATTAGTATTCCTCCTTAGAGAGGTATTATTCTCAATTGAGTATGTACAAGGGACCCAACTGATACCTATAGCTTCTTATCAAATTATATTAACAAAATTAAATGATTTGAAAATTTTGTTAGAAAATTTGAAATCTAAGGGCTTTATCTGTTAAAGTGTATATTTGTGGGAATCCCCAGTGTGGTTTTATAGAAAGACCAATGAAAAAATCAATTTATATATTTATTATTATAATTTAAACTAGATAATGATCGAGAATAAGTATCCCTTTCCATGTATATATGATTTTTTAATCAATTAAATATGTAAAATTGGTTCTTAAAGATTGATCTTCAGTCATACTACCACCAAATCAAAATTAAGGAGTTGAATGTTACTAAGACTTCATTCAAGATAAATTATGATCACATTGAGTATATTTGTATTTTTTGGGGTCTAAATAACATTTATATAGTTTTAATTTCACTAATAAAGAAAAGATATCACTTGTAATTATATTATTCCCCCTGGTATTTTAAGATGATATATTGATTTATTTAAGAAATGTGGTAGAGAATATGATCTACCTATGAGCTATTTTGGGAACCTTAGATAAAACTATGTTTATTCTCTGCCATGAAAGTATCAATTATTGATATGAGAAGTTAAATTCTATGGAAATGTAGTATTAAAACATTTCATATTCGTTGACCCTAAAATGTTGAAAGCTATCATACATGAGAAGAGTAAATATTTTTTTTCAATATTCAGTGATTCTTTGGTCTAAGAAGATATTAATGGTAGTTTGTAAAGGACGACTTGATGCAGGCTGTTGGTCGGAGTGGTTTACTCAAGAGGGGGGGGGGGGTGAATTGAGTACTGATTAAAATTTCTGTTAATAATATTTCATTTAAATTCCCACAATTATAATTCTAAGTTAAACTATATTGAATTTTTATTACAGTAAAGGGTCAGTTATATTCTCAAGAGATTGATTAGTTCTCAGTTAATTCAATCTGAAGATTAATTAACTTTAGAACATAACCTAATACTTTATAGTACAAACAAACACTTGATAGTTTAACTGTCAAAGTGACTTTAAAATAGATTTGTATTTCAAGGTAAATAGCAGTGGAATATAAAATATATATAGTATACTTAAAAATTAATCTAAGATGCACAGAAGATATAAAACAAGTGGTTCAGTCTCAAGCCGAGACCTAATCCACTCCACTTGGTGATCACCTGCCACCAAGCAGTTTATATAAATAAACTTTGATCCACACCCTAGATCGGGGTAACAACAGTATATAGACTATCCAGGCCACACAGGGACCTCTTCCACAGTTTTTGTGGGTAAAAAAAATAATATCTAGGCCACACAGGGACCTCTTCCACAGTTGTCGTGGGTAAACAAGAGTAAAGAGTTTGGTGTAAGGATTTTGAAATCCTTTAGTTCAGCGCAGGAGTCAGTGTGTTTGTAAAATATAAAGAGTACACACACTGCTCTAAAGTAAACAAAATAATCACTAAGAGAGAGTAGATGTGAGTTTAGAATGCTCTAGTGATTAGCAGTGTAGCTCTGGACTCATTGGATAACACAGAAATGCTTTTGAGTCCTATTGTTTTTATGTTAAAAAACAGTGTGTCGTGGTTCAGCTTATGTTCTTCACAAGTGAAGATGTTCTCTTGATCCCAGTGTACTTTTTGTGTTATTCAGTAGAGTTGGATTTCATGCATGAGAAAATTGCTTCTTTGAAGATCTTGAAATCTCTTCTTCATGGTCGTGCTCAAGATTGGCGTTCTGTTCAGTACAGTGCACTCGTGTTTCTTGCATTGTTGTGTTGTGTCATGTATCTTCTTCCTCATGTGAACAATTCTCTTTATCTTTGAATGTATGAGGTTTATCCGACATGTTACATGTATTTCATGGCTTGTACCTCGTACTATGGATACAAATAAACATTAAATATGTCAGTTCATTAAAGGCGTCAAATATGACCGTAAAAAAGTTAAATAGTAAAGCCACAAAATAGTTTAGGATACGGTGTCACAGTAGTTATGAAAACGATGTCTCCTTCATGGTATCTCCTTCACGGTGTATCCTTCATGGTGTATTTACTGTGTCTCCTTTACGATGTCTTCTTCACTGTGTATGAGTCACAGTGTCTGACTTACGGTTTCTGGCTTCTAGTGCCTTGCTCATTGTTTCTGGATTCACAGTGGCTTGATGACTGTGTCTTGCTAATTGTGTCTAGAACTTAGGCAAAAAAACTGTCTGGCTTACAGTTTCTGTTCTTAGTGTCTTGCTTCATGGTGTTAGGCTTACTGTGTCACAGCATCTCGTGGTCACAGTGTTTGAGACTTAGGCTTCTCGGTGTCTTCTTCATCACAGTGTTCTTGTTCACGGTGTCTGTGTCTTACTCACAGTGTCTGACTTACTATGTCAAGCTTCATGGTGTCTAGTACATAGAAAAATAACTGTATTCAGACTTAAACAATAATATACAGAAAATGAATTAAGCTTAACCATTATAAATCATGAGATAACTTGAAACATAAATACAGATGATTGATAAGATTTGTTTGATTTGTGATCATTAATAAGATTTGTAATTATTATTGAGATTTGTGATCATTAATAATATTTGTAATTATTATTAAGATTTGTGATCATTAAAACATGATTAATACATGAGGAGTCCAACACAGGAATTGCTTTTAATAGCACCCATAAGTAATTGGGTATGATTAACTTGGGATATGTGGTGTCATGATTCCTTTTATGAGTTATAATTAAGATTGAACTCTACCCCTTTCATTAATTTTCATGTATTTTAATAGGGCTAAAAGGTGTTTTGGGATGCTTCAATATCATGTGTAGGTAGTTTTATTTTGTAAGGTGATCTTGTGGTGGTTTATGAATAATGAATGTTTCAGCCACATGGGAAGAACTACCTCACTAATGGCCTTGATTTTTTCACATCCATGCACACCCTTAAGAGTTTGAGACATTACATTTTAGGGAAAAGTTAACCATATTTTCTAAACATAATATTTTGAGCTATATAATTTAATAGATATAATCAAACCTCAAAAAGAGGTGGTGGTTGGATTATCATCAGTCATTATATTTTTAAATCAACTACACCCTAGTAAAGGTTAATGTAGTTGTTAAAAACCATATTAGAAATTTTCCTTCTTAAGTTGTGATAAAGTCAGATGATGAATGGAACATCATGATACTTTTAAATAGGATAAACATGGATAAAAAGGATGAAAGGCATAATATTTATGTAGAAAGCATACAATTGAAATCATCTCTTATAATATTTATTTAATAGAAGTAGTAATGGGATGTGGAATTCTAGAGTATCTGGAATTCATTACATTGTGTGGATTTGACAGCCGACTATTCATTCTACATAGAGGGTGTTTTTTATCATTGGAAATTGTGTGTTGTTCCTTTACTAGTGAGTATGGTTTCAATAAAGCATTGTATTGACTATCAATAGGCCATTTGTCCAATTACTAAAATTATTTATCACGACATGAAGTGTCAGTTTTGGTGGCCTAGTCTGAAGTGGGGCATATATGATTTTATATCTACTAATTATACATGAAAATTGATTATGCTTTAAGACCAAAAGGATTATGGTTCTATATATCCATTTCCAGAGTTGATATGAAAGTGGGAAGAGGTGTCCATGGATTTCTTTTTTGGATTTCCACAGACTCCTAAATGGAACAAATTATATATGGGTTGGGATTTAAGGATTGAATAAGACAAATAATTTTTACCCAATCTAGGATAATGCTAAGGTTGAGGAATTAGGAAATATATACATATAATAAATTGAGAGGTTTCATGGGGCCCCATCAACTATCAGTTGGGATAGAGACCCCATGGTTTACCTCACTATTTATGGAAGGCCTCCATGTATGAATTGGTTCTCAATTTAGGATGAGAAAAACCTACAATACTTATATATATATTCAATATAAGAGAGTGAATTATATTATATAAGATATGTTTCATTATTGTGTCCTTCACTTTTTTGGTACTTTGGATTTTCATTTGGAATATGATGAATTTACTAACAATAATAGTTACCAGTAATAAATTAGAAATGATCTCATTAAATCATTGTATGTATGACTTTATAGATCAAACCTTTTTAGATAGAGTTTACAAAATATTCTTTGGTTGGACTAGGTATTACCTATAAAACTCCAACTATGATCTAAACTATTCAGCAATGGTTTACTATGGATTCATATTGGAGAAAATAATATACAAAATTTTTTCTTCTTACTTTACATTTTTCGGTTTGTGAAAAGATGTTCTTGAATGTTTCACCTTGATTGGGTCATCAAAGGATTAAGAAGTAGTTGAAATTAGAATCGATATATGTGGGTACTTTTGAGATCATTGTGCGGACTGGAGAGGTCGAACATCTATTGGAATTATCACATTAGTTAACTATAATAAATTATGTGTTTAATATATCTTAGACCAAGAATTATCATCCTTAAAAATTTCATGTTTTGAATTGGTAGGAACCTGATTTGGATTCAGATGTGTATATAGTTAATAAAATAGTCTAGATAGTTTATTTATAGGAAATGATCATGAATGGAAGATTTAGTCTACTAGTCTGAGTGAAATGGAAGAATATGAAATATTCTCATGAAATATGGGAGGGAGAATCATTTTTTAAGGAGATATAGACTCACCTATTTTAGGATCATCCTTATTTTTCATGGATTTCTGGGGATAGAAAGAAGTTTTTTGGGGGATATTATCAAATATTGGTTTTTTATTTTAGTTATTAAAAGAACCTTTTATTTGAGTTTTCTATAATATGATTGATCTCTTCCAAGTTTTTGGTTTTTTGGATATTTGAAAGAGATGAAACACTGGCACTGTAGTAGTTCACAAAATTATTGAGGGATTCAAAAAATGAATGGTCATTAATTATTATAGTGGAGAGTAGAAAGTTAGGTAACCTTGTTTAAGATCCTGAACCACCATTCATGGAATTAAAAAAATTAAACAGGAAAGATTCATTTCATGAAACCATGATACACACTGCGAATCTACCATGCCCAGTTTTTAAATTGGTGTTTTTACTTTTTTTCCAGTTGTGAGATTTAACCTTTTTTTCACCTATTTTTGGCTAGACTAGATCTTATGGGACTCCATCATATAAACTCTCCCCTCCATTAAATAGTGTTAATATTTTTGTTAGGATTCTCTTTATAAATTCAAGGGTATTTGTGGTTAGTTTTTTCAATCAGCATACATTGATATCTTCTCCCTTCTATCATGTTTTTCATACATCATAAGTCTCAAAAAACCTAGGGTTTATTGGATCTAAAATTGATTGATGAAACTTTTTTATTTAGGGATTGATCATTAGACCTTAGGGTCTATTCTTCTTTCTATTTTTGGAACCCATTGGGATATTGGTTATCCCAAGTGTTTGATGTAGTTTTTTTGATAAAAAACTATTTATCATATGGATATTTATTGATTTATTATTTTCAAAAGTTGGTTTAAATTGTCTAAATGATTTTTTATTTCATAAAATTTAAAATGAATGAAGAATTTGAATTTATTTTGAAAATTATTTTTTAATCATGGTTATGTATAAATTTTAGACTATTTTTATTTCCATTATAAATATATATTTTAATATATAAAATGGCCCTTTTAAAATTATTTGAATTATGGAAAAGTTAAGAACCTATAAAAGAATGATTATTTGGTTTGTAGTCTTGGGAAAGAATATCATGGAAGTATTAGATCTACTTAGAATTGGACTTACACTGGAACTCTAACTTTTCACTTCTATGTTAGGGAAACCCATGATGGTGATATATATTGAGTGCACAACCATTTATTATATTTAACTCAGTCACTTGAGGTATGAGGATCTTAGATAGCTCTTACCTGATTTTCCTTATGAATCCATATCATGGTGATAAATTTTGTTTATTAAGTTTTTATTTTAAAAATAACTTATTAATTCACGTTTATGTAATTATTTATACATATATTATTTTAAAAAATGTTATGAAATAGTTGATTACCATGTTTTTATTTAAAATATAAAGAGTAGTTTTTCATGGATTTCTTTTAATTTATTACAAAGTGGTTATTGATGTATTATGACATATTATGATAAATTTATCTCCTTATCCTATATATCCATAAATTGAGAATAATTTATTTATTTTATAAATTCTTCTAATGGATTTCATAGTGGGACCCTATTTGGTTTCCAAGATCACACTATACATATATATCCAATGGGTGTATGTTTATTTTTTTATGTACGATATTGGAAAGGAAAATAAACTATAAGGAGGTGGTGGGTATTTGAGCTATATCATGTTCATAGTGTGGTGGAGATAATAGGGTTTGTTGACAACATTTCATGCAGAGATGTGTTACTGTCTTCAAATTTATCTTCTTGTTATCAGATTTTTTTTATTTTTATTGTGGAACTTAGGACTTTACCCTTATTATATATAGATATTTATTTTATTTCTATGAAATCATTCAAAGGTTTACTTATTTATTTCCATTATATATGTATCATGTAATTACACACTAAACTTTACTACTCAAAGTATTTATTAATTTTTTGTGTAAAATCATTCCAAAGGTAGTTCTTTAAATGCCCATGTTCTTGCTACCGACCCATGGGGGTTGGAAATTCCCCTTAGTCCTTAACACGATCCAGTTCAGGTGTGTTTCTTGAGGATAGAAAAATATAGTTTATGATATTACATTTTTTAGGGACCTTCATGAACCCATTTACATCACTTTTTTTCAATTTCCATTTCTAGGGAATATCAATATATTTCCTCTTATAATTCCTTAGAGAGGTTCCATCATAATTGAAAAGATTTTCCCACAGAGTATGTCTATCATCAAAAAGAAATTTTATTTATGTTTTTATTCTGATACAATATATTTATACTTTATCTCAATATCACCTATCATAGGGTAATTAGATAATAGATGTAAATCATATTTTAAATTAGGCTTACCCATGGAATTGGATTTCTATAATTCATTCTTGGATGTGATGATATCATCATTTAGTTGCTAGATCATTCACCTTTTATCCTCACCTTAAAAAATAAATCTATTTTTGATTGTCTTTCCATTTAACATCTCATCCTCCAATGCATGACTGAGTTTTCCTAGAAAGTCACTTTTCTCCTTAATCATTTGATTCATTTGATAAATGAAATCTATAAGGCCCACCTTATCTTGTTGTAACATTTGGTTATACTAATCCAACTCTACCATGTGTATTGCATGTTATTCCCTAATTTCCTTAAATTTAAGAAATTAATTTCATTCATGGACCATAACTTTAGAACTAGTATTTAAATATTACCATTTTAAAGAGAATAAATCCAATTCTTCACTTTAGGAGACCCTTTTTCACTTAAAATAGTGGAAACTTCAATAAGTATTTTTTTATAAATCTCAACTTATAGAAACCAATTTTCACCACTTTGACTTAGATTTTATGATACATGTTATCATAAAATATATTCAGGATTTTTAATTTAACTCATATTCCAATTTCCTTAAAAATTAGACCACTTATATTTATTTAATCACTGTATTTTATTCATCATCAGTGCATTAAATATAAAAATGGATAATAACCAAATCCTTAATTCTTAAAGCATCATTAAATTATTGAAAAAATTCACTATTTAATTATTCAATACCTTTTATCTCATGGATACTGGATTTCTCTAGCTAAGTCTCAATTTTCTCAAAAATAGTTCCACAATATGGGTTTCCTCTGGAACTATTTTTATTCTATGTTTTTATTCACTTTTTGAAAGAATATGACTAAATAATATCAATATAAAACATATAATAAAAATTTAACCAAACCAAGTAGGAGAAAAACATAAATCCAATCAACATAATCCTCTCTTGGATACTACCTATTTTGACTCAAAGGGGATCATGTGAGAGATTTCATTAGAGTGGGGTGGGGATGGTGAATTAGGGAATGTCACATTATTAAATTTTAACTCTATTATTTGAAATCTCATTACCCTAATAGATCTTGACTTTTAATTGTAAAGGTAACTACTTTTTTTCTTTTCTTTTTTCATGTTGATCCACATACAACTATGCCTTTAACAAGTATTACATAAGGTTTCTTTTTGTTTAGTATTTCTTATGTATAAATGTAAAAAATAATGTATTACTACACATGAATTTTTAATTGGTTCACCACTATAGGATAATCAATAGATATTACATCAAATAGTTAATTGGTTCACTAGAATTATTAATCTCACTGGATTTAGGACCATAGATAGTTTTCTCCAACTTGGAGTTAATACCCTTATAATTATTTATGGTTTTCTCACTACCAACAAAGGATTAATTCCTTTAATCAATCGTTAATTTCTCAATACATAAAGTGATAATATTGTTTTTGAACATTTATATGGGGACCCATAGATCTTTTATTCATCTTCCCACATTCCCACTTTCCAACGGTTGGTGACTTTCATCAATTTCATTGGTGATGTCTACTCCTTGATTAAAACTTGATGATGGGATGTAAGTTCCTCCTTCTATAGATTCCTCCATTGAGATCATTGTCTAGTTTAGGTATCCCTATAATATTTTAGTAATGTTCATGGAATTAATTACTAATACCTTCTTTATGGGGAAACTAGTTAATTACACTACTTATGTCTTGATAGATAAACAAACTTTGGTCAGGGGAGTAGTCAAGTTGGGAATCTCTGGGAATTTATGGACATTGGTCACATTGTTCACATATGAATATTAATATTTAGATAGAATATCATATGAGAAATATTAGGTATATAACCTATGGAATCTCATGTCTATCACAAGGTAATTTATTCCATGGGATATGTATTCCAAGGCTTTTTACCTGAGGCATTACATGTTTGTTTAATGGTGTAGGTATTATGGGTTAGGCCACAAGTTCTATTTCATATGGATATGGATCAAAAAATCTGGTTGAGAGATATTGGGGAACAAGTTTAACATCTTTTTGAGAAGGGATATTAGATCAGGATTCCCCATAGAGGTTGATCCAGGAGGTGTGTATCTTGGATGGAAGATGTCACACCTGAGTTTATCGATGGATCAGAACAAACCATGGAGGCAAATCCAAAATTGTGCATTAGAATTCCCCATAGATATAGATCAAGGATGTGAGTCTCTAGGAGAGAATATATCACACCTAAATAGTTTAACAATTAATTAGAACATCCCATGGAGGAAAATATAGTGTTTTGGATTAGAACACCCTGTGGAGGAAGATCCGAGAGGTGTGTCCATAGGAGGGAACACCTGAGTTTACTATTTTTATGATTGAAACTCATGGAGGCATCCTACGTACCCTACTTATATACAATGATCAAAACACATGTTTTTCCATCCCAAATTTTAAGTTCATGTGACATAACCTATCCATTTAGTTTAAAGTCATGTGGTAAAGATGTTTGTGTTGTGAAAGGAGAGTTGATGAGGTATGGTGTGGGGCTTAAGCATAGAAGTTTACATTTACAAGAGGATTTATATTGGGGGAATGGTGTGGGGTTTACACATAGAATATTACCTCATTATAAGTTTATCCCCTGATTGGAGAGAACCTTTCATCCCATGTGAGTCATACATAGGGAATCCTATGTTTGTTAAATAGGGTATGAGGTGTGGTGTTATCCCATGTCAATCATACATACGAAATCCTATGTTCATCACACAGGGTAAGGCAATAATTTTACATCAGGTGAATGGATTTTTTTCATTTATTTTAACATCATATGAAAATGGATATGGAATTAGTAAGTTTTACATTATATAACTCGGATATGGAAAAACTCACTCTTCACCCCCAGTGTTTAGCTGACTACTGATCATGCACCTTTATGTGGGGGATGAAATTAGATCTACCATGGAGGAGTGGTCAATCAGGAGGCTGAAATTAGGGTTCCTATTATTAGAATAAAAATGGGTTAGGTTAATTATTATTAGAAGAAACGGGTAGGATAGAGGCCCATTGCACACTCAAATTGAAGTGGGCGGACACATGAGTGTGTGCCACCAGTCATGTCGGGACTCGATATGAATATGGACTAATCCTGTGTTGGTATGGGGTCCCTAGGAAATCATGATTCATTAAGGGGTTTCAATATATGGGATAAACCTTAAATATTCCCAATATAAGTTATTCACAAATCTTAGAGAATAGTGGATATGTGGTTCGTGAAGCTTAGGGTCCTCGTGGATGTTCTATTTGTATACTGTTCATATTTTATGGTCAAATTATTCACATTCTATATGATAGTTTTTAATAAAAATGTCTTTGTTTGTTATGTTTCACCCCTTTCATAATAGGAATTCATTAGACTTATCAAGTGTTAGGTGGGAACCATAATATCCCCTCGATGCATCGGTAAGTCTCATGAGAAAAACTAGTTTCAGTTTTGGATAATGTCTTACCCAATTATGTGTGGTGTCTTGGAAGAATCCTTGAAATTATGTTTATTATGTCTCACATTATGCATTCTATCATCATGAGATTAGTTATTGATATTCCATGGGATTATTCGATTAGTAGAATATCCATGGTTATGTTTTACTCTCATGTGATTATTTATATGGCATTATTTCATCATCTTCCATTCATACTATATTATTCTCATATTATTTATTAAATAGAATGTGTTTTAGATAATAACATTGGAATAATATTTTATTATTGGTTATCATAATGTTTTCTATATGTACACACTTACTGATAATCTGAGATCATCCCTTTCATATGTTTTATTTGTCCCCAGGATTCAAAGAAGTATATTATGAATGATATGTAGGGTTACAAAAAGGGGGAATAATGGAAGAATAAACTATTTTATTTGTGTATTTTATGTTTTAAAATGTATTATAAATTTATAATATGTATCTAGTTTTCCAATACTACAAATCTATTCATTCCTTTGGGATACAATTCCTTTTTTACCTTATGATAATGTAATAAAGTAAGGTATCAGCTCTGGGATACTGGGGTCAGGGTCATTACAGTTGGTATCAGATCTAGTTTATTAGAAACCTTGGGAACTACATTTAGTAAATCATGGATTATAAAACATTACCTTATGACTAGATTTGAGAATAATTTAATGTATATGATATCATCCTATAGATTTTTTAATACTATGGATAACCTAGGTTAAACCTATAGATTCATATACTTAGAAACAATTTCATAATTTAGACATACTATAAATGATTCCTCATGATTGTATCACTTTGATTAGTGTTTATCACATTATTTTTTGGGTTATGGTAAATTTATAGAATCAGAAAGGTTATAAAAGTAATGGTTATACCGCTGATGATGAAGAGACTACAATACAAAAATATAAGGAAAGAGGTATTAAGGAATTAGATGATGAAGAGTAGTTAATGGTTTAATAATGAAGTAAAATGATTAATGTTATTTTTTATTTGGATTCAATAATTATTTCATCATTGGTGTTGTAATTACTGTGGAGAATTTGTGAATCAAGAGGCCAATATTATGGTCCCTATGCTTAGAATAATATTGGGTTAGGGTAGATATTCATATAATTAATATATAGGATGGTGGGCCAAGTTGAACTCATAGTGAATTGGGTAGACATAGGAGTGGGTGACCCTGGCCATGTGGGGACTCGAGGTGCATCAGAACCAGTATTAGGTTGGTATGGGGGCCTTGGGCACTTTAAATTTGTGAAAGGGTGTCAGTAGAATGGAGGAAATATGAAGAGTCCCATTATAAGTACATCGAGAAGCATGGGTAATCATAGAGAAGTGGCTCACAGGGCATAAGGTCCTCACAGAGTTCATAGTGTTTGAGAAGGGAAAGACTTAACAAAACAAGTTACCCCACTCATGGAATGAAGTCATGTTCCTAGGGGTGATCTTCATGAAGGACGAATGATTTGTGAAGCCTCATGTTCCTCAAAGGGACTTCTTATTATATGAAGGCCATGAGACTTTTTGAAAGCTATGTCTACTTTGGGTTGAGGATATCAATAACACAAGGGGGAGGTTTTTAAATGTTTGGATACCTTGGGTGATCTATTTTCAATTTATCTCATGAAGAACAGGGGGTTCACATATAGGGAGAGATATTTGGAAGTTTAGAGGTAACATGTACCTTAAATGTAATACATAAGGGGTATTTATAGGAATGTGTGTTGCATGATGATTAGATTTTTTTCAAAGCTTTACAAAATTTGGGATTGGGAAAGATCTTCAAGTCCGAATTTTGTGGTGCAGAGATTACAATAAATCCATCACATGGTCATGAAGCACTCCACGATGTGGCCTTAACGTTGTGTAGAGGTTACCATTAGGATATCATGCACTTTCGAAGTATCTCTAAGTCCTTGTATCTTTTCAAGCCTCATCCATTCACAAAGGTGGTGAGATTTTTGAAATTGTCCCTTTGAAGTATTTTTTTCCATTTTGGATCATATTTTCTTTGAACCAACCTTTATTTCCTCAGCCTCTCTTGTGGTACACGTATATCAATGTCAAAAAATACTAATAATTTAAATAAATATATGATTATGCACCAAAAAAAATTAATTAATGAAGTATCCTCATCTCGATTTATGGTCTATAATATACTGAGATAAACCTTTATTTAGTGCCTTTGAACATAATTCAAACAAAAAAAATCCTCTTTGGAAGTTCATTCAAGAGATGCTAAGTTCTCCTTCCATCCAGGCCAGTGACTAGAATCTCCCATTAATTTCATATAAAATTAACCTTATAATTATTTAACTTTATAATCATATAATTTATCACCTTCTACCTTATTATTTAACATTATATTATATAAAATTGATTCCATAGATCCTTGTTTCATAGTTGAATATTCATCCTTCCTCATTAAATTCAAATATTCAATATAGTTCTATTTTTTTTACTCTGAAAAATAGATATTCAATGTAAAATGTTGTGTGTCTTGATATATTATCCTCATACCTTAGACATGTAACACCCCAAGATTCCACGGTACGTTTGCCTTTGAATAATGCAGTAACTTGTATTGTACACAAATTGGAGTTTTAACACACCACGACCAATCAAAGTAGCCGTTACGAATAGTAATACCCAATTTTTTAAATTTTAGAAATTTTATTTTTCAAAATGGACTTCATTTTTGGATTAGGAATATCAAAATTAGAGTAGGGTGAAGTTTTGGTATTTTTCTGAAAACTTTCAATTTTTGATGAATAGTGAAAAATCCTCCAATATTTTTTAAAATCGAATTTTATTTAAATAATTTGTTAATTTATTTTAATTTATTTTAGGTAAAAATAGATACATAATACCTATATATGTTCAATATAATTCACTGGAGTCATTTTATAATAATTTAAGATATATAAAATTTTATTGAACTTTTTACCATCTTTTACCCACCTTCTAGAAGCATTTGAAAATTTTCACAAAACATACTTTTACCAATTCTGTGAGTTGAATTTCGAATATCCAAGAGGCACAGTTGATATCAATAAGTAAAATGTGGTTCAATAAGATGAAAATAATTTTTGGTGAATAGTAACTTTTTGACTTTTATCTACCATGATTAAAAGTAAATAGGGTAATTAGGGGTAAAAATGATATTATAATTACTCTAACAAATATCCTAATTCTATTAGATAAGTTTTATTTGACAAAAAAACCTTATGAATAAAATATGACCCCCTTTGGCCCACTTGGATTAGATTAGGATGTTAATGGTTATTTTATTTAAATTAGAGTTAAAAGAGTTAAATTCCATGTTTAATAACTAAACAATTTTTAATATAGGGTTACACACAACATAAATTCGACTATAAATGTTCATTAAAAATCTAAAACTATTTCATATATAATGGTATTTTATTTATAATTTTTATACATTAAATAATTTAATTTATTTATGACACAATGATGATGCAATAATTACTTTATTAATGACATATTAAAATATTTGATATTATAAATATCCAAATAAATGTAATTTGAGACTTTTGACGAATTAAACTAATTTTATAGGTTAATATGACATGTTAGGGTTGATTAAATAATTTGTTTTCAAAGTAATCATGCTGTTATGATTTTTACAAAAACCAAATACTAAATAGTGTCAAAATTGACATAATTGAGTTTTTAAAAGAAATACTATATTATTAATTAATATAATATTTCTAAAAATCTAAGGTTAAAAAAAAAGACTTAGATAAGGTTATATATATCAATAATTAACCACTTGGGGTTCACTTGGCATGTTATAGTATGTTTATTAACCATATAATATAAAAATACAAAGATACATGGTAAATGTAAAACTATTTAACTAAGAGTTAAATCTAAAAGATAAGGTGAATATAGTGACCAAAACCTATATAAAACCTATTGGTTGAGAGTTTTGTTACCCATCCACACCTTATACTCTAAATTAATTATTTTGGAGCCATTAGAAACCAAAAATAATTTTTTTATAAAATAATATTTCAATCTTTTCTTAAAGTGACCGTCACCTCTCTTATAAAAGGGTATTTACCCTTCTCTTAATTTCACACCTCCAAATCCATTTGTCTCAGCCAAAACCTGCCAAAATATCTTCCCAACTTTCCTACCTTCATCCTAGAGGCCTTACTTTGTTCAGAAATACAATCTAAGGAGCCCTTTTGTTCAAATCAAAAGGAAGAACCCAAAGAAGAGGTAAATATTTCATCACCTCTTTCACGTTATTTTATTATTCCACTTATTATTTCTTTATTGTTTCCATTCTAAAATAATAAATCCAGTATCTTCTATATACTATGATTTTATTATAAAAATATTACAACCATATTCATTATTATATCCATCATATGAATGACAAAGTCACCATACGTGCGGACGTACGGCTTACCGTCTCCACATCATGGTGTAGTTTTTTAATCAAACACTTCATTATTTGGATGGGTATAATAATAAGTATAAATGATGTAAATAATAAATATAACATGTTAATGATTATGTATATATGATATAACATCCAATTACATATGACTTCACCATCAATATAATGATATTTTTGCTCATGCGTACGTATGGATTACCATCTCCACGAACGCGATGAGATTCATTGCCCATCATAATCATTCAAGAATAATTTTTATTTTATGATTATAAATAATTTTTAAGAAATTAATATCATTTTAGATATGAATAAAATACATATTATCCATAAAAAACATGGCTTATATAACCAAGCATATAAAAGAAAACAGACCAGTTAACTCCTGAAATAATGATACAACTGAAATATTATTAACAAAGAAATATTAGAGGATCATATATGATATCATATTAATGTATATGGTTCTTTTATAATTTAATGACAATTTTTTATCTATTATAAAAGAGGTTAAAATACCATCGACTAAGGAAAAGTACCAGGTAAGTGGTAATTCCACAATCTCTTTACTTATCCAAGGTTGTTAATACATAAGTATCTATTGGGATCTCTTTATCATCCACATCCGTGTTTTCATAAAAATATATTTAAAAAATTTTATAATATTGCCTATACTATGGTTTAAATTAATTTATACCATTTTTTACTTTTCATAAAATGTTTTTAAAGGAATCTTTCCATTGTTTTCCAGACAAGGTCCTTTATGACCTTTTCGACAAAATTATGGAGAGAATGTTTTTTTAACTTATAAGGTGGGTGAGGCTATTTTCCGCTATTATAACATCATCGAATCTTCCCATACAATTTTATAAGAATATTTTCTAAATAAATGTTTTCTTTTATAATTATATTAATTTTAAATTATTTCAAAATAGAAAGGGATATTTCTCTAAAAAATATTTGATTTCTTCTATGTCAATATCCTTTTATGGATTTTAAGTTTTTTTGAAGTTAATTTATTATGATACAAAAAATCCATATTGTATTGAAGTTTTTGTGTTATTTTTGACTATGGATATGTTATTTTTTACACCATTAATCGTTTAGGGATCAAGTATTGACATTTCTTATGCTAGTTTTAATACTAATTTTTATGTTATGTTTAAACCTTTTCATATGAGGAATGCATTGGAATTAGTAAGTGGGTTGGAGCCCGATATAGCTCCTCGATGCATCGGTAGGTCTCATGAGAAAAACTAGAGTCTTATAATAAGGCCTTTACAAAATCTTTTTTGTAGTCTTGGCACAAGACCTTGACTATTTGGTTATGAAGTCTGTCATTATGCATTCCATCATTATGAAAGTGACTATTGATATTGCATGTGATTATTCTACTAGTAGAATATACATGTGAATAATTTAATGGAATTATTTGATTTTATCTTTTCCATATTATGCTTATGTTTAAGTTTAGAAGGATTTTTTTAGTCTTATACATTTCCTTTAATGTTTATGCTTATTTATGAAAGTTTATGCTATATTGTTATCCTTACTGAGTAGCTAATATCACCCCTTTCTATGTTTTATTTTTCCTAGGATGTGAAGAAGTATTTTATGGTTGACCTGTTGGGATAGTCTAAGGATTTAAGTGTGTTCAAAATGGGATAATTGTTTTTGATGTTTTTATTACATGATGTAATGTAAAAATTATGATTATATCTATTACTTAAAAGGCTACTAAACTGATCAGTATTTTGGGACATGATTTCTTGTATCATGCCAATGTTATGTAATAATGCACCGACTCTAGGTAACTGGGGTTGGGGCATTACAGTTGGTATTAGAGGAAGTTTAGTACAAACCTTGGAAACTAGATTTAGAAAAACTCTAATTAGAGAACACTAACCTAAGATAGACTTTGAGGATTTGTATAGAATAACTTCCTAGAATTTTGGTAATATAGAGATTTTGTGAGTTTTCCAAGAAATAAATCCCTGTCTAGATATGAGAAGGTAGAGGAATCTCTAGCCCAAATGTACCTAGGGGTAAAACCCATAAAACATAGCTTTGAGCTAGACTCAAACGAGAACTGGTGCACGACAACAGGCCTCGCTGCACTCTTGGTTATGACACTCCTGGGGGATAAGCTTAGGATAATTCTCATTTTTTTAAAAACCATTATGAAGGTTTTATGAGTATATACTTTTTTAGATAATGTTTTTATGATTATGAATTATATCCATAAATTGCTCAATTTATGTTAAGTGTTTCACATGTGTGGAATTATGTATTGTGATTAATAAACTAATCTAGTGTATTCCATTTTTTAGAAATAGTTCATAGTGGAAGGAATGAAAACCATATCAATTAATGTAATCCATGTAGGGATTTCCCTCCTACTCAAGATAATTATAGTGGAGTTGGTGATGCAACTCGTACTAATCAGCTTATCACAATACTGAGATAACTCACTCAGGTTATGAATAATAACCTTACCTGTATGGAGCACCCTGATCCATAATGAAGAGGATCCATGTTAGACCTCTTCATGAGGCAACAAACACCAACATTAAATGGGAGTAAAAATCCATTAGTAGCTGAGTAATGGATAAGTTCCTTAGATAAAATATTTCATTATTTGGGGAGTAATGAAAGGGAAAAAGTCTTCATGGCAGTTTATCGCCTCATGGGAGATGCAGATCAACGGTGGTCATTAATCCCAAACACAAAGGAATTTAAAGAAGTAAAAAACATGGAATGAAGGGAGTTTAAAGATATTTTATTAGAAAAATACTTTCCTCCTGGCCATCGAGCAGATATGGAAAGAAAATTTCCGAGTTTGAGGAAAAAGGAGGATGAGAATGTCGCAAAGTATGATGCTAACTTTACAAGGTTATCAAGGCATGCAATATATTATATATGTAACCTAAGGAGTAAGATTGATTAATTATTTGATGGGTTAAAACCATTTCTCTATTGAATATTAGTCTCACAATCCTTCTCATCATACGAAGATATAGTCTCATGCACTATCAAGATAAAAAATGAATTATCTATGTCTTATGACTTTAAAGAAAATTAAGAGAAAAAGAGATCTATTTAACACTATAGAAATGGAAATAAGGGGAATAAGAGAAAAGTTGAGTATCCATCATGTGGTAAATGTGGGAAGAAACACCCTGATACTTGCCTGAAGGGAAGGCCAGGCTTATGCGATCACTAGTACTGAGGTTGAAGCTCCGAAAGACGCGGTGGTAGGTAATTTAATGGTTTACTCAAGTTTAGACGATGATTTATTTGATTATTGATCTTCAAATTATTTCATATATTCCTAGTTTGCTAAGAAAATTAGATATTTTCAATTTGAATTAACAAGGGAGTTGTCAGTAAAAAAACCTAAGGGAAGTATCATCACAACAATGTTTTGTAAACCAGTTCCCATTAGGGCATATAAATGTTCTTTATCTGCTGATCTCAACATCATACCCATGATTGAATCTGATATAATTATTGGAATGGATTGTATTTTTGACCATGATGCAAAAATTTATCGTAAGAAGTAGTTGGTTACAATTTGCGATGATGATAAAGAGTACCTTATCTTTAGAAAAGAAACGTCACCACCTGATTCTTATCTAGATCCACCCCCAGTAGCTATACTAAATTCAATTATTGGGGAGGAAGAGAATTAAATAGTCATGGTTGAGGAACAAAATGTTCGAATAGAGAACATACATATTGTGCAATAATATGTTGACGTGTTTCTAGGGGATTTACCTGGACATCCTCAAGAATGAGAAATTGAGTTTTCCATTGATTTAATTCCTAGTTCAAGGCCCATATCGAAGACCCCTTATAGAATCACCACTGTGTAATTAGTGGAACTAAAGAAACAATTATTGGAATTGAGTAATAAGGGATTTATTCACCCTAGTTTTTATCTATGGGGAGCCACTGTCCTTTTTGTTAAGAAGAAAGATGGATCTATGAGGTTGTACATTGACTACAGGGAGATCGATGCTATAACAATAAAGAACAAGTATCCCCTATCTCGTATTGATGATTTATTTGAACAACTTCATGAAGATCAATATTTTTCAAAGATTTCCATTTGATCTGAAAACCATCAGTTGTGCATGAAGAAGGAAGACATTTTGAAAACAGAATTTCGAACCAAGTACGGGCATTACGAGTTTATAGTAATACCTTTTGAATTGACTAATGTACCCTGTGTATTCATGAATCTAATGAATAGAGTTTTCAAGGAATATCTTGAGGAATTTGTAGTGGTATTTATTGATGATATCTTGGTATACTCAAAAAGCTACAAAGGTCATGAAAATCACTTGCGCACTATTCTGAAAACCCTTAGAAGAAATTAATTATATATAAAGTTTATAAAGTGTGAATCTGGATTCAAGAGATTTATTTTTTTGGAAATATTGTCTCTAAGGATGGAATCTCTGTTGATCTTTCAAAGGCCAAGGCAATCCACGAATGGCCAACACTGACGAGTATAACTGAGGTACGCAGTTTTATTGGTTTAGCAGCTTATTATCGACATTTCCTCCAGAATTTTGCCGAGTTGGCTAACCCATTAACCAAACTCACACATAAATGGGTTAAATTTGTTTATAAAATAAAGCGTGAAGAATGTTTTGAAGAACTGAAGAGAAGATTAGTTAATGATCCTATCTTGACTCTACCATCGGTGAATTATGGGTTTGTTATTTATAGTGATGCTTAAAAGAAAGGACTTGGTTGTGTCCTTATGCAGAATGATAGAGTTATTTCCTATGCATCATAGTAGCTAAAAATTTATGAACAAAACTATCCCACTCGTGATCTTGATTTAGTAGTTGTAATCATTTCTCTGAAAATATGGAGAAACTATCTATATGGTAAAAAATGTGAGATTTATACTGATCAAAAGAGTTTGAAGTTTATTTTCTCACAAAAAGAACTCAACATGAGGCGAAGGAAATGGATTGAACCACTCAAGGATTATGAATGAATTATACACTACCACTCGGGGAAGGAAAATAAGGGGAAAATTCTTTGAGAAGAAAGGATCATGGAGTTTTGAAAAAGATGAGAGTTTAAAAGAAGATTATATACATGGATTTAGTAAAGATGGATATGGGAATAACCATGGAAGGTGAAACATAAATGCTTCTTCAAATGGTTGCAAAAACTTCTTTATTAGAAAGGATAAAAATTTCTTAGACTGATGATGAGGAATTTCAAAATAAAATTAATGTTCTGAACGATGGGTGATTGATTGAATTCATATATGAAGATGGAATTTGGAAACCTGGGAAGAGAATTTGTGTTCTTAACACACCTGATCTAAAAAGGGAATTGTTGGATGATGCTCACAGATCCAATTTATCTATACACCCTAGGAGCACCAAGATGTATAGATATTTGAAGGAACATTTTTGGTGGGATAACATGAAGAGAGAGATTGCTGATTATGTGTCAAGATGTATGGTTTTTCAGAAAGTGAAATTTGGAAGGAAACAACCTGAAGGAGTCATGTAACCTCTTCCCATACCTGAGTGGAAATGGGATAATATTATGATGGAATTTGTCACGGGGCTACCAAAGAATACTAGAAAGAATGATGAAATATGGGTCATTGTTGATCGTATTACCAAGTCAGAAAATTTTCTTGCTATAAGAGAATATTTACCACTTGAACGTCTGGAAAGACTATATAATAATAAAGTTGTAATACTTCATGGATTACCTATATCAATTATTTCTGATCGTGATCCCCATTTTACATCATTATTCTAGAAAATTCTTCATAAGTCCCCGAATACTGAACTTCGTTTGAGCACTGCACACCACCCTCAAACAGATGGACAATCAGAATGGACTATTCAAACCTTAGAAGACATGTTGAGATCTTTATCACTTGACTTTAAAGGTATGTGGGATAAATATTTACCTATGGTAGAATTTTCCTATAAAAATAGCTTCCATTTAAGTATTCGGATAGCACCATATAAAGCGTTACACGGAAAGAGATGTTTTACACCAACTTGTTGTGATGATATTGGTGAAAGAAAACTCGTAGGCCCTTAAACTGTTGAGGAAACAATGGAAAAAGTGAAGATTATCTAAACCCACATCAAAGCTTCCCAATGTAGGCAAAAGCGATATGCCAATAATCAAAGGAAGGATTTTTAATTTCAAGTAGGAGAACTTGTTTTCTTGAAGGTATCTCAATGGAAGGGTGTTATACATTTCGGTAAGAAGGGTATATTGAGTCCCAGGTACATCAAGAACTTTAGAAATTCTAGAACAAATTGGAGCTGTATCTTATCGTTTGGAAATGCCTCTAAGTCTCTCCAAAGTTCATGATGTGTTCCACATATCACTGTTGAGAAAATACATGCATTACCCAAAGCATGTACTCACCTATGAGGAAATTGAACTGGAACCTGATCTGTCTTATTGTGAAGAGACTGTCAAAATTCTTGATACTAGAGAACAAGTCTAAGAAACCGGACGACTTGTCTTGGAACAGTTCTATGGAGAAACCATAAGATAGAAGAGGAAACCTGGGAACCGGAGGAAAATATGATCAAGAACTACCCAAATATGTTTATGCAATAATATTCTTGAAATTTTAAGGATGGAATTTTTTTAAGGAGGGGATAATGTTACACCACAAGCTTCTACGGTACGCTTCCATTTTGAATAATGCGGTAGCTTGCATTGTACGCAACTTGGAGTTTTAACACATCATGATAATATCAAAGTAGCCGTTATGAATAGTAATACACACTTTTTGAAATTTTATAAATTTTATTTTTCAAAATGGACTTCATTTTTGGATTTGGAATATCAAAATCAGCTTAGGTTGAATTTTTGGTATTTTTCTAAAAACTTTTAATTTTTGATGAATAGTGAAAAACAATGCATTATTGTTTAAAACTGACTTTTATTTAAATAATTAGTTATTTTATTTTAATTTATTTTAGGTCAAAATAGATATGTAATACCTATACATGTTCAATGTAATTCATTGGAGTAATTTCATAATAAGTTTAGATATATAAAATTTTATTGAACTTTTTACTGTCTTTTACCCACCTTCTAGGAGCATTTGAAAATTTGTATAAAACATAATTTTACCACTTATGTGAATTTAATTTCAAAAATCCAAGAGACACATTAGATATCAATAAGTAAAATGTGGTTCAATAAGATGAAAATAATTTTTTGTAAAAAGTAACTTTTGACTTTTATTTACCACGATTAAAAGTAAATAAGGTAATTAAGGGTAACAATGATATCATAATTACCCTAAAACATGTCCTAATTATATTGGATAAGTTTAATTAGACCAAAAACAACCATAGGAATAAAATATGTTCCCCTTTGGTCCACGTGTACTGGATTAGGGTATTTATTGTTATTTTATTTAAAGAAGAGTTAAAAGAGTTAAATTCAAAGTTTAATAACTAAACCATTTTTAATATAGGGTTACACAAAATATAAATTAGACTATAAATATTAATTATAAATATAAAACAATTTATTACATAATGGTATTTTATTTATAATTTTTAGACATTAAATAATTTAATTTATTTATGACATAATGATGATTCAGTAATTACCTTATTAATGAAATATTAAAATATTTGATATTATAAATATAAAAATAAATTTAATTTGATACTTTTGATGAATTAAACTAATTTCATAGGTTAATATGAAATATTAGAGTTTATTAAATATTTTTTTAAAGAAATCATGCTTTTATGATTTTCTCAAAAACCAAATACTAAATAGTGCCAAGATTGACATAATTGTGTTTTTAAAAAAAATACTATATTATTAATTGATATAATATTCCTAAAAATCTAAGATTTATCCAAAGGACTTAGATAAGGTTATATATATTAAAAATGAACCACTTGGGGTTCTCTTGTCTTGTTATAGTAAGTTAATTAACCATATAATATAAAAATACAAAGAGACATGGTAAATGTAAAACTATTTAACTAAGAGTTAAATATAAAATACAAGGTTAATATGGCAACCTAAACCTATATAAAACATATTGGTTGAGATATTTTCAACACATACCCACCTTAGACTCTAAAAAATCATTTTTACATCCATTAGAAACCTAAAATGATTTTATTATAAAATAATATTTCAAGATTTTCTTAAAGTGACACTCTCCTCTCTTATAAAGGGGTACTTTCACTTCTCTTAATTTCACACCTCCAAATCCATTTGGCTCAGCCAAACCTTGCCCAAATATCCTTAAAACTTTCCTACCTTAATCCTCGAGGCCCCCCTTTGGTCATAAAGCGAACCTAAGGTGCCCTTTTGATCAAATCAAAAGGAAGAACCCGAAGAAGAGGTAAATATTTCACCACCTCTTTCAAGTTCTTTTCTTCTTCCACTTACTATTTATTTGTTTTTTACATTATAAAATAATAACACCAATATATTCTATATACTATGATGTTATTATAAAAATGGTACAACCATATTGATTATTCTATCCATCATATGAATGAAAAATTCACCATACGTACGTATGTACGACTTACTGTCTCCACGTCGTGGTGTAATTTGTTAATAAAACACTTCATTATTTGGATGGATATAATAATGAGTATAACTGATGTAAATAATAAATATAAAATTTTAATGATTCTTTATATATGATACACCATCCAATTACATACGATTTCATAATCAATATAATGATATTTTCGCTCGTGCGTACGTACGGATTACTGTCTCCATGAACGCGATGAGATTCATTCCCCATTGTAACAATTCAAGAATAATTTTTATTTTATGATTAAAAATAATTTTTAAGAATGTAATATAATTCTGGATATGAATAAAATACATCCTATCCATAACAAACATGGTTTACGTAACCGAGCATATAAAGGAAAACAGACCAGTTAACACCCGAAATGATGATACTACTGAAATATTATTAAGAAAGAAATATTAGAGGATCATATATGATATCATATTTATGTATATGGTTCATGTATAATTTAATAACAATGTTTTAACTATTATATGTGTGGTTAACATACCATATACTAAGGAAAAGTACAAGGTAATGGTCAATTCTATAATCTATTTACTTATCCAAGGTTGTTAATATGTAAGTATCTACTGGGACCTCTTTATCATCCACATCCATGTTTTCTTAAAAATATATTTCAAAACATTTTTACTATTTTATATACTATGGGTTAAATTCATTTATACCCTTATATTATTTTTTATAAATTGTTTATAAAGGAATCTTTCCATCGTTTTCCAAACAAGGTCATTTACAACCTTTTAGACAAAATTAAAGAAAGAATGTTTTTTAACTTATACGGAGGGTGCGACTGTTTTCCTCCATTATAACATCATTGAAGATTCCCATAAAATATTATAAGAATATTTTCAAAATAAATGTTTTCTTTTATAATTATATTACTTTTAAATGATTTCAAAATAAAAAGAGATATTTCTCTAAAAACGTTTTGATTTCATCTATGTCAACATCCTTTGATGGAATTTAAAATTTTTTGAAGTTGATTTTTATGATACAAAACTTCCATATTATATTAAATGTTTTGTGATATGTTTGACTCTAGATGTGTTATGTTTACACCATTAATGGTTTATAGATAAAGTATTGACATTTCGTATGCTAGTTTTAATACGAATGTTTATGTTATGTTTAAATCTTTTCATATGAGGAATGCATTGGACTTAGTAAGTGACAAGTGGAGCCCTCTATAGCTCCTTGATGCATCAGTATGTCTCATGAGAAAAAATAGTGTCTTGGCACAAGGCCTTGACAAAATCTTATTTGTAGTCTTGGAATAAGGCCTTGACTATGTGGTTATGATGTTTGGAATTATGCATTCCATCATTATGAAAGTGGCTATTGATATTGCATGTGATTATTTGACTAGTAGAATATATGTGTGAATAAGTAAATGGAATTATTTGATTTTATCTTTTCCATATTATGCTGAAGTTTAAGTTAAAAAGGATTTTGTTTTAGTCTTATACATTTCCTTTAATGGTTATGCTTATTTATGAAAGTTTCCACTATATTGTTATCCTTACTGAGAATCTGAGATCACCCCTTTCTGTGTTATATTTTTCCTAGGATGTTGAGAAGTATTTTATGGTTGACCTATAGGTATAAGCTAAGGATATAAGTGTGTTCAAAAGGGGAAAAAAGTTTTTTGATGTTTTTATTTCATGATGTAATGTAAAACTTATGAATGTATATAGTACTTCCAAGGATATTAAACTGATCGGTCTTTCGGGACATGATTCCTTGTATCATGAAAATGTTATGTAATAATCCACCGACTCTGGGTAACTGGTGTTGGGGTTTTACAAGACATGTATATATTATCACAAGATTGTCCTTTTCATTTTATATATCATCTTTTTAGATCAAGGAAACCAGTCAGAAGGTTCCAGATATGAGAAAATTATTTTTTGTTAATGAATTTACCAAATCTACTACATTGAGTTACATTATCTCCTATATCATGTTTTTGATTTTATTTTTCCAAAATCTTGGAAAAACTCATTCCATCAAACCATCTACAAAATAATGTAATAAATTTTCAAAATTGTTCATGATTATGTAATTTAAACATCACCAATTTCTACGTATCTAGATTTTACTATAAGTAAAAACTTAGTCACTATATCCACATGTTCTCATAAAAAATTAAAACCTACTAAATATTTTTAGTAACTCAATGTGAACCCATGAATAATTCATGAATGAATATCTACATTAGAACATGGATATATTTTTCAAATTATCTACTATGAAACTCACTACAAATTCCACCATAGAGTATGGATTGAATCTTGGATCCCTTTGAATATCAATGATGTAACTCACTGAACCTAGAAGCCCAAATATGATGCATTATTTTAATACATTGGAATGATTACAAGGAAACAATTCCTGAAGGACCGATCCGTTTATCATTCTAGAAAAATAAATTACATACATGAACATTAAATTACACATTCAAACATAAAACAAAAAATAAAAAATCCTTTGAGAATTCCATTATTCCCCTAGATTAACACAAAATATTAATCATAATACACTTCTTGGAATCTTGAAAAAAAACATTAGAAAGGGGTGAGCTCAGATTCTCAGTAAGGGTAAATAATTTAGCGGAATATTTAAAATTTTAAGGTAAGATGTGTAATAAAAAACAGCCTTTTAAACATAAAATTGAACATAATATAAAAAAATAAATCAAACATTACCACATAAACATGAACATGGATATTATACGAGTTGAAAAACCACATTTAATAACTAATTTCATAACGAGGGAATGTATAATTCCAGACATTGTAACCACATAGTCAAGGCCTCGTACCAAG
This sequence comes from Viscum album, assembly GCA_963277665.1. NCBI lineage: Eukaryota > Viridiplantae > Streptophyta > Magnoliopsida > Santalales > Viscaceae > Viscum > Viscum album. The sequence continues at coordinate 53,951,556 of OY728163.1, read as the reverse complement.
ACAACAAATAATTGTTTTTCAAGGCGTTGTTACAAGATACTAATTTGCCTCATCAGAATTATCGATGCATCTAGGGTCTATAGTGGGCCCCACTTGTCACTTAATAAATCCAATGTATTCATCATATGAAAAGAGTGAAACAAAATAGAAAAAAATCATATTAAAACTAGCATAAGAAATGTCAATACTTTAACTGTAAACCATGAATGGTATAAAATTAGTACATCCATTTTCAAACATATAATAAATCATTACATACAATATAAAACATTTTTTTATAATAAATAAACCTAAATCATGGATAATATCCAGTAAAGGATGTTGACATAGTTGAGAATTATCAGTAAAACTCTTTGAGAGAAATATCCCTATTTCATGAAATCATTTAAAAGTCAAAAAATTTAGAAAGGAAGACATTTAAAATAAATTTTTGAATTAATCTTTCCAATACCAGTTTGAAATTTTTTAAAGGAATTAACATTTTAAAACATTCATGTCCATATAAATAAATCATTAAAACCAATTTTAGAACATGGACATCAATGAGAATGATTAAGAATAATAAATATTTAAAACATTTAAAATGATGTTTTAGTTAAAGAATCCCTTAAAAAGATTTATTTTTAAAACACTTTTATGAAAAAATGGACATGGATAATAAATATGTCCCAGTAAAAACTTACACATAAACAATCTCGGATAATAATGAGGTTTAAGAATTAACCCTTACCTTGTACTTTCTATTGGTTGGGGGTAAATTTAACCTTATGTATATTGACCATAGTATGTTATTAAACTATAACATAACCATATTCATATTTATGATATCATACTTGATTCATTTATGTCTTTATACTACCCTTTTAATAATAATTTCCAGGTTAAAAAAATATTTTGGGTAATAATCACTTTCATTATCGTACGCATTTTTACTTGTTATTCTTGATTGTTTCAATTATATAACTATTTAATTTATTCTATAATATAAAAAATTATTTATGTATCATATATATTTAGAATATAGATATGTATAATAGATATATATATGAGATGTAAGACACCGTTTATGCAGATGGTAGGTTGTACGTACGCATAAACGTTGTTTCCGTTTTCATACTGTATTGAAAAAAAATAAGTGAATGAGATATATGTATATATATTTATATATATTTTCATTATAATTATTATGTCATATATTACATACTTATTAATAATATATATTTTTATAATCATTGTGGAAAGGTTAATGTGGAAATGAATCTCATCACGTCATGGAGACGGAAAGCCGCATGTATGCACGAGCGACGATATCATTATATTGATGGTGAAATAGTATGTAGTTTCATGGTATATTATATATAAATAATAATTTACATGTTATATTTATTATTTACATCAATTATACTCATTATTATACTCATCCAAATAATGAAACATTGAATAACAAACTACACCACGACATGGGGACGGTATGTCATACGTATACACGTATGGTGACTTTGTCATTCATAGGATGGATAGAATAATGAATATGGTTGTACCATATTTATAATAAAATCTCAGTATGCAGAAGGTACTGCAGTTATTATTTTATTATGGTAACAATAAACAAAGAGGAAGTAGAAGAAGAAAAGAACATTGAAAGAGGTGAGAAAATAATTACCTCTTCTTTGGGTGTTTCCTTTTGATTTGAATAAAAGGGATCATTAGGTTAGATTTATGATCAAATTAAGGCCTGTAGGATGAAGAAAATGGTAGTTGGGAGGATATTTGAGTAGGGGTTGGCCGAGCCAAATGGATTTGGAGGTGTGAATTTAAGAGAAGGGGAAGTACCATTTTATAAGAGATGTGAGGGGAACTTTAGGAAAAGCTTGAAATATTATTTTATTATAAAATAATTTTCGTTTTCTAATAGCTCAAAAAGAATTTATTTAAAGGGGAGGGTGGTTATGGGTCTAAATACTTTCAACCAATATGTTTTATACAAGTTTAGGTCACCATTTTAATCTTATATTTTAGATTTAACTATTAGTTAAATAGTTTAACTTTTACCATTGCTTCTTGTATTATTATAATACATGGTTAATAAACTTACAATTAAATGCCAAGAAAACCTAAAGTTGTTTATTAATGACATATATATCATTATATAAGTCATTTTGATGAATTTTATTTTTTTAGGCAAATTACATAATTTAATAATGTAGTATTTGTTTTAAAAACTCATTTTTGTCAATTTTGACACTATTTAGTATTTGGGTTTTTTTGAATGTCATAAAAAGTTTATTAATTAGAAAAAAATACACTAAATAAACCCTAACATTTTATATTCACCTATAAAATTCTTGGATGGAATAAAAAGTCTCAATGTAAATTTATTTTGATATTAATAATATCAATTATTTTAATCTTTCATTAATAAGGTAATTACTGCATCATCATTGTGGCATAAATAAATTTTATTATTTAATATCTAAAAATTATAAATAAAATTCCATGATGTATGAAATATGTTTATATTTCTAAATAATATTTATATTAGAATTTATCTTATGTTTAAAACTATATTAAAAATGGTTGTGTTATTAAACTTTGAATTTAACACTTTCGACTCTTCTTTAAATAAAATATAATAAATGTCATAATCTAACCCAAATGGATCCAAATGATATTATTTTTGCTATAAGGTTTATTTTTGGTTGAAATAAACTTATCCAATAGAATTAGGATATGTGTTGTGTTAATTTTAATATTATATTTACCTTTAATTACCTTATTTACTTTTAATCGTGGTAAATAAAATTCAAAAATTACTATTCAAAAAAAAATTATTTTCATTCTATTGAACCATATTTTACATACTAATGTCAACCATGTCTCTTTTATTTTTTAAATTCAATTAATAGAAGCAGTAAAGTTATGTTTTATGCAAATTTTAAAATGTGCCAAGAAGGTGGGTAAATGTGCCTAGAAGGTGGGTAAAAAGACATTAAAAAAGATCAATAAAAATTCATATATTTAATCTTATTATAAAAGGACTCAAATTAATTACATTGAACAAATATATGTATTATTTATCTATTTTTACTTTCAAATAATTTCTAATGAAATAGTAGGTTTTTATTTACAACCTAATGTTTTTCACTATTCATCATAAATTGAATGTTTTCAAAAAAATATTAAAAATTCACCCAAAGATAATTTTTATATTCCAAATTCAGAAATGATGTCTATTTTACCAAAATAAAAACATAGAAGTTATGTTAATTAATTTAAAATTAATTATAGTTGTCAAAACTAGAAAGTGGGTTTTTGAGAAGTAAAAGCTATGAAAAGATTCATATGTGTTTATGTTTAATTTAAATGTAAAATTACTTCCAATGACCAAAATTTGATTAAATGATAAAACTATAATCTAATTATACTTAAAAAACATTAAAATTTATAATTTATCACTATAAATTATTTTTATTAAAAAATTTGTTTTCAATTATAATTTAGTATTTTTCACTATTTATCAAAATATGAATGTTATCAGAAAAAACCCAAAAATTTATCCAAACTAAAATTATTCATACAACTTATAAATAAGAAGTTTATTTTGTCAAATTTAATATATAAATGTGTAAAATATTATATTTTAAAAGGGTTCTCTATTAAAAGGCGGTAAAATTGCACTTTTTTTTGAAAAATACTTCTTTTATCTGAAAAAATGAATTTGTTCTTATATTATGTCTAAGAAACAATTAATATGGATGTTAAAATTATATGGAGTATATAAAATTTAAAATTCAGTTAATAATATTCATAACATCTTTTTAAACGGCTAGTTTGGTAAGCCGTGGTGTGGTCGAACTCGGCGTTGTGTGTGACACAAGCTATTGAATTACTTTAAAGAGATAACATACTGTGAAATACTAGGGAGTTATATTCACACCTCCTTCAATAAATTGTGTCCTCGCAATTTGAAACTATTCTTCAAAAATAAAAGGTTGAAAATAGAAAATACCTTTGTGGAAATCCCACATCCGAAATTGGATTAATAAAATTTAATCTTAATAATAAGGAAAAGGAAATGAAAAAGTCACCACCAAATTTGGATTTTGAATAGGATTAAATTGGTGGAAATTAGAGATACAAAATTGGAGGAAAAATGTAAATATATATAAGGAGTGATTGAGGTCATCAATCAAAAACATGTGAACAATAAATGTAAAATTGAGGGCCTCAAAGCTATAAATCTATGATGATTTAAAGTATAATTGATTCAACAAAACATATTGTATTACGATAATTTTTTTTTCTAGATACATTATTTTTTAAGAGGAGGGATTAATTTACAATCAAGATAAGAACTCATGAATATACACATGATTTAATTACCTATCATAATTATATTGTCATCATTTGTTTGTGCTTCGATCTATTTTCACTTCATCCCTAACACTAGGAAATGAATGTTCAAAAATGTTTTTTTACACCTGAAGCACATTTTATAAATCCTAAGGTCCGAAAGTATTCCCTTAATCTTATAAATGTTTACAAAAAACCAAAATTTTAGGTAAAAGAATTCGATAAATCATACATTAACCTCAAACAAAATATGAAGTGTTCAACTTAATCAATTCCAAACTTTAGACTTATCCAAAATACTTGTGTCCAAACCATAGTACCAAAGTCTCTATGGAAGGTCAATATAACATAATGAAGATATATTTTATCACATAACAACATGTGAATACCTTTATCATTTATTCTATTAAAACAAGGTAACAAACTGAATTACCATAAAACCTTATTTGAATACGTATATACTTCCTTATTCCTTCTGTAAAACATAGAATACTGGATATACTCCTTAAATAAAAAAATGTTGTAATCTCCAACTATTATGGTATAAAAAACCATTAATTAGTTCGAAGGTAGTCAATAATATCCAATATACTTTATCCAACTCAATTATCTCTTATTCTAAAATCACTACCTCAGTATTTGGACCATATTAAGGTTTATCTTTCTCTCAACCATATATTTTCCAATATATTTAACTAAATTTTGAGTCGCATTTCTTGGCACCACACAATTTCAAATCATTGATGAAATTGTACTGCAGTTTAATCCTTACATACTGTATAATTATCATAACATGTAAATCATTAATACAATACTCAAATGACATAATTATTTAATAACAACTTAAGAACACTAATCATTCCTCTTTATATGTGGTAGTATCATAAAATAATTATTATCCAATAGGATCATTTGGTGTATACTGTGATGAATGGGAAATTTATTTGCGTAGTGTACCAACTCCTAGAAGATGAAGCATTGTACATTTGAAACATTTTTCTTACCCTTGTAATCACGAACTTGGTGTCCTTTTTCTCCACACTTATAACAAACTCTCATTCATTTCAAGAATTTCCCAAGGTGATTATTTCTAGAGTTATCACATGTGGGAAATTCTTCTTTCCCTTATTCCCTTTATCCTTCTTTCTCTCTGCCATCCTCTTCTTCTCTAGCTTCCCTTCAAAGCAATATGACTCAGAATATTATTTACTTATCTTATTAACACATGATACTTTCTTCATATGATTAGAATATGTGGGAGGCTATTTACCTTTGAAATGTTGGGTTAAGAACATGAAAGATATGATCCTTATTACTCTTTAGTGCATGTATATTACTGGAGTTATCATTCCTTCTACTGGGTTCCATTTCTAAATGACAATATACACTAGGTTAGATCATATCATAATGTATAATACAAAAACTAGAAAATTCTCAACATTAATTGAGGATTTTCACACATCTAGTCTCACAATAAAAAAATGTTTTTTTCTGACATATTTATTCATAAATCTTTCATAATGGTTTGTAAAATAAATTTGAATTATCCTAATCATATCCCCTAGGAGTGTCAAACTAGGTGTGCAGTAAGGCCCGTTGTTGTGTACCAGGATACCCCAAGTCAATCCTGAAACTCCTTGTCAGAGTTTTCAATCCTAGGTACATCTTTTCCAGAACCATGTACACTTTTAGTATCCAGACAGGGATGTATTTCTTCAAAAACTTACAAAATATCTACATTACCAAAATTCTAAAAAGTTATTCTATATTAATCCTCAAAATCTATATTATGATATTTTTATATAATCAGAGTTTTTCTAAATATAGTTTCTAATGTTATTTCTAAACTTCCTCTGGTACCAACTGTAATGCTCCGACCCTAAAAGCACATAGCTGGTGGATTATTTTAATACATTGGAATTATTACAAAGAAACAAGTCTCAAAGGACTGACTAAATTAGCGGTCTTGGAAAATAGATCACATACATGAACGATACATTACACATTCAAACATAAAATAGAACATAAATAATCCTCTGATAATTCCTTTATTCTTCTAAATTAACCCTATATATCAATCAAAATACACTTCTTGGAATCCTGAGAAAACAAAACATAAGAAAGGGGTGATCTTAGATTCCCAGTAAGGGTAATTAATTTTGTGGAAGCTTTAAAATTTTAAGGCAAGATGTATAATAATAAAAACAGACTTTTAAACATAAACTTGAAAATAATACGACAAAAATAAATCAAACATTAACACATAAACATGCACAAGGAAATTCTACTAGTCGAATAACCAAATGTAATAACTAATTTCACAATGAGGGAATGCATAATGCTGGACATCATAACCACAAAGTCAAGGCCTCATACCAAAACTAAAAGTATAAATTTAGTAAAATCCTTGTTCCAAGACACTAATTTGTCTCATGAGACATACCGATTCATCGAGGGGCTATAGCGGGCCCCACCCTTCACTTACTAAGATCAATGCATTCCTCATATGAAAAGAGTGAAACATAACATAAATATTAATATTAAAATTATCATACAAAATGTCAATAATTTAACTGTAAACCATGAATGGTATAAAAATAGAACATCCATTGTCAAAGATATCATAACTCATTCAGTACAATATAGAAAATTTTTAAATAATAAATAATGCTAAATCATGAATAATATCTAGAAAAGGATGTTGACATAGTTGAAAATTACCAGTTAAACTCTTTGAGAGAAATATCCATTTTTCATGAAATAATTTAAAAGTCACATAGTTTAGAAAGGAAGAAATTTTAAAGACATTTTTGAATCAAATTGTACCATAAAAATTTTAAAATTTTAAATGGAAATAACATTTTAAAACATTCATGTCTATATAATAAATCCTTAAAACCGTTTTGAAAACATAGATATTAATGAGAATGATTCAGAAGAATAAATATATAAACCATTTAAAAAGTTGTTTTAGTTAAAAATTCCCTTAATAATATTCCTTTTGAAAACTATTTTATGAAACATGGACATGGATAATAAATATTCCCCAGTAAAATATTACACATAAACAATCTCAGATAATAATGAGATTGAGGAATTAACCCTTACCTCGTTCATTCCATTGGTCGAGGGTACGATTAACCTTCTGTATAACAACCATATTATGTTATTAAACTATACCATAACCATATTAATATTTATGATATCATACTTGATTCCTTTATGATGTTATATTACCCATTTAATAATTACTTCCGTGTTAAAATAAAATTTCAGGTAACAATCTATTTCTTTATCGTACTTGTTTAAACGTGTTATTCTTGATCGTATCACTAATATCATGATTTAATTGATTCGAGAATATAAAAAATTATTTATGTATCATATATATTCAGAATATAATTATGTATAATAGATAGATATATGAAATGGAAAACACCATTTATGGAGACGGTAGGATATATCTATGCATAAACGTTGTTTCCATTTTCATGTTGTATTGAACAAAAGTAAGAAAATGAGATACTTGTATATATATATATAAATATATATATTTAAATTAGAATTATTATTTCATATATCACATACCTATTAATAATATATATATTTTTATAATTATCGTTGAATGGTAAATGTTGAAATGAATCTCATCGCGTCGTAGAGACGGTAAGCCGTACACACACACAAGCAACAATATCATTATATTGATAGTTAAATAATATGTATTTGGATGGTATATTATATACAAATAATCATTAAAATGTTATATTTATTATTTACATCAATTATACTCACTATTATACCCATCCAAATAATGAAGCGTTGAATAACAAACTACACCTCGATGTGGAGATGGTAAGCCGTACACACACACGTATGGTGACTTTTTCATTCATAGGATGGATTGAATAATGAATATGGTTGTACCATTTTTATAATAACATATAAATATGTATAAGTTACTAGAATTATTATTTTAGTATGTTAATAATAAATAAAGTGGATGTAGAAGGATAAAAGAACTTTGAAAGAGGTGATAAAATAATTACCTCTTCTTCAGGTGTTTTCTTTTGATTTGAAAAAAGGGATCCTTAAGTTGGCTTTATGATAAAAGTAAGGCCTATAAAATTAATTGAGGTTATTTTTGAGGATATTTGAGTAGGGTATGTCCAATCCAAATGGCTTTGGATGTGTGAATTTAAGATAAGTGGAAGTACCCTTTTATAAGAGTGGTAAGGTTCACTTTAGGAAAAGTTTGAAATATTTTTTTATTATAAAATAATTTTAGGTTTCTAATAGCTAAAAATGATTTTATATCCAGGATAACGTGTTTATGGGTATAAATCCACTCAACCAATATGCGTTAGACAAGTTTATGTCACCATTGTAACCTTGTCGTTTAGATTTAACCATTAGTTAAATAGTTTAACTTTTACCAATTTTCTTGTATTATTATAATACATGGTTAATAAACTTACTATAAAATGACAAGTGAACCTCAAGTGGTTAATTAATGACATATATATCCTTATATAAGTCTTCTGGATGTATTTTAGATTTTTAGGAATATTATATCATTTAATAATATAATATTGGTTTTAAAAACTTATTTATGTCAATTTTGACACTATTTAGTATTTGGTTTTTTTGAAAGTCATAAAAATTTGATTAATTCGACAAAAATAACTTAAATAAACCCTAACATGTCATATTCACCAAGAAAATTCGTGGATGGCATCAAAAGTCTCAATTTACATTTATTTTGATATTTATAATATCAATTATTTTAATCTTTCATTAATAAGTTAATTACTCCATCATCATTGTGTCATAAATAAATTTAATTATTTAATGTCTAAAAATTATAAATAAAATACCATGATGTAGAGAATATTTTTATTTTTATAATAAATATTTACAGTTGAATTTATCTTATGTGTAGCACTATATTAAAAATTTCTTAGTTATTAAACTTTGAATTTAACACTTTTAACTCTTCTTTAAATAAAATAAAATAAATTTCAAAATCTAATACAAATAGATAAAAAGGATATTAGTTTTGTCCTAAGGTTTATTTTGGTCGAAATACACTTATCTAATAGAATTACAACATGTGTTGGGGTAATTTTAATATTATTTTTACCTTTAATTACATTATTTACGTTTAACTGTGGTAAATAAAATTCAAAAGTTACCATTCACCAAAAACTATTTTCATCCTGTTAAACCAAATTTTACTTACTAATGTCAACCGTGTCACTCAAAATTTTGAAATTCGATTCATAGAAGCAGTAAAATTACATTTTATGCAAATTTTCAAATGTGCCTAGAAGGTGGGGAAAAAGACATTAAAAAGGTTTAATAAAATATGATATATCTAATATTTATATAAAATTACTCTAATGAATTAAATTAAACTAATATATTTATTATTTATCTATTTCTACTTGAAAATAATTTAAATGAAATAGTCGGTTTTTATCGACAACGCAATGTTTTTCACTATTCATAAAAAATTGAATGTTTTCAAAAAAATATACAAAATTCACCCAAAGATAATTTTTATATTCAAAATTCAAAAATTATTTCTATTTTACCAAATTCAAAACATAGAAGTTTCATTAATTAATTTACAATTAATTCCCGTTGTCAAAACCAGAAAGCATGTTTTTTAGAAGTAAAAACTATCAAAAGATGGATATGTGTTTATGTCCAATTTAAAAGTAAAATTACTTCTAATGACCAATATTGGATTAAATGATTAATATATAATCTAATTATAATTTAAAACCATTTAAATTTATAATTAAACACTGTAAATTATTTTTATTAAAAAATTTGTTTTCAATTAAAATTTAGTATTTTTCACTATTCATCAAAATACGAAAGTTATCAGAAAAACACAAAAAATTTATCGAAATTTTTTTCCTATCCTAATTCTAAATTAAAAGTTTATTTTTTTAAATTGAATTTATAAATGTTTCAAATATTAAATATAAAATTGGTTGTCCATTAAAAGGCGGTAAAATTGCATTTTTTTGAAAAATCCTTCTTTTATCTGAAAAAATGAATTTGTAGTTATATTATGTCAAAGAAAAACATAATATGGATGTTAAAATTATATGGAGTATATAAAATTTAAAATTAATTTAATACTATTCTTAGTAGCTTTTTAAATGGCTAGTTTAGTAAGCCGTGGTGTGCTCGAACTCAGTGTTGCGTGTGGCGCAAGCTATTGAATTAATTTATAGAGATAATGTACAATGAAATCCTAGGGTTTTATATTCTCTTGTCCTTCAATAAATTGTTTCCTCATAGTTTTAAATTGTTTTTCTAAAATAAAAGGTTTAAAATATAAAATAACTTTGTGGAAAACCCATATCAGAAATAGGGTTAATAAAATTTAGTCTTAATTAGAGGGAAAGGGAAATGAAAAAGTCACCACCAAATTAGGATTTTGAATAGGATAGTATTGGTGGAAATTAGAGACACATAATTAGAGGAAAAATGTAAATATTCATAGGGAGTGATTGAGGTCATTAATTACAATCAATTGGAAAATAAATGTAAAATTGAGGTCCTTAAAACCATCAATCTATATTGATTTAAAGTATCATCGGTTCCATAAAATATACAGTATTAAGATAACACATTTTATCTAGATAATTTTATTTGAAGAGGAGGGATTAATTTAATATCAAGATAAGAACTCAAGAAAACATACATGATTTCATTATCTATCATAATCATATTCTCAACATTTGGTTGTGATTCGATCTAATTTCACTTCATCCCTTACACTAGGAAATGAATGTTCAAAAATGATTTTTTCTTATGCCTGAATCACATATGATAAATCATATGGTACACAAGTTTTACCTTAATCCTATAAGTGTTTACTAAGAACCAAAATGTTAGTTCAAAGTATTAGATAATCATACATTAACCTCAAGCAAAATATCAAGTGTTCAACTTACTCAATTCCAATCTTTAGAGTTATCCCAAATACTTGTGTCCAAACTCATAGTCCTAAAATTTAAAAGTAAGGTCAATATAACATAATAAAGATCTATTTTATCACATAACAACATGTTAATACCTTCATCATGTATTCTATTAAAACATGGTAACTACCTGAATTCCCTAAAACCTTATTTGAATAGGTATGTACTTCATTATTCCTTCTGTAAAACATAGAATACTGGATATACTCCTTCAATCCAAAAATGTTGTAATCCCCACCAATTATGGCATAAACAAACCATTAATTAGTTCCAAGGTAGTAAATAGTATCCAATATACTTTATCCAACTCAATTATCTCTTATTCCAAAATCACTACCTCAGTATCAGGACCATATTAAGGTTAATATTTCTCTCAACCATATATTTTCCAAATATTTTAACCAACTATTGAGTCACTTTTCTTGGTACCACACAATCTCAAATCCTTAATGAAATAGTACTGAATTATAATCCTTATATACTCTATAATTATTATAACTTTTACATCATTAATACAATACTCAAATGAGACAATTATTTAATAACAACTTAAGGACACTAATCATTCCTCTTCATCTACGGTAATATCATAACTTAATTATTATCAAATAAAATCATTTGGGGTATACTATGATGATGTGAAAATTGATTTGCGTAGTGTCCCAACTCCTTGCATACGAAGCATTGTACATTTTAAACGCTTATCTTACCCTTGCAATCATGAACATGGTGTCCTTTTTCTCCACACTTATAACATACTCCTACTCCTTTCAATCATTTACCAAGGTGATTATTTCCACAGTTATCACATGTGGGAAAATTCTACTTTCCCTTATTCCCTTTATCCATCTTTCTCTCTGCCATCCTATTATTCTCTGGATTCAATTCAAAGCCATAGTTCTTAGAGAATTATCATCATATTAAGACATGATACTATTTCCTCATATGATATGAATATGTGGGAGGTTATTTCTCTTCGAAATATTGGATTAAGACCATGAAATATATGTCCATTATTACAATTTGGGACATGAATATTGTTGTAGTTCTCATTCCTTCTATTGGATTCCATTTCTAAATGACCACATACACTAGGTTAGATCATATCATAATGTATAATACAAAAACTAGAAAATTCTCAACATTAATTGAAGATTTTCACACATCTAGTCTCATTATCATAAAAATGGACTCTTTACAGACATATTTACTCATAAATCATTCATAATGGTTTGTAAATTAAATGTGAATTATCATAATAAAATCCCCCAGGAGTGTCAAACGAGGGGTGCAGTAAGGCCTGTTGTCATGTAACAGGATACCCCGAGTCAAGCCCGAAACTCCTTATCAGAGTTTTCACTCCTAGGTACATCTATGCCAGAACCACCTCTAATTGTAGTATCCAGACTGAGATTTATTTCTTGGAAAACTCAAAAAATATCTACATTACAAAAATTCTAGGAAGTTCTTCTATAATAATCCTAGAAGTCTATTTAGGGTAATGATATATAATTAATGTTTTTCTAAATATAATTTCCAAGGTATTTCTAAACATTATTTGGTACCAACTATAATGCCCTGGCCCCAGAAACCCGGAGCCAGTGCATTATTTTAATACATTAGCGTGATTACAAAGAAAATATTCTCAAAGGACTGATCAATTTAGAAGTCTTGGAAAATAGATTACATAAATTAACATTACATTACATATTAAAATATAAAATAGAACATAAATAATCCTTTTATAATGCCATTATTACCCTAGATTAACCGTAAATATCAATCATAATACACTTCTTGTAACCCTGGGAAAACAAAACATAAGAATGGGTTGATCTTAGATGCTCAGTAAGGGAAAATAATTTAGTGGAAACATTAAAATTTTGAGGCAAGATGTGTAATAAAAACAAAATCCTTTTACACTTAAATTTGAACATAATATGGAACAAATAAATCAAACATTACCACATAAACATGCACATGGATATTTTAGTAGTTGAATAACCTCATGTAATAAATAATTTTATAAAGAGGGAATGCATAATACTGGACATCATAACCACATAGTCAAGGCCTCGTGCCAAGACTAAAAATAAAAAAAAATTAAGTACTTTTTCCAAGACCCTAATTTGTCTCATGAGACCTACCTATGCATAGAGGGGCTATAACGGGCCCCGCCCGTCTGTTCCTAAGTCCAATGCATTCCTCATATGAAAATGGTGAAATATAACATAAACAATCATATTAAAACTAGCATACAAAATGTCAATACTTTAACCGTAAACCATGAATGGTATAAAAACAGAACATACAATGTCAAACATATCATAACTCATTCAATACAATATAGAACATTTTTTATAACAAATAAACCTCAATCAAGAATAATATTCAGTAAAGGATGTTGAAATAGTTAAAAATTATCAGTAAAACCCTTTAGAGAAATATCCATTTTTGATGAAATCATTTAAAAGTCACACAATTTTGAAAGGAATACATTTAAAATACATTTTTGAATCAAAGTTTCCCATAACAATTTGAAATTTTTTAAAGGAATTAACATTTTTAAACATTCATGTCCATATAAATAAATCCTTAAAATCGTTTTGAAAACATAGATATTAATGAGAATGATTTATAAAATAAATATATAAACCATTTAAAATGATGTTTTAGTTAAATATTTCCTTAAAAATATTCCTTTTGAAAACTATTTTATGAAACACGGACATGGATAATAAATATGTCCTAGTAAAAACTTACGCATAAATAATCTCGGATAATAATGAGATTGATGTATTAATCCTTACCTTGTACTTTCCTTTGGTTGAGGGTACGTTTAACGACCTGTATAATGAACATAGTATGTTATTAAACTATAAAATAACCATATTCATATTTATCATATCATACTTGATTCGTTTATGACTTTATACTACCCATTTAATAATAATTTCCATGTTAAAATAACATTTCGGGTAATAATTGATTTCTTTATCGTACGTGTTTTAACTTGTTATTTTTGATCGTATCACTTATATCATGATTTAATTACTTCCAGAATATAAAAAAATAATTATGTATCATATATATTTAGAATAAAAATATGTATAATATATAGATATATGAAATGGAAAACACTGTTTATGGAGACGATAGGCCGTACGTACGCATAAACACTGTTTCTGTTTTCATATCGTATTGAACGGTAGTAAGTGAATGAGATATATGTATATATATATATATATATATATTTCTAGTAGCATTATTATGTAATATATTACATATTTATTAATAATATATATATTTTATAATCATCATTGAATGGTGAATGTGGAAATTAATCTCATCGCATTGCGGAGACGGTAAGCCGTACGAACACACGAGCGACAATATCATTATATTAATGGTGAAATCATATTTAAATGGATGATATATTATATATAAAGAATCATTAACATGTTATATTCATTATTTACATAAATTTTAATCATTATTATACCCATCCAAATAATTTAGCGTTGAATAACAAACTACACCACTACGTGGAGACGGTAAGTCGTATGTACGCATGTATGGTGACTTTTTCATTAATAGGATTGATAAAATAATTAATATAGTTGTACCATTTGTTTAATAACATCTCAGTATCTACAAGTTACTAGAGTTATTATTTTTGTATGGTAACAATAAATAAAGGGGAAGTAGAAGAAGAAAAGAATTTTGAAAGAGGTGATAAAATAATTAACTCTTATTTGGGTGTTTCCTTTTTATTTGAACAAAAGGGCTCCATAGGTTAGCTTTTTGATCAAATTAAGGCCTCTAGGATTAATTGAGGGTAGTTTTGAGGATATTTGAGCTGGGTTTGGTTAGGAAAAATGGATTTGGAGTTGTGAATTTAAGAAAAGGGGAAGTACCCTTTTATAAGAGAGGTGAGAGGCACTTTAGGAAACACTTGAAATATTATTTTATTATAAAATCATTTTCAGTTTATAATAGCTCCAAATAGATTTATTTCAAGGACTATATGGGTATGTGTAGAAATAATCTCAACCAATAGGTTTTATACAAGTTTAGGTCACCATTTTAACCTTATCTTTTAAATTTAACCCTTAGTTAAATAATTTAACTTTTACTATTGCTTCTTGTATTATTATAATATAAGGTTAATAAAATTACTATAAAATTCCAATAGAACCTAAAGTGGTTCATTAATGACATATATATCATTATATACGTACTTTAAACTAATATTAGATTCTTAAGAATATTATATCATTTAATAATATAGTATTTTTTTTAAAAACTCATTTATGTCAATTTTGACACTATTTAGTATTTGGTTTTTGTGAAAGTCATAAAAAGTTAATTAATTCGAAAAAATACATTAAATAAACCCTAACATTTCATATTTACCTATAAAAGTCTTGGATGGCATCAAAAGTCTCAATTTACATTTACTTTGATATTTATAATATCAATTATTTTAATCTTTCATTATTAAAGAAATTACTACATCATCATTTTGTCATAAATAAATTTAATTATTTAATGTCTAAAAATTATAAATAAAATACCATGATGTAGGACATATTGTTGGATTTCTAATTAATTTTTATAGGCGTATTTTTATCATGTGTAACACTATATTAAAAATGTTTTAGTTATTAAACTTAGAATATCACAATTTTAACTCTTCTTTAAATAAAATATAATAAATGTCATAATCTAACCCAAATGGATCCAAAAGATATTATTTTTATCTTAAGGTAAATTTTGGTCTAAATAAACTTATTCAATAGATTTAAGATTTGTTTTGGAGTAATTTTAATATTATTTTTACCTTGAATTACTTTTTTTACTTTTAACCATGGTAAATAAAATTCAAAAGTTACTGTTAACCAAAAATTATTTTAATCCTATTGAACTGCATTTTACTTATTGATTTAAACTGTGTACCTCAGAATTTTGAAATTCAATTCACAGAAGTAGTAGAATTACGTTTTATTCAAATTTAGAAATGTGTCTAGAAGGTGGGTAAATGTGCCTAGAAGGTGGGTAAAGAGACTTTAAAAAGGCTCAATAAAATTTAATATATCTAATATTATTAAAAAATTACTATAATTAATTACATTAAACTAATATATGTATTATTTATCTATTTTTACTTTAAAATAATTTAAATGAAAAATTTGGTTTTTATCTACAAAGCAGTGTTTTCACCATTCTTGAAAAATTGAATGTTTTAAAAAAATACCAAAAATTCACCCAAAAATAATTTTGAAATTCCAAATTCTTAAATTATATCTATTTTAACAAATTAAAAACATAGAAGTTTCATTAATTTATTTAAAATTATTTACTGTTGTCAAAACCAAAAATCAGGTTTTTGAGAAGTAAAAACTATCAAAAGATTGATATTTTTTAATGTACAATTTAAATTTAAAATTAATTCAAATGACCAAAATTGGATTAAATGGTAAAAATATAATCTAATTATACATAAAAACTATTCAAATTTATAATTAAACACTATAAATAATTTTGATTAAAAAAGCTGTTTTCAATTAAAATTTAGTATTTTCACTATTCATCAAAATATGAAAGTTGTTAGACAAACTCCAAAAAATTATCCAATCTAATATTTTGTGTGCCACTTCTAAATAAGATGTTTATTTTGTCAAAATGAATATATAAATATGTCAAATATTGGATTTAAAAAGGGTTCTCCATTAAAAGGTGGTAAAATTGCATTTTTTTGAAAAGTACTTCTTTTATTTGAAAAAATAAATTTGTTCTTATATTATGTCTAAGAAAAAAATAATATGGATGTTAAAATTATATGGAGTATATAAAAATTAAAATTCAGTTAATACTATTCATAAAAACTTTTTAAACGGCTGTTTTGGTAAACTGTGGTGCTCTCGAACTCGGTGTTGTGTGTGGAGCAAGCTATTGAATTACATTAAAGAGATAATGTACTATGAAATACTGGGGTGTTATATTCTCCCCTACTACAATAAATTTCATCCTCTAAATTTTAAATTGTTCTTCAAAAATAAATGTTTGAAAATAGAAAGCACCTTTGTGGAAAACCCACATCGAAAATAGGGTTAATAATATTTTTTCTTAATAAGAGGGTAAGGGAAATGAAAAAGTAACCACCAAATTAAAATTTTGAATAGCATAAAAATGGTGTAAATTATAGACCCATAATTGGAGGAAAAATGTAAATATTTATAGGGAGTGATTGGGGTCATCCATCATAAACAAGTGAATAATAAATGTAAAATTTAGGGCCTCAAAACAATCAATCTATGATGATTTAAAGTATTATCGTTTCAAAAAAACATGGTATTAGGATAATTTTTTTTCTAGATAACTTAGTTTTTTAGAAGAGGTGGGATTAATTTACTATCAAGATAAGAACTCAATAAAGCACACATGTTTTCATTACCTATCATAATCATATTCTCATCATTTGGTTGTGCTACGATCTAATTTCACTTCATCCATTACACTAAGAAATGAATGTTCAAAAATGATTTTTTTACGACTGAATCACATTTTATAAATGATAAGGTCCACAAGTATTACCTTAATCCTATAAATTTTTACTAACCACCAAAAGGTTAGGAAAAAGTATTCAATAAATCATACATTAACCCCAAACAAAATATCAAGTGTTCAACTTCCTCAATTCCATCCTTTAGACTTATCCAAAATACATGTGTCAAAAATCATAGTCCCAAAATTTATAATGAAGGTAAACATAACATAATGAAGATCTCTTTTATCACATAACAACATGTCAACCACTTTATCATGTATTCTATTAAAACATGGTTACAACCTGAATTACCATAAAACCTTATTTGAATAGGTATGTACTTCTTTATTCCTTCTATAAAACATAGAATACTAGATATACACCTTAAATAAAAAAATGTTTTAATCTCAAACAATTATGGTAGAAAGAAACCATTAATTAGTTCCAAGGTAGTCAATAATATCCACTATACTTTATCGAACTCAATTATCTATTATTTCGAAATCACTACCTTAGTATCAGGACAAAATTAAGGTTTATCATTCTCTCGACCATATATTTTCTTAAAAGTTTAACCAACTATTGAGTCACTTTTCTTGGTACCACACAATCTAAAATACTTAATGAAATAGTACTGCAGTATAATCCTTATATACTATATAATTATTATTACTTTTGCATCATTAATACCATACTCAAATGACACAATTATTTAATAACAACATAAGAACACTAATCATTCCTCTTCATCTGTGGTATTATCATAACTTGATTATTATCCAATAGAATCATTTAGGTTATACTCCGATGATTGTGAAATTGATTCGTGTAGTGTCCCAAATCCTTGTAGATGGAACATTTTTCTTTGGAAACATTTTTCTTACCCTTGGAATCACAAACTTTGTTTCCCTTTTCCTTAAACTTATAACAAAATCCCTTTCATTTCAAGCATTTACCAAGGTGATTCTTTCCACATTTATCACATGTGGGAAAATTCTTCTTTCCCTTCTTCCCTTTATCCATATTTCTCTCTGTCATCCTCTTCTTCTCTTGATTACCTTCAAATCCATAGGACTCAGAGAATTATTTACTTATATTATTAACATATGATACTATTTCCTCATATGATGAGAATACATGAGAGGCTATTTCCCTTATAAATGTTGGCTTAAGACCAAGAAAGATATGATCATTCTTACTCTTTGGGACAATCGTATTGCTCGAGTTCTCATTCCTTATACTAGATGCCATTTATAAATGACGACATACACTAGGTTAGATCATATCATATTGTAAAATCCAAAAACTAGAAAATTATCAACATTAATTGAGGATTTTCACACAAGTCTCATAATCATATAAATGATTTCATTGTTGACATATTTACTCATAAATAATTTATAATGGTTTGTAAATTAAATGTGAATTATCCTAAGCATATCCCCCAAGAGTGTCAAACCAGGTGCACACTAAGACCCGTTGTCATGTACCAGGATACCTTGGGTCATGCTTGAAACTCATTTACGGAGTTTTCACTTCTACATACATCTATGCCAGAACCACTTCCACTTGTAGTATCTATACATGGATATATTTCTGGGGAAAATCAAAAAATCTCTACATTACCAAAATTTTAAGAAGATATTCTATACTAATCCTAAAAGCCTATTTTAGGGTAATGTTCAATAATGAGAGTTTCTCTAAATATAGTTTCCAAGGTTATTGTTAAACTTTCTATAATACCAACTATAACTCCCTAACACTAGAAGCCCAAAGCCGGTGCATTATTTTAATACATTGGCATGATTACAATGAAACAAGTCCCAAAGGACTGATTGGTTTAACAGTCTTGGAAAATAGATTACATACATGAACATTACATTACACATTCAAACATAAAAGAAAACATAAATAACCCTAATAGAACACCATTATTCCCCTAGGTCAACCCTAAATATCAATCATAATACATTTCTAGGAATCTTGGGAAAACAAAACATAAGAAAGGGGTGAGATTAGATGCTTAGTAAGGGTTAATAATTTAGCGGAAGCTATAAAATTTTTAGTCATGATGTGTAATAAAATTAACAGAATTTTAAATATAAACTTGAAAATAATATGGAAAAAATAAATTAAACATTACCACATAAACATGCAGATGGATATTCTACAAGTAAAATAATCACATGTAATAACTAATTTCATAACAAGGGAATGTATAATGTCAGACATCATAACCACATAGTCAAGGCCTCATGCTATGAGTAAAAATAAATATTTTCTGAAGCCCGTGTACGAAGACAATAATTTTTCTCATGAGACCTACTGATGCATCAAGGGGATATAGTGGGACCCACCATCACTTAATAAGTCCAATGAATTCCTCATATGTAAAGGGTGAAACATTACATAAACATTCATATTAAAACTAGAATACAAAATGTCAATACTTTAACTGTAAAACATGAATGGTATAAAACAACGCATCCATAATCAAACATATCATAACTCATTCAATACAATATAGAACATTGTTTTATAATAAATAAACCTCAATTATGAATAATATCCAATAAAGGATATTGACATAGTTGGAAATGATCTGTATAACTCTTTGAGAGAAATATCCATTTTTTATTAAATCATTTAAAACTAAAACAATTTATAAAGGAAGAAATTTAATAGAAATTTTTGAATCAAAGTGTCCCATACCACTTTGAAACTTTTTAAATGAATTAACATTTTAAAATATTCATGTCCATATAAATATATCCTTAAAATTTTTTTTAAAACATGGACATTAATGAGAATGATTTAAAAGAATAAATATTTAAAATATTTAAAATGATGTTTTAGTTAAAGATTCCCTTAAAAATATTACTTTTTAAATACATTTTATGAAATATGTACATGGATAATAAATATTTCCTAGTAAGAACTTACACATAAACAATATATGATAATAGTGGGATTGAGGAATTAACCCTAACCTTGTACTTTCCTTTGGTCAACGGTACATTTAAAATCATATATAATGAAAAGAGTATGTTATTAAATTATAACACAACCATATTAATATTTAAGATATCATATTTTATTCATTTATGACTTTGTACTACCAATTTAATAATAATTTCCATGTTAAAATAACAATTCAGGTAATAATCACTTTCTTTATTGTACGTGTTTTAACTTGTTATTCTTGATTGTATCACTTATATCATGATTTAATTTCTTATAGAATATAAAACATTATTTATTTATCATATATATTTATAATATGAATATGTATAATATATAGATATATGAAATGAAAAACACCATTTATGGAGACGGTAGGCCGTACGTACGCATAAACACTATTTTCATTTTCATATTGTATTGAACGGATGTAAGTGAATGAGATATATGTAAATATATATATATAGTAGAATTATTATGTAATATATTACATAATTTTTAATAATATATATTTTAATAATCATCGTTGAATGGTGAACGTGGAATGAATCTCATCGCGTCGTGGAGACAGTAAGATGTACGTTTGTAGGGGCGACGATATCATTATATTGATGGTGAAATAGTATGTAAGTGAATGTTATATTATATATAAATAATAATTAACATGTTATATTTGTTATTTATATAAATTATAATCATTATTATATCCATCCAAATAATGAAGTGTTGAATAACAAACTACACCACGACGTGGAGACGGTAAGCCATACATACCCATGTATGGTGACTTTGACATTCAAAGGATGAATATAATAATGAATATGGTTGTAACATATTTATAATAAAATATCATTATGTATAAGTTACTGGAGTTATTATTTTAGTATGGTAACAATAAAGAAATATGAAGTAGAATAAGAAAAGAACTTTGAAAGAGGTGATAAAATAATTGCCTATTATTCGGGTGTTTCCTTTTGATTTGAACAAAATGGCTCCTTAGATTGGATTTATGATCAATGTAAGGACTATAGGATGAATTGAGGGTAGTTATGAGGATATTTGAGCAGGTTTTGGCTGAGCCAAATTTCTTTGGAGGTGTGAATATAAGATAATGGGAAGTACCCTTTTATAAGAGAGGTGAGGGTCACTTTAGGAAAAGATTGAAATATTATTTTATTAAAAAAATAATTTGCGGTTTTTAATACCTCAAAAAGGATTTATTTAGAGTCTAATGTGGGTATGGGTATAATTCCTCTCAACTAACAGGTTTTATAAAAGTTTAGGTCACCATTGTAACCTTATCATTTAGATTTAACCCATTAAATAGTTTATCTTTTATCATTTCTTCTGGTATTATTATAATACATGGTTAATAAACTTAATATAAAATTTCAAATAACCTAAAGTAGTTAAGTAATGACATATATATCATTATATACTTTCTTTGGACGAATCTTAGATTTTTCGGAATATTATATCATTTAATAATATAGTATTTGTTTTGAAAACTCATTTATGTCGATTTTGACACTATTTAGTATTTAGTTTTTGTGAAAGTCATAAAAAGTTGATTAAATAGAAAAAAATACATTAAATCAACCCTGAAATGTCATATTCACCTATAAAATTAATTGATGGCATGAAAAGTATCCATTTAAATTTATTTATATATATATAATTTCAATTATTTAAATCGTTTATTAATAAAGTAATTACTTCAACATCATTGTGTCATAAATAAATTTAATTATTTAATGTCTAAAAATTATAAATAAAATACCATGATTTAGGAAATATTTTTATCTTTATAATGAATATTTATAGTCTAATTTATCTTATGTGTAACTTTATATTAAAAAAAAATTTAATTATAAAACTTTGAATTTAACACTTTTAACTCTTCTTTAAATAAAATATAATAAATGTCATAATCTAACACAAATGGATAAAAAAGATCTTATTTTTTCTTAAGGTTTATTTTGGTCTAAATAAACTTATCCAATAGAATTAATACTTTTGTTGGAGTAATTTTAATATTATTTTTACTTTTAATTACCTTATTTACTTTTAACCGTGGTAAATAAAACTCAAAGGTTACTATTCACCAAAAATTATTTTCATCCTATTAAACCAGATTTTTCTTACTAATTTAAACTGTGTCTCTCTTATTTTTTAAATGAAATTCATAGAAGTGGTAAAATTATGTTTTAGGTAAATTTTCAAATGTGCGTAAAAGGTGGGTAAATGTGCCTAAAAGGTGGGTAAAAAGACGTTAAAAAGGTTCAATAAAAATTGACAAATCTAATATTATTATAAAATGACTCTAATGAATTAAATTGGACTATATGTATTATTTTTCAATTTTGACTTTAAAATAATTTAAATGAAAAAGCCAGTTTTTATCTGCAATGTAGCATTTTTCACTATTCATCAAAAATTTAATGTTTTCAGAAAAATACAAAAAATTCACCCAAAGATAATTTTGATATTTCAAATTAAGAAATGATATCTATTTTTAAAAATTAAAAACATAGAAGTTTCAATAATTAATTTAAAATTAATTCCCATTGACCAATCAAGAAAGTGGGTTTTTGGGAAGTAAAAACTATCAAAAGATTGATATGTGTTTATGTCCAATTTAAATGTAAAATTACTTCCAATGACCAAAATTGGATTAAATGATAATAATATAATCTAATTATACTTAAAAACTATTCAAATGTATAATTTAATACTATAAAACATTGATTAAAAAAGTTTTCAATTAAAATTTTATTATTTTTCACTATTCATCAAAATATAAAAGTTATTAGAAAAACACCAAAAATTGATCCAAAATTTTTTTGTCCCACTTCTAAATGAGAAGTTTATTTTCTAAAATTAAATATATAAATGTTTCAAATATTGTATTGAAAAAGGGTTCTCCATTAAAAGGTGTTAAAAATGAATTTTTTTTGAAAAATACTTCTTTTATATGAAAAAATGAATTTGTTCTTATATTATGTCTATGAAACAAATAATATGAATTTTAAAATTTTATTAAGTATATAAAATTCATAATTTAGTTAATACTATTCATAACATCATTTTAAATGGCTAGTTTGGCAAGCCATGGTGTGCTCAAACTCAGTGTGTGTGTGGCACAAGATATTGAATTACTTTAAAGATATAACGTATTGTGAAATCCTGGGTTGTTTAAAATAATGATTTCAGAATTTAAGAAATCTACTAGAATCATCTAAAATCACAACCAATCTTCTTGGGAAATAAAAAATAATAACACCATTTAATCCATAATAACTTCCATAAATAATTTATGCTCATAGATTATTGTGTTTTATCTAAGTACCAGATGACACCAATACAACATGGGTTGAATCCTATAATACAATTCATATGACACATAAGTTCCCTACCATTGAAAAATGAATATTTCCTAAATGGAGTGACACTTATTCTGGTAACCAATCACACATAAAAAAATGAAACACACACACACACTGATCGAAACACACATATACGCTATGGGATGAAACTTACTCACATGGACAATAATATATACACTGATCCCATTTATTTTACATGTTCCTATATCCCAGATAAAATGATACCTATGGTTTAGACCAATTCACAAGTATGTAGAGCATTAGTTTACACATAAAAATCCTAAAACATTACATCTATGTGGGACCAAATCACACGTATATATACGATACACAATAATTTTATTCATGTATTATTCCAAATTAATTATCTTTAATTATTCTAATTAATTTACAGACATCTGGGATTATTCAGTGAATTCTTACAAGGTTTTTACATTCAATTTTATTTCTTTAAAAAATAATATTAAAATAATAATAATGGTCAATTTATCAATTTTCCACTATTTTTTTAAAATCCTTCAAGATTCATTGGTCAATTTTATAACTCAAAATCATATGGGTTCAACAAATGATTCCAAAAATTCTATTTCCACCAAAAGCATAAACCTTTCATTTGACTCCAAAATTACACTATTATTGAATTTTCAACAGGACATCATATTCTAGCTCTGTCATATAGCTATAAATACACATGAAAAATCTCAACAACCAATTAATCCTTATAAAAACTATAATAGTTAGAAATACCCAAGTGTATGATCCCATCATGAATCTACTAATAAAAAGTATTGATCTAATTTTTTTTATCTTATAAGTAACCATCAGGGAACATATGTTGAGAGTCCCTTATGAGGTCTATGATCCTCAGAGTGAACATAGTTCTCATAATACCAGTATTTTAGAGGACCATCATTCCTTGTTCTAACACCATCCTCAACATAATTTTATAGTACTCCTATTTGAATAAGTTATTAAACATTTACCAGGGTAAAGTATCCTCATCACAAGTCTATGGAATCAATAACCACCAATTCCCTACCATAACATGAAGAATACTAATAAAAAGAAATCCCCTTTTATTAAAGAATGTTAAAAATAGATAGAGAATATTATAGATGATCTATAACTGATCCTATACTACATGAGGATCTTACCCTCCTCAAAAACTAGAATCCCATTAATTTAGAAACTTATAAACTGTACTAAGAATTTATGTAGTCTCATCCATATATATGGGGACTACTATTTAAACTAAAAATGGGTATTTTATAAACTCAACCATTGAAGGATCAAATATATTCTCCAATGATGAAGGAAAAACCTCCCTATTGATTCACTGTACTGTGGAGGTTAAATATGTAGCATGAGATCATAACAATATTTTCTCTAAAGCCTAGCTTCCTATCTACAAGGAAGTATTTTGAATTTAACTAAATGAACCCCTGATTAATAAAAAATATCTAGTATATTTAACTTAATTTAAATGTTAATGGATATAAAAATTAAATGAAACACGAAGAATATAAAATCCCATTAAACTCTATATCTCATGTGATAGAGTTCTCAATCAACTAACTGGTTATAAAATTCATAGTTAAATATTACATTAGTATCCTACACTAATAATTGGGTTCCCTAGTTTTTTATCCATACTCAGGAAAAATAAACTTCCTTTCCATATATATCAATGTATACCAAATAAATCCCCACCACACTAATAACTCTATACTCGATCCCTAAGAATCAAATCACACTATTTCTATTTTAACATGACCCATCCCATATAAACCCCACTTAAGATAGTATTCCAATAATTCCATCCCAATACCACCTCCAATGGTATTAGGATAGGGTTAATCACTATCAAATCATGTTAAAAAAATGTATGGGTTTTTCTAATAAACTTATGTACAAACAAATATAGGATATGGAACTTTTTGTTCCATTTTTTATGTAAAGACACATTATATCTCTAACACACCCTTTAATAACCCATACTAGTTATTGAGACTAGTTATAAGAGAATAGGACAATATAATATAGTTTCAAGGGTAACCAATATACCAAAGGTATGAGGTTTTTCAAGGATAAGGTATAAAATAGTGAAAATCGATGAATATGCATTGTAAATAAAATATAGTACAACATGCTTGTTACAATGAGAATAATCCCAAAAATATAACATAATAAATTTATGGTAGAGAGAAGAAAAATTCAGGGCCCTTAATCCTATAAGAACCTCAGTCCATAAATAGTTCAGACGAGTGACCACTTTATCACATAAACACTGACACAATCACTTAAATTAATGAATACTAACAATATCCTCTATGCACTATCTCCACCAAACCACTAACTCCACATATTATGAGATGAGAACCAAACCTTACATCATACTCATAGACAAAAAATGTTTTTTTAAAAGTATTATATTGTGTTGAGTAAAAATATACATAGCAGGATAGCCCAAAAATATAAGATAAAAAAAGGTTCGATCAATAGAATGAACCTAGTTATATTTTAAGACAATTTTTAACCATGGAAATATTGTTCATCATCCACCACATATCAGATCCATTGAAGTCCAATAGTATAGGGAACATGAAATCAAAATACTAATGCAATAAATATACCACATGAACAACCCCACATCCGTCACTTACACATAACCATTATGTAGATGTAGTAAAGGGGGGGGGGACATTACTCCCTAAAGAGAGTATCATTAAAGGGATTAAAACCCCTATTATAGATTTATATGGATCTAATACTACATATTTAACACATCGAAAGAAATTATAATTCCCTAAATCCTAAGATCCCCATGACATGATAACCAAAACCACGTATAAATAGAAAAATAATGAACACTTTATACTTTTCACCAATGATCTCATAAAACTATCATCAATCATATGTTTGATGAATATCCCTCAAAGTTAACCAAAAAAACTCCATCTTCTATTTTTTATCAATGGGATAGTACAAAATCACCCAATAATTTAGTGTATTTATCTATAACAACCATGGTATTCTAATACCACTTGGAAGGATGAAGGAAATATATGGATTCAAGGAGAGTGAGAATTGAAAAGAAGAAAGGGAAATCATATTTTTTCATTGGAATGGATAATATATCTTTTATATATGCTTCAATATATTCTAAAAACATATAAGTAATTTACTAAAACATTATGAAACATTCAAGCAATGCCGTAGGATAAAAAAATGTAATGCTCAGTTGATCCAAATATCCCAAATGTTTGATGCTAACAATTAATAATAATGATGAATAAAATAATATATATTCAAATATTAACAATTAATATTCAAATTCTAGGATAATTTGTGGATGTTATGGTTATTATACAATATTATTTAGAACATTATAATATACCCAAGATAGTGGTTATTATTTAAATATATCCAAATCAATAATAAGATAAGTGAAATGACTTACAATATAGAATCAAGGAATACAATATGCCTTTAGAACCATTCATGTCATACTTTGTGACATGTTTAATTGGAAATCACTGAAGTTTTATATATATCACATTTAAAATTAGATTTATAGAATATGACACTAAATATCTTACTTTTAGTAAATACTAAGAGACTTTGTGTCATTTCAACTTATGTTGTATCATAAACGATATCATGTGAAATTGTTTATATATATTCATTGGGATATTTCCAAAAAAAGAGGTAGAATTTTATCATCAACTTCACCATATATCACATTATATGTAATCAAACGTGAATATCCATCAAGATGATTTTTTAAAAAACTCAAAAACACATTTTTAGTAACTATTTAGGTTTCACAAAACACAATACCTATTTAACCAACAACAATGTTAAATCTCATGAGCCTTTGTCGCATTACTAACAAGTATAAATCTCTAAACTAAAAAATTTAATCAAAGATAAACCTCTATAAAATCATGAGTGATATTAATTCAATAAAGGGATCTATAATTATCTCTATAAAACACATGTGTCTCTATACCTATGTCCACTACTTGTATCATATATAGGAATTAATTTTCAAATAATCCCTTTTTCAAACACACTCAGTAACCAACTAACATATAATATCAAAATCCAATATTATAACTCATACTTTCTAAATTCATAGTGTATAGACTAACAATGTAGATGAATACATCACATGTCATTCATCTAAGAAGATTTGAACCTCATATATAGCTAAACCAATTAAAAAAGAACAACATATGGAATATATATATAAATATATATAACCATTCATTCCTTTATTCTATCTGAATCAAGTTCCCATATTTCTACATTTTTATATGATAGGGAAAATACTTTCTTGGTCAAGATCCAACTGATGAAATGACTAGTAACATACCCAACAACCATTTGGTATAATAAGACTCAAGTATTTATAATAAAGGTAATAAAGTATTAAATTTTTGATTCTAGCTATCCCATAAACAATAGGTATTATTTAAATGAAAATATTAAATATCCAACCCTATATACTATAAAATATTTGTATGATACTTCAGGTGGTATACATAGAAGGTCATCCCATACACAAAACCTATTTTGTTCCACATGAGTATATTTTTTATCTATATATAAAATCCCAATCATGTTATCATTACAATTTTATTATAAATAATAATAATCCATGATTAACATCAATTAAAGAAAAACATAAAATCATACTTTGAGATGTTATTCATTATTTTACGTCAGATAATTTATCCTACAAATGTGATAGAATAAAAAAATAGATACCACCATTTGAATAACATGATATTTTTTATTCAATTAAAATATTTTAGGAATATTAAAAAAATATGTTCCCATTTAATTATATCCCAACACATAGACTACCATATAATATATTCATTTACTATACTTTTTTGGTTTTGTTAAATTCAATACATCTCTATGTAATCCCTACTATATATCTATGTAACTTTTTGATAAAACCCTCCCATAAAACTCCTTTATTAAGTAACATATATGATGTAATCTTGTTTGAGAAATGGTGAGAACTATGAATCAAATCCCTAATTTTCAACTAATTTAACTAGTATTAAAACTCCTTTACAATAAATAATTTTTTTGAACCTTTTCAATCAATAATTTTCCACGATATTTTTGGTTAATAATGAATATCATTACATTAATATTTTTCTAACATACAATAATTTTTTTTGGTAATTAAATTCCATTAAATAAAAAATCTATATAAGTATAATCCTTTATTTTTTATGTTTTTTATTTCAAAATCATAGTCACTCTAACATCTTTAGCACCATATTCTCATAAAAATTTTATGTTATGATAAAAAAACTATTTTATCTATTGAAATAACACTTATTTCGTTTACTAGGAATATTTAGAAAACAAAATATTATTTGTATATAAAATACGGTATACTATGTTTTTAGAGAATTATTCTAAAAATAATATTTTGTTCATTAAAATATTCCAATAATGGGTGGTGGGCACTTGTTTCCCCACATTTTATTAAATATCATGGATAAAAACTATATTATAATCTAAAATTATTTTATCCTCATCCATTTATAAAGAATTTTATAGAATCTATTCAATCATAAATCATTTATATCAAATGTATAATCTCATATTTTTCATAATAATTGTTTGTTAACCACAAATGTTCTTATATTATATGATATATTATTTGAAAATAAACATATTTTATATAGATCATTTGATGATTTAAATATTCTACTCCATTTCGTTCCATGATGAAATAACCATTTACTTAATCATTTGATAAAAAAATACATACTCCTTCAATTAATATGATGATTTTAATACCCAACATAGAATTTTCATAGAGTTTCCAAAACTCATTATTATATGCAGGATAATTTCTATCTTATGAAAAATTTTCTTTCCTTTCTTCCATTACCTTTAGGTATTAATTTATAAGGATGAGTATTGGAGTTATACAACTATACTTTGTTAATATTAAAACTTAACAATATTATATTATCAAACCATCACATGAACATGATTATGACCTAACAAGTTCGTATATTCTAAATAATTTGAGAATAAAAATCTATAGTTATACTAAACTCTTTAAAATTGTAGAAAATATTATAAAAATGATTCTAGAATGAATTCCAAAGCAATATCAGATGTTAAAGAAAAAATCTAACCTATCCATGTTATGGATTTACCAAATATTATTGAATAGATGAGTGGAAAAAAAAATTTAATTTAGAATTATTGCATATAATTCCTTTAAAACCACATATGAGTCATTATATGCTTCTGATAAGAATATAGAATCAATTACAAAAAAATCATTTTTTTCCGAAATAGGCTAGTTTAACATATATAATTATTTCTTCCATAAGAACAATAATTATGTATTTTAACCAAAAACAATGTTTCTTAAAATAAGATCATCATTTATCTATTATTGAAGTCAATGTAATGATTACTATTATTTTACTTTATCTATAATTGATTATTATATATGATTAGTATCATATTTTAAATTTATATAATATGGGATTTTTAAAAAGTATGATCAAATAAAATGAAGAATTGTTTCATAAAATATAATGTCTAGTAGTGAGGTAAGATCCATATTTAACTAATAAATGTGTCTTATTTTATGCTTCTCTTATAAACTAGCTATTTGGGTAAGATTTCATGCCAGTTATATCATATTATGACTCTTGGATAGTTGAACGGATAAATATTTTCCTAGTTTGTCATAGGGATTTTCAAAACACTATTCATTTTGTATCCTAACACTTATGGATCCCTAGATATGTTTATATAAAATAACAGTAAAAAAATGTGGTGCCAAACTCTTAGGGCCACCTCATTACATTATTTCCTTACCAAGATATATTTGGCCACCCTACCATGGTAAAACCTTATATGTTGGGCGATTGAATTATTTAAAAGTGTTATCTTTTGGAGGAATTCAATGATTATTTTATGGATATTTAAATCTTATAGTACTATCTGATTTTATTCCCTTAATATGGATGCATGATTCTTATGATTTAGTTTTAATCTTATTCCTTTATCTATATCAATATGTTTAAACAATATTTATGTGTAACCATTCATACAAACATGAATTTTTTGTTGACCCATATTGATATTAAGATATATTTATACATAAGGTTAATATTGTAGACAAATATATCCAACCCCAACTTTTCTATATATTGCGTAAGCCTCTATTCTAGTAAATAATTTGACTCAAAGAACCTTTACCCAAGGATACTTTAGAAAAGAGAGATCTAAATTCCATCAAGATTATAACACCTAATATATATATATATATTATAGTCAACCATTATATACAATTTCATAACCCAATATATGTTTTTGTCACATTAGATGAAAACTAAATCAATTATCAGAGCTAGAATATCATGACTGATATTCATGTATATAAATTTATAAAAAATATTTTAACAACTTATAGTAAAGCATACACCGATTCATAATATGAATGTTATATCTATGAATAAAGAAGGGAATAAATTAAATAAATGAATAATTAATATATCTAAATATTGGACAAACTATTTATGAACAATTTATAATTAAAATAATTATAATCAGTTTATAATTTAGCTTTGCTTCATGATCATTACATAATAAGTAAATAAATTATTTTATATTTACAAAAAATATAAACACATATAAATTATACATTTATCTATAATTTTACTTAAATATATAATGTGAAGTTAAATAATGTTTTTTCCAAGTATATCATGTAAATAATTTATACAATCAAAATACAATATATTTATTATTATCTATACCTCAACCATATCAATTACAAAAATTAATTTTGATATGGTTTAAATAATATCTAAAATAAGGCCTTTTAATTAGAAAAATTAAAATTCAATAATATGAAAATTTTATAATATAATAAAAACTGATTTATTTTGATCCATATTTTTCATTATATAAAAAAATTATAAATTGTGCTTATAACTTCAATGTAAACATTTCATATAAATATTATAATCCATTCCAAAGTTTTTTATTATTAATAATTAATATTATGTACATTTATTTATAGAATGTATCATAAATAAATAAATAAATAAATATAATAATTTGATAATTAATTAATTTATAAAAACTATATAATTTAAATACAAAACATAAAATAATTTTATTCAATAATTTATAAATAATTTATAAACTATATAATCTAATTCCTAATTAAAAAATTGAAAAACTAAAGATTTCCATGTATATCATAAACTACATATTACTTCATTAAATATATTTTTTAAAATTATCTATAATGATCATCTATGAAATCCTACATCAATACATGGGTTTCATACTATAAGATACCTTATACGTCATAAGGGTGATACGATGCACTATTTTTGAAAATATGGTTTGATGATATCACCCCATATGATATTCCCAATTGTATGCTGCAATATTTTCAAATCCAAATACTGCCATCTAAGTCACCCAAATTTATATTCAATATCATATGGAATGAATATATCATGTCTTCTTATATACCATTTCATATAACCAACCATAGAACAAAATGTTAATCATTTTTTATAATAAGAAATATGATATCAATATGATATTCATTTTCTTCATTTTCCAGTATGATTACTCGAATGAAGAATCAGAATAATTATTTGATACCATTAAATGGGTTTTAAGGGTATAATAACATTTATTACTTATAAAAGATGAATTAAAAACCATAAATTTCAATGGTCACCATGCTATGGAAATTAGAATTATGTATAATGAGAGAAATGAGGAACACTATTCGCCTTTCACTGATGATACAAAACAAAATTCATCTATAAAATTATATATAAAGATCCCTCAATGATAGAAAACATACTCCCTACTCTACGATGTATCCATGGGTTGATTCCAAATCGCCTGATGTTATACTAAAACCCTCTATGACTCCCATGGTATGCCAGTGACTCTCAGTGAAAAGGGAGGAGTAAAAGAGAGTATTAGAGAGATGAAGAATTAATGAGAAGAAATTTTTGGATTAGTTATTAAAAATAATTCATATTAAAATATTTATATTGTCCTTTAGATATTATTGATTCATCTATATAATTTACTCAATTTTCAAGAAATTTTCATGTAATGATTTTCCTTATAAAACATATAACTCATGGTTAATCCAATTCTCTCAAACATTTCACCATATATAACATTGATAATAATTATAGAAATTGTTAAGGTGATTATAACATTAAACCATAATATTCTAATTCCATGCAAATTATAGGATGATGTAACTTTCAGAAAATATGTTTTGTTACACTATGACACAACCAATGTTGTGGATATGATATCTCTATACCCTACAAAATTACATGATGATTTAAATGCTATATAATATATAAATAATTCATATGATATAAATTTAGAACCATGCATGTTTCACAATACAACATGATTAATCATAAATCATAAAATGACCATATATATCATTTAGTCTTTCGGGTATATCTACATCTCCCAATGGATGTCACAATCCTCATCATGTGTATTGTGCGTTGACCAAGGGGGTCACCAACTCCATATATAGAGGTCCCATGCCCCATTTATATTGGAATCTTACTTATGTTCCATGGTATATAGAGGAATGATGCCCTATAGAGTGTGATCTACCAATGAGGTCACTAACCCTTCTTCTTCTCAAATCATTTACCTACAACCGTAAACATTTTTATAAATCTAAAAAACATAAAATAATATGATCATTGTAAATAACCCATAGATTATGTAAATATAGATATCATCATGTTATATGTTTAAAATTTCTCATAATGTACTACACATACATACATAATTGACACATGGGTGATATAATAAGAAGAATAGTGAAAACTAGCCAATATACGACCTGTACTATGTAATACATAGTGTATAAGCCATAATAGTAGATAGGAATTTTATAATGTGGATCATATGGTTTGGAAATGGTATAGACAACATGTCTTAGTAGGGTATATAGTCTGTGGAATCACACTAGAGTTTAAATGTGTATAATAGATACAAATTAGTCTATTTTTACAATTATATATTTTATTTCTAATATGATACATGTTTTTTGGATCTTCACAAATTATAGTAATGTACAACTAATGAATGATATATATGTTTTTTTTTAGATTGACATATTTTGTGGGTTTGATACAATAACCTAACATTTATGTAAAGTATATATATAGATACTTGGTCTCGAAGAACATGGTGTGTAACCTGGATTCATACAAAAAGCGCTATTTATAAAACCACACAACTGTTGTGAATAAAATCATGGAAAACATGGAATTTGATTAGGACGAATAAAAATTATGTTGTTAGGTTGTCTAGGTATAATATGCATAGATATCTTCCTTTTATTAAATCATCACCAATGTTCCCCTCATTAAATTCATGACCAAGCCTTTCTTGATGAAGCTTGCGCACCACTACCTTCTTTATGCGTACACTTCCAACCACCCATGCATGTACCATTACCAATGTCAACCATTTATCATATATATGATTATATAAGTTAATTATGAGGTTTAAAGGGGAAAAACAGGGCAAAAAATGATGGTTGGTGAAGTTTTCATCCACCCATGATTAGAGTCCTATTCATGTTGCCTCAATGTGATAAAATAGAGAAAGAAAGTATTCTAAAATGATTGAATTTATTATCATGGTAGTATTATGTAGTGGACCATTTAATCAATGAGAACATATTTATGAATAAAAAAATAATTCTCCACTATAGAAAAAACCTTATTAGATTAAAAATAAAAGAGAAATATTTGGATTTAAATTTTTTATAAAAATAAAGATTCTTAATCCACATGTTAATCCTGTAATTATTTTACTTTACCAATAAAATGCATTAAATTAAAATAATTTAAAATAATTATTCAATTTATTATTCACAATACAAGAATAATTTTTGTTAAAAGTTTCATTGATTATTTAATAATTATTTTTGAAAGTGGTTAAGATCCCCCAACATGTTTCACCATTGAAATATATTTATCCATGTATGTAGAGATTAAAATATGAGGAAATAAGAAAAAAATTAAGGATATATTTTCCCACCACGATGGTGATTTATTACAACATCAACCATCCTATCTTAATTTGTGTTCATTATCACAATCGCTATGAAGAACGATCACTAAACCCATAATAATTACAAATAATATTCTAAGATTTAACTTCTTATAAATATATAAACCTATGTATAAACCATAAATACATATTTATATGGTATTTTAGGTTAAGGTTGTTAATAACTAAGTATTTTATTTATAGAAATGAAAATATATATATCTAATGTGTTGAAGTCTAAAAATAATTTCGACAACACTCTTAGGGAAAAGTACATTCTAGAAAAAACTGCGATATTGGAATTTTAACTCACGACTCCATTTCTGACATATCAAAAAAGATAATTTCCATGGATA
Organism: Viscum album; assembly: GCA_963277665.1. Taxonomy (NCBI): domain Eukaryota; kingdom Viridiplantae; phylum Streptophyta; class Magnoliopsida; order Santalales; family Viscaceae; genus Viscum; species Viscum album. The sequence goes on along the minus strand of OY728163.1, from coordinate 53,915,807 downwards.
ATAATTAAATATTTATTTTATTATTTATTTTTCAAATGAATTTAATGAGAAAATAAAATAACTAACTTCACAACCTCATTTTTAATACCATTAAAAATATTAAGAGGAGTTATTAAACAAATCTAGGTCACAACACCTGTATAATGAATTATTGGTATCATATAACTTTCAAATGAGAAGACTAAAATTCTATAAAATTAATTCATGATGTGGAATATTAGTTGTAATTATTAAACCCCATTATGTAATAAATAATGTTCATCTAGTGACATAGTTCTATATAATAGAAGCACTAACCCACATTCCTTTCAAATCCCTTTGGTTTAAATGATCAATACTGACTATTGGACATTCCAATATTCTTCTTCCCAAATAATCCTTTACTATTTTGTGCTACCATTATAACTTTATTTTCTAGATCACCCATGTTATTCATTAAAATACTTAATTTATTATAGAAATTTGGTAATATTTTATAGAACACATTAATGTTATGATTTACCCTAAATTATAAGAACATTATAGTAGTTATTGAATAATGTATTCTATTTCAATATCAAATATTAAAAAATACCCCAAAAAATCCATGCAATTAAAGTACTTAATAATATTGAGTACACATGTCAAGATTGAATTTTCTTTGGTTATCTTGTATTTAAATAATGAATTAGTAACCTCATACCTCTAATTCCAATATTTATCTTGATATAAAATTTATAGGTTTTCAATCATCCAATAGACATCTATGTTAAAATGTTTTTTAACATAGACACTATGGATATGGTCATAAGGGTATAGACTTCCTGAAAATATTGTTAATACTTATTATAATAATGTTGATATATTTATTAAGCATAAAAACCTTTAGTATAGTTACCTTATCCTTTTACATATATCATTACATGATTTTAAGCATAATAAAACATCATATTACAATCCAAGGATCATGAAATCTACTATCTTGGAAGACTAGGTACATAAAATTTTAAACATCGGACTAAATAAAACATTTTGTTATTTAACCTTCATAAAGATATCCTAACTTCCATTATGATCATACATCTTCATAGGGTAACATAGGGATACATGAACAAAGGGATGAGATAAAAGCACAGTGAGGGAAAATCATAGTAATAAAGATTTAGTACATGGTTCAGAAGGCATGACATAATGATATAAAAATTCATGGAGCATGTGAAATCATAAAATATAAACATGGGGTCATAGAAACATGGAGTCATAATAATACGTAGCAACATAAAACATGAATTTTTCATGAGTTAGGGCTCATTTCACATAGAGGATTACAATTCAATGTTAACCACCAAGACCATTTCACATGGTTCCACGAGTCAAGGCTAACCGCCAAGACCGTTGCACAAAACGTCTCATGAAACTCAAATTTCCCCAATGCATTGGAGTGCTATCTATGCATAACCATGTTAAAATTTTCATGAATATTCTTGACACATTAAGATTCATACATAATCAATCATATATAAACACAAGGGTTCCAATGGAAAGAAATGGGTATCATAATCACGTCATAAAGCATAATGAATGGACATATCATAAAAGTGTCTATGAAAGAAAGGAATTAAAACATACAAGAAAATTACTAATGTACAATAATAATAGATCATGGTAAGTGATGTCAAACATAATTGACGACATGTAATAAGTGTATTTAATCAATTTTAGCAATAAAACATTTTAGTGCAATTTTAAGGAAAATACTAACAAGCATTTAAAATAGAAAACATAAAAATATTCTATATAAAACCAGAAGTTATCCGAGAAGGATTTAATAATAAAAAAACCAGTTTTTTAAAGACAATTGTGGCTTAAAACATATGGTTGAGTGCACTTGAAATTGCATACGAATTTTAGAAGTTCCCTTAAAAATTGTTTTCTTATTGGTAAGTATTGTGGAGAGAATCACTTAAAATCATGTATATCCCCAATAGAAAATGACTAAAGGATATTGATACATGAGTTTGGATATATAAATAGAAATTTGAAGATGTAAATAAACAGAATATAGGATTTAATTTGGGTAAACAGAGAGTAATAACAAACCAAAGGAATAATGGAAGTTCGAGTAGAATCCCTTATCTTAAGTCCGATGGTGTTCTCCACAAGATATTAATTTTCCGAATAATAAAATTAGGTTCATTAATTAATAATTTAAGAACCTACACTACATTTTATTTATTTATTATAAATTAATTATGTCCATTAATATCTTTTTTGATGAGTTAAGAGGACCAATTTCATTGTTTGGGAGTATTTGCTTCCTTGGTTTTAATGATCGGTTAAATTATATTCATGTTCGGATAAACATGTATGATGAGAATAGTTGTACAGAATTGAAGTTATATAAAATTAGTGAACATATAGAAGCTTACATGGTTATAAATTTCATTTGGTTATTTTTAGTGAAGGTGAATCATTATATAAAACATTAATGATAAATGCTTGGATTAATTTGGCGATTTTGTCATAATTAACTTATTTTGTATTATTATTTTACATAATGTGTGAAAAAAGATTCCAAAACATCACATAATATAAAATAAATATATAATTGTATGGTTCCACATAAAAATGGTTTCATGACCAGAATTGAAGATTGTAATAGAAATTGATAACCCATTGTCATTGAATGCGAAAAATTAACACATCTCAGATGGTGTTTTCATTTCTTTTGTATAAAAGGAGGGAAAATAAGAGATGATAATGAATTACACCTTGGAATAAAAACATTACAGTACATGTATGGTAATGTATTTTTCAAACCATTTGTATGAGGAGAGGTTAGGAATTAAAAGAGAACAAAGGAACATGAAAAGAAAATGAAAGAAAAGAAAATATGAATTTACCTCTTGATTTAATCTTCCTTAAGAGCCTCTTAAAGGGATATGATTTAGAATTTTTAAGAGAACAAGGACTTTTGGTCATGTGGAGGTTCTTGGAGATATATTTGAGTATAATATGTAAAGGAACAAGGCTTGATAGGTGTGAAGAGAAGAGGAGAGTGTGGGTTGTTTTTATAGTGGAGGGAGGAGGATTTTATTAATATTTTAATCAGTAGTTTATTATTTTTCCATAAGAAAAGAAATAGTAATTATTTTTGTGACCAAAACCAATAATTTGGGAATATGAGTTCGATCCAATGGAAATTTACATCATCCATGACTCAATCATGATGTAGAAATTAATTTATTTACAATTTATTGTAAATTATAATATTTTACTGTTCATAAAAGTTCACGTTTTTTAGAAAAAAACCCAAAAAATTCACCCTAACCATATTTCGATGAAAAGAATCAAAAAATGAACTCAAATTTTTTAAAATAATTTTTTAAATATGATTAATTAAAATTTTACTTAAAACATAATTTAATTGAAAAATAAAATTTTTAAATCTATAACAGATTTTATAATGTTTTCAAAAATTACATAAAATCTTATAAAATTATCTTAAAAATTGAAGACATAAAAATTTTAATTTATGAACACATTTTAGGAATTTTTTTCTTTTAATTAAATTAATTATTTATAATTAATTATTTATTACTTACAAAAATACAAATACTTTTACTATGGTTATATTATCACGTATAAGATGCATAAATTTTTTTATACATTCAAGGGTTAGGTTGATATTATTTTTAATGATATTATATTCACAAGGGTCATATTACTATTAATAAGGGTAGGTTACTTTTAACCAAAAAAATTATGTTTTTCTTATCGGACTCCAAACATCATACTGATCGCAACGGTGTATATCAGATTGTCAAAATTCAAATCATAGAAGCGATAATATTATGTTTAAAGGTCACATAGTACTTAGTTGTTCATTGTGTTGTGATTTCATATTATTATATTACATAATTATAAGAAGATAATTTCCATTGATAAAAAATTGGTTTGTTACATTATTCCCCCCTTATGAAATTTAGCCCTCGAATTTTTGTTTTACATTCGAATCCATAAACAAGTGTAGGTACTTTTCCTTCATTTCATCCTCCAATTCTAATGTTTCCTCCTTGTACATATGGTTCCTCCATAGTACTTTGACCTAGTGAGTAGTATTGTTACGTAAAACTTTATCTCTATGATCCAAGATCTTCACTAGATAATCCGTGTAATAAAGATCATTCTCTAACTGTACCACCTCTGAAAAGAGTACATGTGAAGTGTTTGGTATGTAATTTCTTAAGAGGGATACATGGAAGACATGGTGTACTTTAGACATTGTAGGTGGAAGTACCAGTCGATAGGCCATAGACCCAAAACGATCAATAATATTGAAGGGGATTATGTATTTGGGACTTAACTTTCCTTTCATCCCAAACCTCACGATCTTCTTCCGTAGAGATATGTATATAAATATCATGTCTCCAACTTTTAACTCAAGGTCTCATAAATTATTGTCTGCATAACTCTTCTATCAAATTTGGGTTTCCCTTTTGTGCTGCTGAATGGTTTTCATATTCTCGACCATTTATTTGACCATTTTAGGTCTTAGAATCTTACAATCACTGACTTCATCCAAATAAGCCAGTGTTCTGCATCTTTTCCCATAAAGGGCTTCATATGGTGCCATTCATATGCTTGAGTGGAAAATGTTATTGTTGGAGAATTTGGCCAGTGTAACATTTTGGTCTCATCCTCATTTGAACTCCATAGAGCATTCTCTAAACATATATTTTAGTGTGTAAATAGTTTTCTCAGATTGGCCATCAGTTTGATGATGATATGCCGTACTAAAGTTCAATTCAGTTCTTAGTTCATGTTGATGAGTTTTCCAAATCTTCAAGGTGAATCTTAGATCTCTATAAGATACAATAGATAGTGGTACTTCATGTAGTCTTACCACCTCTTTGATATATATCTTTGCATGTTGATCAAATGAGTAGTCCTCTAGAATCACGATAAAGAGATATTTCTTTGTAAGATGATCCAAAATGACCCATATAACATTGTTTTCTCTAGATATCCTTGGATGTCCAGTGAAAGAGTCCATAGTGATGTTCTCCCACATCCATGTTTGTATGGGTAGTGTTTTCATCATCCCCTTACACTTGTATATTTCAGCCTTCACTTGTTTACATACCATGAATTTTGATGTATACTCAGAAATCTCTTTATGTATATTGTCCCACCAAAAGTTCTCTCAGAGATCTTGATACATCTTTGTGCTCTCTCGGTCAATTGAGAAGGTTGAGCTATGCACATCATTCAAAATATCCTTATTTATATATGGATCATATAGTACACATAATCATGACCCAAATCTTATAACTCCTTCCTCATCAATCATAAAATCATAGGATTTCCAATTTCTAATGGCTTCCACCCTTTTTTTGAATTTCCACATATTTTCATTAAGCATCCTTAATTTTCTATATGAGGGATGGTTGAGAAATCATTTGAGAAATTTTTGAAGATGTTCATCCATTAATGATTCTCATGTACATCCTCAAAAATATAATAAGATTGGATTCTTTTTTAATTCTCATCATTGATAAAGATGAAAGATCCTTTCTACTTAGAGAATCTGTCACCTTGTTTGCCTTACCGGGATGATAGTAGATTGAGAAGTCATAATCCTTGATGATATATATCCATCTTTACTGGTTCATATTAAGCTCTTTTTGTTTGAATATATATTTTAGACTCTTGTGATTAGTATATATCCGACACTTCTCACCATAGAGATAATACCACCGTATTTGCATGCAAAGATCATAGCTGCTAATTCTAGATCATGCGTATGATATTTTTTCTCATGGATTTTAAGATTCCTTGAGGTGTAGGATATCACTTTATCATTTTTCATTATCACATATTCTAATACATTCTTTGAATCATCAGTGTACACCACAAAGAGTTCTCCACTTCTTGGGAGTTTGAGTGTTGGTGTAGTGATAAGCCTCGTTTTCAACTCCTTAAAGAAGCCTTTACATTCTTGACTCCAAAAAAATTCAATACCTTACATGTTAGCCCAGTCATTGGGATTTGAAATTCTGATAAGTTCTTCACAAATCTTTGATAATACCCATCTCGACCCAAAAAGATATGAATCTCTATTATAGATGTTTCCTTAGCTACTCTTTAATTTCCTTTGTATTGGTAGGGTCCATAGATATCCCTTTGTTGGTGATAACCTACCCCAAGAATGATACTTCCTCCATCCAGAACTCACATTTAATATACTTTGCATACAACTTCTCCATTTGCAAAGTCTTTAACACAGTATTCACATGCTCCTCGTATTCCTCCTTGCTTTTGGATTATATCTAAATATGATCCATAAAGACTACCAAACATTTTTCAAGGTAATATTTAATGAATCTATTCATTAAATTCATGAAAATATATAGATCGTTAATGATTATGAAGGGCATCACTGTGAACTCATAGTTTCTGTACCACGTTCGAAGGTCAGTCTTAGGAATATCTTCCTTACTCATCTTTACTTGGTAATATACCGACCAAAGGAAAACCTTAGAAATTAATTGGCACCATGAAGCTGGTCAAACAAATCATCAATATATGGTAGGGGATACTTTTTCTTTATCAATATTTTATTGATATCACGATAATCAATACAAAGATTCATTAATCCATCCTTCTTCTTGACAAAGAGGACTGGCACACCCCATGGTGAAGCACTCGGTCATATAAAATATTTCCTCAGATTCTACTGTAACTCCTTTAGCTTTTCTAGCTCTACGGTGGCCACTCTATAGGGTGTCTTTGATATAGGCAGAGATCTAGGAATAAGTTCAATTGTGAACCCAACCTCTCGGTCAGGATGAAGACTAGAAAAATCTTCGAGAAATACATCAGTGTAATCCCTCACGATAGGAATATATTCAAGAAATATTTTATACTTCATCTCAATCATTTGTGATAGATATTTTTGCTCATAAGGTAGAAATATCCACACTTTAGATGATTATTATAATGGAGATTAACATTCCTCCTTACACTTGTAAATAATTGGAGGATGCTTCGAGATGTGAAGGGTGATCTCCCTTTCTTGAAAGTTGATGTTGGCTTTGTATAAAGATATCCAATCTATGTACAAGATAACATCAAACTCTACTAATAGAGGTATGATGAGATTTTATGGGAGGTTCAATCCATAAACATTTACTGGGGAGGAGTTATAAACCTTGGACACAATAATTTCCTCATTCACTGTAATCATAGATAATATATCCTCTAAATTTTGAGGTGGTGTGTCAATAGTTCTACTAAACTTGAAAGATATGAAAGAATGCATAGAACCAGAATAGAATAGTACATTTTCTATTATTTAGTAAATAACTAGCATACATATCATCACATCATTGTTTGGCTCGACCTAAGTAGTAGTGGTAGCATAAGGCCTTCCTTTTTTCCTTGAAGGTTGTTGTTGATTTCCTCTAACAACCCTTGGATTAGGGAAATTGATCACATAATTCCCATGCTCCTAGTAGTTGTAACACTAAAACACTGGCTGAGAGTTTATCTGAAACTTCCATTATTCATTCAGATTAGTAGGATTATTCAAATCACATCTACAGTTTTTAGCGAGATGCCCCATATTTCCACATTTGAAGCAATTCTTGGTTCCCTTTATATAGTTCCCAAAATGATTTTTCCCACAATGTTTACACTTGGGATGATCAAGATTCTTTCCATAATGGAATTTATTTGTAGAACCACCCACATTAGATTACATTTTTCTCTTTCTATCTATGGGCCCACAATACCACTAAGAGTCTTCGATATCCATTTCAACCTTAAGGGTACAAAAAACAATCTCATCATAGCTATCAAAGTCTCAAATAGCCAATGATTTACATAGACTCAACTTTAGTCCTATAAAGAAGCGATCCACCTTTCTATTGGTGTTCATGACAAAGACAGAGGCATACCTTGTAGGCCTTGTAATGTTTGCTTCATACTCCCCGATTGACTCATCTTCCCTCTGATTGAGTATAAGGAACTCTATTTCCATCTTGAGATGGAGGGTTCAGGGAATGTATATATTGAAAAACATTCTCCTAAATTCCTCCCAATCCATGGAATCAATGTCCTCTTAGGGATTTGTATTCTTGATTAGTGTCCACCACTGATTAGCTTCCCCATCAAAATGATAGACCGCCAACACAACTTTCTATTTTTCTGAGCACTACAGGACAAAGAATATCTTTTTAATGGAGTTAATCCACTATTCTGTGATGAGGGGATCAGAAGAACCACTAAATATGGGAGGCCTTTTCCACATGAAGGATTATACGACAACTTTCTCTTTCCTTGGGGGATTCATGTTATTATTCATAACTTGATCCAGCTGAGCATGTACTATCATGAAGTTTTGAGCACCCACTCCTATCATATTTAGAATATTGTTAAGGAAATATTCAATTTCCCTATCCCATTTATTAATTTAATTAGTTTTTGTATTTATCTCCATTAAATAATAAAAAAACCTACAATTTTAGGGCTTGAATACTTAGCTATTAAGCATAAAAAAACTTTGAACATAATAGGATAAACTTGTAAAGGAGGAGTATATCCTAACTTCTGATTCCATAGGTTTAAATCTTGGATATCCTTAATATTCTTTACTTACACTATTATGGGTCTTTTTTATTTCCTTAATAATGGTTTGTACTAAGATCATGAATTTACCAAAGTATATCCCCTAGGACTGTCAAGCAAAGAGTGCAGCAAGGCCCGTTGTCGTGCACCAATTTCCGTTCGAGTCTAGTTGAAAGCGGTGTTTTCGGGTTTTAACCAAATATATATCTATGTTAAATCCACCTCTACCTATTTGTATCCTGACAAAGATGTATTTGTTTCCTAAACCATTTAATCTGAACTTACAAAAATTTAGGGATGTTTTCTTATAATTATTATCGTCCTTAAGTTTCTTACTAAGGTGTTCTATTCCTAATCTCCAAAATAACTAGACCATCCTCTGATACCAACTTTAGAGACCCTATCCTTTTACACATACCATTACATGATTTTAATCATAATAAAAAATCATATTACAAGACAAGGACTGTGAAGTCTAGTGTCTTGGAAGACTAGGTAAATAAAATTGAAAACATGGGACTAAATAAAACATTTCTTTATTTAATCTTTATAAATATATACTAACATATATTGTGATCATACATCTTCATAGGGTAACCTAGGGATAACATGATAGAGGGATGATTTGAAATCCTAGTAAGGTAAAAAGAAAAGTAATAAAGTGTTATCACATGGGTTAGAAGGCATGTCATAACGATATAAAAATGCATAGAGCATGTAAAATCATAACATATAAACATGGGGTCATATAAGAATTGATTAATAATAATGTGAAAGAAACATAAAAAATTACATTATCATGATTCAAGTCTTGTTACACATAGAGGATCACAAGTCAAGGTAAACCAGCAAGACTATTTCACATGGTTGCACGAGTCAAGGATAACCGCCAAGACCATTGCACATAATGTCTCATGAGACTGAAATTTACCCAATTAATTAGAGATATATCTTAGTGAAACCATATTAACATGTTCATATGATTGAAACATTAAAAATAATATATAACATATCAAACATAAACATAAGGGTACCCATGAAAATTAATGGGTATCATAATCAGGTCATAAAGAATAATGAATGGATGTATCATACAAGTGTCCATGAAAGAAAGGAATTAAAAAAAACATGGAAATTTATATGTTAAAATAAGAATATATCATGGTAAGTGATGTCAAGCATAATTTAAAACATGTAAGAATATTATTTAATAAATTTTATCATTAAAACATTTTAGTACTGTTTTATGGAAAATACTAACGGGCATTTAATATAGAAAGAGTGAAAAAAATTATATAAAAACAGAATTAATCTAAGAATGTTTTCATAATAAAAACAATGGTTTTATAATAAAAACGGTGGATTAAAATGTATGGTTGTGTGAACTTGAAATTGGGTATGAATTTGGGAAGTTCCCCTAAAACGGGTTTCCTTATCGGAAAGTATCGAGGAGGGAATCACCTAAAAGAATGTATATCCCTGAGAGAGAATTAATAAAGGATATTGATACATGAGTTTGGACATATAAATATAAATTATAATATGTACATAAACATAATATATGATTTAATCTGGGTAAAAAGAGAGTATGAACAACCTGAAGGAATAATGGAGGTTTGGGTATAATCCCTTACATTAAGTCCGATGGTGTTCCCCACAAGATATTAATGACATGGATAATAAAATTAGATTCATTAATTAATAATTCAAGAACCTACACTACATGTTATTGATTTATTATAACCTTATTAAATTCATTCATTTAATTTTTTACGAGTTAAGTGGTTTAATTTCATTGTTTGGGAGCGTTTGCTTCCTTGGTTTTAATGATCAGTTCACTTATATTAATGTTCAGATAAACATGTATGATGATAATGATTTCCCATAATTGAAGTTATATAACTTTAGTGAACATCTATAAGATAATATGGTTATAAAATTTATTCATTTATTTGGGGGGAAGGTGAATCATTATATAAAACATTAATGGTAAACACTTGGATTAATTTGGAGATTTTGCTCAAAATTAACTTGTTTTCTATTTTTATTTTACATCATGTGTGAAAATGGATTCCAGAACATCACATAAGGTAAAATACATATTTAATAGTCTATATCAACCATATCAATTGTTTCATGACCAGAATTTAAGATGGTAATAGAAATTGATAACCTACCATCCTTGAATGTGATAAATTAACACATGTCGGACGATGTATTTATTTATTTCATATAAAAGGAGGATATAAGAGAGATGATAATGAATTATAATATTATAATAAAAACATTACAGTATATGCATGGTACTATATTTTTTATTCCATTTTAATGAGGAGAGGTTAGGAAAGAAAAGAGAATAAAGGAATATGTAAAGAAAATGAATGAGAATAAAAGAAGAATTTACCTATTGATTTGTTCTTCCTTAAGAGTCTCTTAAGGGGAGAGGATTTGAATTTTTTTAGATAAAAAGTGATGTTGGTTGTGGGGGAGGATCTTGGGGATATATTTGTGAAGATTTTAGGAAAGGAAAAGGATTGAGACCTATGAAGAGAAGAGCGAAGTGTGGGTGTTTTTTATAGTGGAGGGGAGGAGAGAGGTAGAGAGTACTCTCTACAGGGTGCACTCTCTATGATAGGATTCTACTCTTCATAAGGTTTTCGAGCCCTTCCTTGGATTTTACCTTTTTTTTTTTCAGTCTCTCCCTTAGCTCTGGGATTCTACCCTCTATTCTGGACCTCATCCTCTCCTCTAGTGCTCACTACTGTGGGATTTATCCTAAGATTTTGCTCATCTAATGAAGGTACATGTTGTGGATTCCCTCTATCGTCATACCTCACTCTATCATCATGTTTCCCCATTCCCCTCTTGGTAAGATCTGGGGTGGTGTTTAAATCGGGTCTTTGGGATTTATGGTGTGGTGGATGATAGTATTACGACACTACTGGAGTTGATCCTTTTGTTCGATCTATTTCATTCTCGGCCGCCCAAACTAGCTTTGACCCGGGGTTCCACCACTTCCCTCCAGGTTGGAATTGGGGAGATGGTTACACATGGGTTTTGGGCCATAAAATTAGTTTGTCATGATGTTTCCTTTTAGGGTTCACTGGTTTTTTCATTTGTAGCATGATTTATGGGTTTCAGTGTTCCATTGGATTGATCGGTGACACTAGTGGCTTTCTGTCTGGACCCGGTGGCGATTTAAGGTGAAGTTGATGACAACAGTGTTGAATAGATGAAGAAGGCGATGAAAGTTCAGAATCAAATACATTTTTATGAAAGTACGTATGGAGTTTTCTTGTTAGGTTTTGCATAATAGTGTTTTGGATGTTACTCGTTTGTGACGAGTTGTTCTCGGTGGTTACGAACGTCTATGGCGATTTCCGGTGACCAGTGTGATGTTCAGACAGTGATGATGGTAGTGGTCTTGAAGAAATTTATGGCAATGACTTCTTCTATGGTGGTGAGGACGAAGATGGTGATGACACTGACAGAATGCAGTGATGTGATTCCTCATGATGGATGATGGTGCGTGGTTCAAAGTGGGTTAACTTGTGGTTCGAGGTGAATATGGTAGGATTTTTGAATTTTTCCTTTTGAAATTTGTATGTTAAATTTTTGAATTTTGAATGTGTGTCTGGTGGTTTAATTATTCCTTGTGGTGAATCACTTTTTATGTTCCCTACTTACCCAAAAGGTGGCTTTTAAAAAAATACAAAAAAGGATTGTAGTTAGGAGGAGTCTTTTCTTAATATTTTAATCATTAGTTTATTATTTTTCCATAAAAAAGAAATAGTAATGATTATTGTAACAAAAAATAGTAATTTGTGTATGTTAGTTCGAACCAATGTCCATTTACATCATCCAAGACTCAACCATGATGCAGAAATTAATTTATTTGGCAATTATCGTAAATTATAATATTTTAATATTCCAAAAAAAATCAAGTATTTTAGAAAAAACCCAAAAATTTACCCTAACCATTTTTCATTGTATAGAATCCAAAAATTAACACCATTTTCAAAAATATTTTTCTAAATTTGATTAATTTAATTTTCAATTAAAATCATAATTAACTTGAATAATACAAATTTTAAAACTATAACTGATTTTATAATGTTTTCAAAAATTATGTAAGGTCTTATAAAACTATCTTAAAACCACAAGACATAAAATTATTAATTTATTAATACCTTTTAGGAAAATATATTTTCTTTTAAATTAATTAATTAATTATTTATGACTTAAAAAATACCAATACTTTTACTATGGTCATATTATCACTTATAAGATGCCTAAATATTATTTATACATTCATGGGTGAGGTTACTATTCTTTTGGACGATTTACTATTCAAAAGGGTCATATAACTATTCATAAGGGTAGGTTACTATTCACCAAAAAATTAAGATTGTCTTATCGGACTCCAAATATTTTACTGATCACAATAGTGTATGGAAGATTTTTGAAATTCAAATCACATAAGCGACAATATTATGTTTAAAGGTCACATAGTACATAGTATTTCATTTTGTTGTGATTTCAGGTGATTATATGACATAATTATAATAAGAGAATTTCTATTGATTAAAAATTGGGTCATTACATTTAGATTTCATAGTAAGGGTTCTTCCTAACATATAAAACTATTTTATATTACTTTAAATGATTTTTAAGTTTCTTTTCTAATCCAAGAATTTATTTTAATTAAGAGTATACTTTTTTGAAATTTTTCAAAAATTCACTTTTTATGATTCTAAGGCCAATTTTTATTTTTAATAGAATATTTTATTAAATGAGTATCATGCTTTTTATCAATTTAATAATAAATTTACGTAATTGTTCTCCCAATATAATGATGGGTCCTTTTTAAATTACTTTATTTACATTAGTTGTTCATTATCTATATTACAATATTTAATTATTCTAAATTATCACCCTCTCATTATATAACCATTTAGTTCTATATAAGAATTTTAAAGTTGAGTTGATAACTCTTTTACCGATCTATAATATAGAATATATCGACAACACTCATTTATGACCATAGCCTTTATAGTTCCCATTCTAAATGTGATCCAAAGTATAAAACAAATATTATATCATAATCCTATCAAGGAAACCAATAAAATGATTTTCGAACACAAGATAGTCAATTGGAACACAAATGTTTCCTAAACTACTCACTATGAGGATTGATTTATTGAAAAGATCCAATTTTGAAAGAATTTGACACTTAATATTTGAAGGGTATTCAAATATCACCGTTATCTATTATTTATTCCCATAATAATTATTCATTATTCTAATGATTTAGTTTTTAGTCCTTATTCCTTTCACCAAATCAATATTTTGAAATCATATTGATGTGTATCTCACTATAAAACTCATAACTTGTATTATAAACCCAAATTAGAAGATAAAAATATTGATACATATGAAAATACATAACATGCTTAATTTATTTGAAACATTTTTAGGTAATTTCTTAAAATAATATGGAATAATAAAACCCCATAGGATAAATCTTTAAGTGAATGGTAAAAAATCCAAAATTTTCTAAATAGAGTGTATGATATTAAGCCATAGAGCTGTCTAATCTAATGTGCCACTACCCATGATTCAATAACCAAGATATACCTAAATTTTATTATATTTATAAAAACAAATATGTATATACTATAGATAATCATCATATTAAAGATAAAAACTCATGAAAAATACAATTTCATGTAACTTCATCAACAAATTTATGATAATTTAATGTTCTATTTAAATAAATTTAACCTAAATAAAAAAATTAATTTATAACCTAAGAAATATATTTCTACAAATAATGTTGGGATTAATATTAATGAAATAAAAATACGAAAATTTTTTACATGAGGAAATTTATTTGACAAAATCATAAATTAAATAGCTAAAAGATATTTTAATTGATCATGCTTTAGAGACATTCCATTACATAAATATAAAAATTTAAAATTTTAATATGAACAGTTTCATATTATGACTTTACATGAAAATTAATATTAAATCACTTATATATCAAAACATTTGATATTTATGAAACTTTTTATAACCATATAAACATTATATATTTCATCTAAATATATTATTTATAGTGAAAATAATACATTTTAGAATTATATTATATTATATAAACATATTATACTCTCATATATTATAAATTCATAAATGAAAATAAAATATTTTATATCTTTCATTATCTTATAATTTATATGACTATAAATTATTGATCACATAAATACTCACTAACCCTAGATCATATCTCCAAAAACATTTTTAGTACTATTTAAAGAAACCTTACATTTAGTACAGACCCTCTAGGACTATGAAAATGAAGTTTATATAGGTTTTTTTTGCATAAAAATATTTTTCATTAAAAATATTCAATGCATGTTTGTTTTTTATATGGAATATATCATGTTGAGTAACAAAACAAATCCTTCCATGAAGATAACATTGGTGTCTTCCTTGTTCAACATATCCATTTTTGGTGGTCTATGTTTGAGTGTTATTGCTTAAGTAATTATGGACTTATATAATTGGATTCTAAAAATATCATGAACATTTTTTAAACATTAAATTTCATTTTTTTAACATCATCATTATATAAACCATGATGTAGTGGTAATAAATGATACGACGTTTCCAAAAAAACTCCTTATTTTCTATATAATTGTTCTACATCACTTTTTAAAAATAATGACATGGAATTAAAAAAATTTCATGGCCATAAATATTTTACAAAAGTATTTGGTCAATGGTTTGAAAAACATCATGAACCAGGGCTATTTTCACACAACCCAACCAATTATTTTAGAAAATTATATTTTCCAATTTTTTCTATTCATATAAAAATCAATTTAAATATAGTGAAATTTGTAACGATTTAACTAACAAGATTTTTTGGGGATATAAAATATATTAATGAATCTAAAAACATAAAAAATGATATTTTTAAATAATATCATTGTAAATTATTTAGTTAAATAATATAAATAAATAATTGAATACACTTTATCTATATTCATCCGACTTATCCATGCTCCATAAAATGAGAATAATAATGATAACTAAGAATCATCCAATAAACTCAAGCATTAAAGGTATCCATGGGTTATATGAATCTAAAAATTCATAGGAAAGATCCTTTATTTAGAATATTTATTAAAATATTATGTTGGGAAGAGAGAGAGAGCAAGAAAGAGAATCAAATTTGAGAAATTTCTATATAATAATAATAGTGGTTCATACACATCCTAAAATTAAGATCTTGTTTATATCGTGAGTCCAAGGATATTCCTTGGAATGAAAATGTTTAGTCAATTCAATAAAACATTTCTTATTTCATTGGTTATAATTCATTTTAACTTACAACTATTTAATGTTTTTCATTTAAACCATTTTTTATATTTTTTAACTTCTATAATTATCATCACATGGTGATTAAGATTGATTATGATATCTTTGAGTAGTTGAATAATCATGATCCTTTATTTACCTTATAAAAAAAATTCTATGATTAAGAGAAAGTCATTTTTACATTTACCATGATTTTTCTTATACCAACAGAAACAACAACATGGTCAAAAAAAGTTAATAGGTGAATCATGATTGATTGTTACTTATTGATCCTAAAATGTTTTCTAGTTTTCAAAATATGTTTAGTAGAACTTGGGTTGAATACTTAGTGATTATAGTTTAATTTTTGGAAGGTTTTTTAGTTTTTTAATAGTGGTGGGAATGGTTTATTTGTTTATTGAGATTAATTAAACTTATTAACATATATAAATTGATAATAGTATTTTATATTAGTTATTTAATAAAATTATATCATTTACTTATGAAATATTTCAATTAATTAACATTCCCTTAAATAAAATTGATCGATGTTCCAAAATTTTTATAAATTAATCAAAGATGTTACCAGTGAATGAATATAAATAATGTATTGTTTATAGAAAGGTAAATAATCCCTGAAAAATTGTGTATTTATGGTTTCAACATTCTATTTAATACAGAAGTTGAATATGAAAAGTTCTTTAACCAATACACATCTAGTTAGATATACACATGGTTAATTTAAATAATCTTACATTAGAATATATCCCAATATTCTTAATATTCATACTTTATAAATCACCCCAATTGTAAGGTAAATTAGACATTTAGATGGTGAATAACTCATGTTAAATGATTTTGTAGGTTTTATTTAAGATGGTTTTATACAATAAAAGTAAATTAATGGGATAATAAATGAATTTTATCATATTTACACTCAGACATGTATAGAAAAGCAAAAAAAAACACACATATATGCAATTTATAGGTGCTTGGGAAATGATCGCTAATATAATTTGAACTAATTTAAGAATAAAAAATTAAAAAAAGAAATTTGATTATAATAATGGTTTGTAGATAATATTTTTTTAATATAAAACAATATTAAAATGCATACTTATTTGTACCATAAGAATAATCATAAATTTATATAAAATAATAGTATATGAGAGGTCTTTCTATGTGAGACTAGATTATTAATGTCCATACATACTTTTAATTAGGGAATATTATTATCAATATCTCCTCATAGAGTGCTGAAGATCTATCCTCATGAATGTTTAAGGGGGTCATATATTTATATCCATGGGTATGATGTTATTATTAGGGCGTGATGTTTGTTTCATTTCCCTAAAGGGTTTTCAATGGATTTAGTATACTATAATTTCAGTCACTAGATGATGGAGTCATTTAGTTTTAAGATAGTGGAAGTGGTTATTCTCCATGTTTAGTAAGATCATTAGAGTTTTTCATTTTATAATGATGTTAATAGTCATCACTAGGGGTCTGGAAGTTCAAAAATATTTGAAGGGTCATTGGACAAGTAGCAAGTTGAGAAGCTCAGGTTTAGTGACCTATTTCTTCTAGGGGGAAGGTATTATAGGTTAAATGAATTATGTTTAGTATATATATAGTTTGAACAACAGTTATAATAGAGATGAATACATGGTTTAATTATAGAGATGATAATTTGGCGAGGATTACTCATTTTACAAATAAATTTATAATCTGTTGTATATTCCGGTTATAAATTAAATATTAGTAGTGGTGATTCTCTTATGCATGTAGGACTCATTGTATAAAGTACATAAAATAACTTGGGATATTTCCTAATATTTTTATTTTTGTAGAATTTTTTTTCATTTATTTGAATGATATTTAGTTTTCATCATTGATCAAAGTATAAAGGTTTTTAGTGATTTGGGTGTATAGAATAAGTACTTCTATTACACATAGTCTTATAAGGTATATATGACTATTGGTTTTTCAATTTTCTTCTATAAGTGAACTTTGGTGCATATTCATGGGATGTTCCAATGGATATATCGAGAACACAAAGGGTCTGGAGTTGTTTCCTTCCCATATATTGGTATCGAATGACACCATTTAAGCTTCTCAGGTTCTCTATTTTCTTGATAATATATTTATTTCTATTAGTGTTCATTTTTTTAAGATGATATGGAGTTATATGATATTATGTTTTGGGCAGATAGGTTTTATGGAACATATTTTGGCGTAATGAGAAAACATATAGAAGATTATATGATTCTAAAGGATATAAATGGTCCACTTTCTAGTGTTTTTCTAGAGAATAATGAAAGGGAGGAATGATAATAGATTGATTTGAAATCCATAGATCTAGTGATGATATATTTTTTAATGATTTTTTTCCTTTTACATTCATAAATTAAAGAAAATGACACAAGTGAGGAAGGTATTGTAGGATATGTATGATAAAAAAAAGAAATGGATTTTTTTCATGATATGGTGGTTTTTCAGCTGAAGGATCATAGAAAGAATACCAATAGAAGTTCACAAGAATGATTTGAATATGATTTGAGAGAATGTAGAATCTATGAAGGAAAAGTTATTGAATTTTTTGGGTACTCCTACTACAGTCATAGACTCCATAGAGTTGGGATATGATGTTTGTATCACCATGAAATTCTAAAAGAAGAACATTTTATTCAATAGAATATGTGATAGGCAACATCGAGCTTAAACAACCCAAAAAATATATTTCTTTAAATTTAAACTCTTCGATAGCTTGCAGAACACACAACCCCGAGTATCAATAAAGTGTAATATAGTATACCATTATAAACTAGTCATTAAATTGGATGGTATATATTTTACTAAATAAATAAGGAAACTTATGGTAATCTACTCATTTAAAAAATAAGAATCATTTAATATAAAAAGAAACATTTTCTGAAAAAAGTATTTTTTCTAAAATATGGTTTATTCATGATTCATGCACATAATTTATATTTAAATTCTACCACTTTAATAAAATATATTGGATAAAATTATTTTTTTAAATAATCATATCAAAATTATCTTTGGGTTTAATTTTGGTATTTTGTTGAAATGTTTCATTTTTCAACTAATAATGAAAAATACCGATTATTATTGAAAAATGACTTCTAGTTTAAATAGTTGAAAAGGTTGAATTACATGTTATGTTAAATATAAAGTTAAATTATTTAAATTTTATTAAAAATTAACTTGGTTAGTTAATTGGAATCAATTTAATTTTGAAAATTCATATTAAAACCTTATATACTAATAAGAATTTTCTCTTAGAAAACTCGTTTGTTCGTCTCGTCTGCTTGTATACTTTTAAATCAGATTCATTGAATTATTATAATTTAATTTGAAAAAATAGATTTCATATTTATAATAATAATAATTTATATTATCTAATAAGTTCAACTTAACTTTGGATCATTATGAATAGTAAAAGTGATAAAAATTAATTACCCCAGTTAATGTAAAAACTAATTTATCGAGGGATTAAACTAAGAAGATAAGGGTTATAAATTTATTACAAACTTATCGAATAACTATTTTACGGGAATATTTATAAGTCATAACCTATATGTTTCTATAATAACCCACTTTTGAGACTTTTGACCAGATAAAAACATTGGTGTAATGGATTGTTTCAATGCTTCCATGTGTGTCTTCTCCCTCACTTATAAAAGTCCACCCACTCTCTTCTCCAATTCAAACATACAAGGGAATTAGTATGGTAAAATACCTAACCAAATAACTTCTTGAAACACCACCCAATATCCCATATCTATAGGTTAAATCCTAAATAAAACATTGGAATAATTTTTTCCAAACCTAAAGAAGTGGTTCAAAGAAGAGGTAATGTAATTTAACCAACTTTTTAGTTCTGTTTATTATTCCACATCCTTAAAATTTCTAAAAAAAGATTATTTAATAAACTCAATATATACCATATACCAATATTTTATATTTTTATGTTAATTACCTATATCCATCTCATATTCCATCAAATGATAAATGAAACCATCGATCATGTGTAAGAAATACTACCGCCCCGATGTAATGTTTTTTCTATCACCACATTTAGAGATAGATACAATGATATATTATCCAAATTTACATGATATTTATGATATTATTATACTTATTTAATTATAATATCACATATACCTTCCACTTTTCAAGACGTTTAAAATATGATAACGTTGCATGTGTGTTTGGCGGACTACTGCTATGCGAAGTGATGTGATTCTTTTTTCAGTTATGCTTTACATTGATGGTAATAAAGATAAATTTTATAAATATATGTGATATATATGACATTATATTTCTTCTTAATGATTAATATATCTCCCAATATCAAATCCTTTCACCCATTAATTGAATTATATCATTACTCATCCGTACGTATAAGATTATATCTCTATAGAGCGATGCGAGTCATTTTATATCTTCAAGCTTCAAGAATGATTCTAAAAATTTATAAAATGAGTCAATATGATATTTATAACATTAATAAATTTATTTATATGATGGATCTACATCATATACCTAAGAAAAAACTTTTATAACAAATCATGAATGAGAAAATAAGGCAATTAACACTCAAAATAATGAAAATAATGAAATATTATTAGAAAAAGAGTGGTAAAATGTTATAATAGGATCATATATGATATTATAAATATATTTTTTAAATTAATAATATGATCAAGAGACCATCTGACTTAATGACTCCAATCATATCATGGTTAGGTTCTCCTCTAAATAAGATAGGGTTCTGGCATGGTTGAGCACACCGCACATCTGCAATGGATCTCTGTTCCTTCTCTTCAAATGGTCATATGATTTTTATATGAGCTGCGATTTACCAACCATTGTGATTTGGGTAATATTTATTCATATTTTTATTCTTTTCAAAATATCTCTATTCTTTATATATTAGGAAACCTATTATGGAGATACAGTGTTCGAATAGTCACACTAAGGTTGTTTTCCACTACATTTCACTAAGGTTTTATGTTGAGCTCGATGTGTCATAGCCGCCTGTTGAATCCTTTTGGGTGGATTTTGGAGAGGATTTTAGGAATTAAAAATTGATTATATTTGAGTCTTGGTATGAATTATGTTATCTGTGAAATATTCTGGGGCATAAGCATGAGGCATGCTGGCATGGGAAGTCAGTTGTGAAGGTCTCTAGCTTGAGTGTGAACCAACTAGAGCAGGTCCATTTTGTGATGCATGTTGATAGTGGAAGATGATTTAAATAAAATTTTGTGAACCCTTTAGGAATTGATATTTACTAGGTTTTTATGGGATCATCTAGAGTGTTGTCATTTGTAATTCTAGTGAAGCAACCTAGGTGAGGCCGAAGAAAAAACTACCTCTACCTCCAAATATAAAGGTCAAAAATGTATTTAGTAGACTGTCGGGTGTTCTCAATGGATTGAATCATCTAGTGGTATTGGTTCCTTATGGAAAATAAGATATCTTTGGTGGTTTCATTGATCATCATGTATATACAGTTCACTCTGAGATGGAAAAGGATGCTCTTAGTAGTGAAAGGGATGATAAAGTGAATGAGGAATCTCATTTACTCCAAATGGATGTGTAGTTCAGTGTGTGGTAATGTAAGACACTAACACATAAGCTTACTTCACATGTAGTGGATTTATATAGATAAGATACTCTGATGTGACCGAACAAGATCCAATGTATGATGACTTCAGCTTGGGTGTACAATAGAATAATCTCCAGGAGGAGATTCACAAAAATGTATACTTCCTCAAAAATTAATGATAAGTGGGAAAATTTTACTGACGATGAAGGAGTGATGGAAAATTCCACCCTTTAGACTTTGGGGAGTGTTAAAGATTCATTCAAGGACATTATCAAAAATGGAAAGAAGAAATTTATTGAAAATGAGGGATTTATATCGGATCCCCTAAAGAGAGGGCCGAGGAAAGACAACCCAACCATGCAAATGATTTTCTATACCAGATACTCCTCTAAGATGTCAAGAAGGGTCAATTAGGATATCTACCAAATATTCAATCAATGTAACTCTCAATCTGAATGGGATACAGTTTAAGAGTATGGTTATAGGGATGATTTATCTTATCATGATATATAATATTTCTTACTCTAGGTGTGGTCATTTGGTGTCTACCCCATATGCTTTCTTTTTGGACACTTTTTTTTATTAATAAATGTTTAGAAGCTTCACTTATGACTGGAAATTCATATTAAATTTTATTTCCTATTTTTTTATTTTTATTTATATATTGTACACATAATAAATTCATTTACTAATCCTTACACCAATGTTATGATGTTTGGTAATGATTTATTTCACAATATCATTTTAATAAAGATTGCTTATAATTGAATTCACATTATAAAAAATTATTTAATCATTTCCTAATTAACCCATTTAATTTTATTATCTTCTATTTATTCATTATTTTTCCAATTAATATTACCATTTCCCACTATTTGGAACTTCAAATGACTGAGAAAATGTTTTTAAGAATACATGATTTTATTTTTCTCTTTAGTCGAAAATAATTTTCCTTCTAATAAAATGATTTCTAAAAAATATTTATAAAATGATTTTAAGATTCAATGAATAATTTATTAAATAAATTTTTTACCCATTTTTTAATTTTTAACATTTTTTGAAAGGAATGTTCATGTAATTTCCCAAAAAAGACCTGTTTTGATGTTACCAAAAATATGAAAGGAATATTTATTTTAACGTGTGAAACATGTAAAAAATTCCTTATCATCATGAACACTCAATATTA
This sequence comes from Viscum album, assembly GCA_963277665.1. NCBI lineage: Eukaryota > Viridiplantae > Streptophyta > Magnoliopsida > Santalales > Viscaceae > Viscum > Viscum album. The sequence goes on along the minus strand of OY728163.1, from coordinate 53,893,008 downwards.
AATTATGATTTTCAGAGGCTATTCTAAAATAAAATTATTTTATAAATATTTTATGAACATTTATTTTAAATAATATTTATAAATTTAAAATGATATTTCCCTAAAATATGTTTTTAAAGAACCTTCTATGGTATTATTATTCATCAATTAAAATAAACCTTTATTTTACTTGTAATAAAATAAGGATATGTTTTATTGATATGATAATAATTATTTTTATGGATGTTTTATGATCATTTTTACCTTGTAAAATATTTCCATTCACATTATTGATTCATTTTTGTAGTCATTAACTTTATCTTGAATATTTATTTTCCTATGGTCATTGAACATAAAAATTACACTAAATATACATATTATTTATAATGGATATGATTATTTCTTAAATCTTATATCATTTCTATATATTATATTTTACTATGAAATTTTTATGATTGACTGGGGAAATTCTTGTTAACCCATATTCCTTACTCGATGTAGTCATTTTTGTTAAGTATATTCTTCATGAATTAAATATATTATTAAACATATACTAAATTATTTAGATATGAAAATATGGATATATACTACTTATATATATCCCATATAAGAATTAGTAGTCTCATGAGATAAATTAGTTTGATAGCCTTAGTTAAATGGGTGTCTATTCTATACCTACAACTATCTTGATAAAAGTATTGACTATAGAGGTAGAATGATTTTAGAGATCTTGACATCAAATAATTAAGAATTTTATTCATTAATAATTAAATTATTATAATCCCTGATACTTTCTCCTTGATATTGTATCTGGATGAATTTCATTCATTGTTTATTGATTAAATGGCATGATGTTTCAGTTATTTACCTCACCACATTGATTATGCATTATCCAATTATGATATTCATGTTATTGAATAAATGAAATTTGTTTTCATTTATTTATCTTGCCATATTTTTAATACTATTAAAATTATTTAAATGGTGCATGTGTTCCATTATTTACCTTTCCAAGATGATGATTATTGATTCATGATAGCTTCTACTATACTAAAACCTTACTGAGTATTTGAGCTTACACTTCTTTTTCTTTCCCAGGAGTCTAGGAAGTATACTATTAATTATTAGAAAAGATATTATAGAGGGAATAATGATATTTTAAAAAAATATATGTTTTATTTTGTGTTTTTATGTTTAATATGAGACTTTTGTTTGTATCTATTTTAAAAATACTATTAAACTATTTTTTTCATTGGGCTGTGAGTCCTTGTATCTTATGCCAATGTAATAAAGCAGACACTGGCTCTGGGATTCTAGGGTTAGGGTCATTATAGTTGGTATTATAGAAATTTTATTAGAAACCATGGATACTATATTTATGAAAACATATATTAGGGAACACAAACCTATGATAGACATTGAGGATAAGTATAAAAGAACATCCGAAATTTTTGGTAAGGTAGAGAATCTATGGTTTTATTAAAAATATATCCATGACAGGATACTACAAGTGGATGTGGTTCTATAATAGATATACCTAGGGTTAATAACCCTAAAAAGGGTGTATTGGGCTTGCCCCGATCATCACCTAGTGCATGAAAACATGTCTTACTGCGCACCTGGTTTGATAATCTGAAAAGATATGGTTTGGATAATTCAAATTTTCATTTCAAACCACTATGATATAGTAAAATAGGTGATAAAAATGAATAACCTTGGTTAAACCAAATGGGTTAGAGATTGAAAATATGGTGTCGGGATTTAGACATACTATAAATGACTATTTGGTTTCCCACTATGATGATTGTTTCTCACACTATGATTTTTGGTTTTAGACAATGGATGACACCAAAAGGAATCATGTCAACATTGAATATGAGGAAAAATTTGGTGTTTATTAGAAAATAAATTGGATGGCACCAAGAGTGAATGATATCATGATTATACCTTACCACTTATCTTGAAATATGATTAGAAACATATTCCATACCCAATAATTGGACTCACCAATGAAGTGAAGGATGAAGTTTGATAAGAGATAAAGTGATAGAGGAATTTGAGGAAAAATAGGATTGATTTTATTTATGATATAAATATGGAAATAGAATCCTTATAAAGTTTCTAAAAGCAACGAGTAAATGTTTTATGAGTGGAAAATTAAGGTATTAATAAATGAATTACTGAGAAAAAATAAAGAGTATGATAAAAGAAAATAAATCGCATCTTAGGGATCTATTTATTTTTCATTGTATTAAATTTAGGGATCTTGGGAATTAATCAAGTCAATGCCATTTTAATATTTTAATCGCTAGACCAAGTAAATAATTGCATTGAAATAAAATAGATGAAGTAGTTATATATTGGAATTCAAAAATAAAATTTTACATGTATTTTTATTAATGGAAATTTGTTTATAATAATAATCAATCATATAAGAATTGCATTAATTTTGTTAATAATATATACCTTAATTAATATAAGTGTGATGGTTACAATCATGGGTTTATGAGTTTATTTTTTATCATATGTTCAAAGTCTAAAACAACCCTTTTGAAAAATTTTGTGATAGGAATGTCACATTATTAATGATATTCTTGGAAAACATTTATGGCTATAAAAGATTTTTGGTTAGTATAGGAAATATTTATTTGAGGAAAAATGGATTTACATTCTTGAGACATAAGATTAAAGGTATTTGAAACTTATATTCTTTATCTTATCTTTGATGTTGAGGTAATTATGGTTTTTTAAAAATTAGGAACGTTAAAGAAATTATTTTTTTAAAGTTTTAGAAATTGGAAAAGCCACATACCAGGTGGTAACCTATCACATCCGGCAAGTCCTAGAAAATTGAACCCACAACCAATGAAGATAAGGGTTTAACACCTACTACTAGCCTACATAATATATTAAATAATATGTCATTGTTTTTAGTTAATATATTTGGAAAATAAATATTAATGATGAACTAATTGTGTTACTATATAGATTTAAAACTTAATGTATTATATTTTATAACTTATGCTAACCATATTGGTTTTTGTAAAATATCTTGAGACATACGTAAATAATTTCAATCTTTTATGGATCTTACGACTCCTCAAAAGAAAATGTTATTTCTTTAGGTATAAAAAATCATTTTTTGATATTCATTTCTTCATGTAAATGATGAATTTGAAATTGATTTATATATAATTAAAGGATGAAATTTTTAATTGGAAATATTTTTATATCAAGTAATTATATTTCTATATATTCTTATATAGTAAAATATTTCATCAACTTTAGGAAAACAATTTTGAAAAACAGTTATCCTCTTGCATTCATGTTTGATGAATCAAATGGTCTTTTAAATAATAAATAATTTATGGTTTTAGGTCCTTAAATTTCCATTGATAATTCAATATATTTTTATCAATGACATCTATCATTCATTTTAATTATTTACACTTTCCATTTATATATCTTTATATGCCACCAATGTAATCATTATTAGAAACATAGTTATGTGCTATTCCATATGACATTTTTATATACGTTTATCTATTCTTAAAAGGTTTTTATTAACCCTTTATATGATGTGGGTTTTCAATAAAGGAATTATCAAATATCAAACCATTGAATTTTGAGTGCAAGATCAATCTATGAAGATGAGATTTATTTTAGGTGGGGAAAATATAAGACACTGAAATTATAAAATAAGAAAAATGTATTCGATAGCGTATGTGACATGAAGCACTAAGCTTAAACAAACCAAAAAAATATATTTCATTAATTTTAATCTATTTGATAGCTTAGGGAATACACAACCTCGATTCAAAGTGAACTATAATATAATATATTGTTAAAAAATAGATGTTAAATTAGAGGGTATGAATAGTACTAAACAAATTATATAAATTATGGTTATATATTGACTATAAATAAAATAAAAATCATTTAAAAGAAGATGTAATGGCTCGGACCCTCCTGGTCCATTACTTTTTGAAATACAGATGTTGTAAATATCATGGGGACCATCAGTGACTCATTGATGAGTTTTCCAAATTTCAGGTTGAATGAATGTTGGAACCGATTGGCATCAGTGTCATTGATTGGTAATGGTGCCACACCCACCGGTGCTAGGGGTTCGGTGCCTGGGTGTCGGTGACTCATCCATTAGTGAGTCATTTCCAGCTCCTCAGGGACATTCCAGTTCCACTCCTGTAACGTATCTTGTAACGTAAAAGTTCTTTAATACATACTTTAAAGCGTTTTAAGACCTATAAGAGATATTTTGAATCCCCTTAGAGTCTAGAGACCCTTGAATTTCCAAAACTTGTGGCCTTTTAATCAGTATAAAACCTTTTTTGGGTTTTCCAGTCTCCTGTGCTTTTTCCAGTTTCACCCCTGTTACATGTATTATTTGTTTAATGTTAATCTATCAACTCAAAACCGTCTGCTGGACTATCTCCACCATTTCTGATGGGAATTTTTAAATCTTAATTAATAGTAACATGTAAAACTCCCAATATGTGTGGTCAATCCATGATCCGACATTTATTTACTTCAAAATGATATCCCTAGTTTTAGGATCTGGCCTCTTATTAAGACAAGATCCTCTCTTCCTTCTTCCATTTAATTTCTCCTAGTGCGCCTCAATACTTCCTTCGAGGATGATTCATGTGCCCGTGCTAGATCCATTCCTTCTCAGCCTTGGAGTTCTGCCTACAAGTCGTGTCATCCCATGTTCTTGGTGCAAGAGGTAACTTTGATTGTTGATCATACAAGTAGGTATTTCTTATGATTCTCTTTAATTGTGCATCATACCGGGTTGACGTACTAATGATTCATTGTGAGGAACAATTGGATGATTTTCTCAAAACTAGAAATAAGTAAGAATTGAGCATAATCAAAAGATGACATAGATGAATGAGATAATGGGAGAGGATTGGATTAATGTCTATTCTCTTATTTTATTTTTTATCTTTGATTCTCTTATGGATTCTTGTGGCTGTATGGATTTTAAAAATCATAATCATTGGTGGTATTTTTTTTGTACACTAGTGGTATTTCGCTGTGATGTTTTGACATATAGAGATATTATGAAATATGGTTAATTACATACACTTGGTTAAATAAATGGATTCCAAAGGATCAAACTTGTTCTGTATTCACCTTGATTATATTCAAGTGGAAATTAAAGAACCCTTGTTGGTAAAAATTGAATACCCTTGGTTGATGGTTATGGTTATGTGTTGTGTGTTTTGGTCTTGATTTTGTGGACTTTCTATGTGGGGTGGTATGGGGGGTGTTGGTATCCCAGTCTGAGAGACTAATTGATTGTGGAATGGATGAACATGTAGGTAGCTGAACTGCCTTTATGTTGTGTTATGGTCGTAAAGTGATGTTGAGCAGTGGGACTGTGGTGTGGTTGTGGACTGGTTATGAAGTGGGACTGCATTGGTAGTTTTTTTGGGCAATAGGGATGTAGGTATTGGTTTTGGAATAAATAATGGGTGATTTTTATTTGAATAATGATAGTGGTAGGAGTTTAATGGGGATGTGGAGTGGAACTACAAGTCTAGTTGTAATGTTGTTTTGTGTTGTTGTGTAGTGGGACTACAAATAGTTTTTTTTGGTTTCTTGGTGTGGCTATAATCGTTATTTTCTCGATGGTTTTGAGATAATTTAAGTGAATATTTTTAAATAAATAAATACCTAAATGGAAATTGAAAAAAAGTGGGATGGGTAATGCTGTGGTAGGGGATGTTTTATGGTTGTGCATATAGGAATAGCAGTAAAAGAGGTGCTAGTTTGGGCTTTTTGTATGTTATGTAAAACCCATAGGTTGGGGATGAGTGTTTTTTCACCTATATATATATTTTTTAGTTACTTGTGATTTATATATGCACCCTACCCTTATTGAGAATGATGTGTTAAACACCTCTATTTCACCAGAGAGGGTATCTTTCCCAATATCCCAGGGGGAGGATGGATGGATGGTTACTAATTTTCTTCCTCTGACCCTCTTCAGTATCTTGCTGCTCAGGTGTATCCGGGCAGGCTATAATGGCTTGAGATATACCAAATTCCAAGATCCTTTCGGCAAATGTTTTTTGGGATAGGGGGCTCAGGTATTTGTGGGCCAGGTGTGTTTTCTTAACTACCTTTAGGATGAGGCCTAGGTGTCTTTGGGTGTGGTGTGTGGTTCTTGAGGCTTAGGTGTTTTTGGTCATGGCGGTGGTTTTTGTGGCCCAGGTGTCTGTGAGCGTGGTTGTGTGCGATTTGAGGCCAAGGTGTGTGCGGATAGGTTGCACCAGTGGGACTGCGTGTGTGAAGAGTGGCAGTGTCAAGATGCTAGATCCTTAGGAATGAGAAGTTAACTAGTGCGTAAGGGGTGTGGGGTACCCATATATCTATGTTCTTATACTATTACTTTACTTATCTTGTGTTACTTGGGTTATTATGACTTTGTGAGGTTGGGGTGGTTAGTATTTAATGGTAGGTTCTTGAGGTTATATTTTTTTTCCTCATAGGGTAATTAGTATGTTCCTTCAATTGTGCTCTAGTATCATTAGTTTTCCCTATTGAGTATACTTGTATGCTAACCCTATGTATATAAAACTGTTTTCAGGTTTCAAGAAGACATTGAGGACCGTGATGGACTTTACTAGCTCAGACACCGAGATTAGTTGCTGTTTTTGTTGTGTCTCTTTTCTTTTGGTAGTTTACTTTGGAGTTTTTTGTACCTTGCATTAGCTTTACTTTTGAACGTGCATGTGGAAAAAGTGGTTTTGGCTTTACTTTCACTTTCAGTATTTAGAGTTGTTTTGGATTCCCTATCTTATCTCCTAATAATGTTTTATAAAAATGATAATTCCTTCTATATTACATTAGATACTATACCATTGGTGCTAGTATCTACCTAGGGGCCTATTGAAGGTGGGACTCGAGGGTCATTATCTCTCCTTTAACTTGAAGAAGGAAGTTCCTGGAAGTTTGTTATTCCTTCCCTCATCTTGGAGAAGGTGGGTCCTGACAGAATGGAATCAGAGGTGATGGTTAAGAGATAGGATGGAGTTCAGAGTTAGGAAAAATTAGGATTTCATGGGATGTTAGGGAGAATAGTGTTAGTAAATATTGGTGCGTGAAATAGGCCAAGGAAGACCAGCTAGTACACTGGAGTTTAGGTCCCCCTATGATATGATGTGTAGAATCTATACATACTTAATGATAAGGTGAGGCTAACCTAATTTTACAGTAGAGACCCTAGGAAAGGTATATTCATTATAATTACTTGTGTTCTTGTGTGTCTCAGGTGTTTTTGAAATTAAAATAAATAAAACGTTTAAACAAAAAAAATTTAATGGAATTTTCTATACTACGCAGTCTTAGAAGTTTCTTGTTTGGTTTTTTAGATATGGAGCTCTGGTGTCTTCTGTAAGTAGTGTGGGTATTTGAGGCCCAGAAGGTTGATCTGGTTGACCAGTAGAGGGCATGATCGAGAGGAGGAGGATAACCAGTGGCTGGAAATGATTTGTGCTTTCCAACGGTAGACTCTAGGAAAGTGCATGGGTAGTGTCTCAGACATGGAGATAGAGAGATGGATCGAGGAGTTGGTGATTTCTTTTACCCTAATCCAGTCTATGATAGAGTACTGGGTTCCTCTTCCCTTAAGCCAGATTCCGGGAGTGATGTGTCAGTGGTGGACACTTTACCTCATGGAGAAGAAGGAAACTATGGTTTTGTGGAATGAATTTGAGAATGAGTTCTAGGTGGAATCCCTTTCATCCACGATGGAGGCCAAGAAGATACCTGAGATTATATCACTTCAGTAAGGGATTATGTTGGTAACGGAGTTGGGGATAAATTTCAAGGTTCCCCTTCATTTTTTTTCTGAACCTCTTTCTGGATGAGGAGTTGCGGGATAGATGCTTAGAAGAGGCACTCCAACCTTCTCTTAAGTGTGTTGTTACTCCCTTCACTCTGCCAATGTACATGGAGGTTTAGAAGTATTAATTAGTGGATATGATTCAAACATTGGGAGGTGTGATGAGAGAGGGGAGAAAATTGACTTCGTCAAAGGGGAAGGCCGTCAGTAGTAGGCCTCCCCGATTTCAATCAGTGGGGAGTAGGCCTCAGCAGTTCCAGTTCCAATATCCCAGTCCATGCCCATTTTCCATGGTCCTAGGACTGAGTTGATTTACCTATGGAAGATTTGGGAATCTTTAAAATAATTTCTCTATCTAAATAAAATATGGTGGTGGTTGGAAAGTTCAGTGCCCACCTCAGCCGCAACTGTTTCCAGCCTGGCATTTCCAGCAGTAGGGGAAATGAGCTCCCACTCCACCGATGACAGACATTGCTAGAGGAGGCTGAACATAGGGCACTCCTCAGGAACCTAGACTAGGGATTCTTAGGGGAGGCAACTGAATACTAAGGGATAGAGGATTTGGGTGTGGGTAGTTGCACGCCACAGAGGCAGCATTTCTAGCAGGGCCAAAGTTCATTCGAGGTACGATCTGTCTGTTTAGTACTCTTTCATGTTCCTTGTTTGATTCAGGATATTTTCACTCCTTTGTTGCACATAGTATATACCATGACTTGGGTATAGAAATTGGGAGAATTTCTGTTCCCCTGGTGTTGAGTACACCAGTTAGAGATCAGGCCAGCCTGTTTGATGTTTTTCAGGGATGTAGACTGATATTGGGGCCACATTAGTCCAGTGGGGATCCCCTTCTACTACAAATGAAGCCATATGATGTCATCCTACGCATCAAATGGCTATTTTACATTCATTCCATTATCAAATGATTCCGGTGAAGGGTCGTGTTCTCAGACATGGGTGGCCAGTGTGTAGCTTTCGGTGGTGAGTGGAGTTGCCAGGAGGGAAGTCGGTGTGTGGAGACCCTTCATTATTTGTTACCCAACATTTCAGTAGAATAAAAAAAATCAGATATGGTGTATGTTCTGGGGATTGTCAATGAATTTCTGGATGTCTTCCCTAAAGAGGTTGTGACTCTACCCCTTCTACTTGATGTTGAGTTTGGGATAGACTTACAAACCAGTGCATGTTCGATTTCGATGGATTCTTATCATATGAAACCTTATGAATTGTGGGAGTTGTGGATTCAGGTTGATGAAATGATGAAGAAGGGTTTTATCCAACCAAATGCATCTCTATGGGGTACTCAAGTCATGTTCGCAAAGAAGGAATATGGTGGTCTCAGTCTGTTCATAGACTACCAAAGATTGAACTAGGTGAGGGTCAAAAATCGTTACCCCCTCTTGAGGATTGATGAAAATTTTGACCATTTTAAGGGATTAGTTGGTTCTCTATGATTGAACTATGTCCAAGATATCACCAGTTGAGGGTGAAGGAGGGTGACATCCCGAATTCAGCTTTCAGGTGTAGATATGAGAACTTGAAATTTGTAGTCATGCCATTTGGTGTTACGAATGCACCATCTATGTTCATGGGACTCATGAACTCTGCCTTCCACAAGTATCAGGACTGGTTCATGGGTGAGCTCATCAATGAAATCCTAATCTACTCAAGATCATAGGAGGATCACGCCGAGCATCTAAGGACACTTTTGGAGGTCCTCTAACACCACTGCCTCTATGAGAAGTTTTCCATGTGCATATTCTAGATATGATAGGTGCACTTCCTTGGACACGTTTTGTGCTAGAAGGGAATAAAAGTGGATTCGTTGAATGTCAAAGCAGTTGTTTATTGAGAAGCACCCAAGAATGTGGAATAGGTTCATAGTTTCCTAGGGCTGGTAGGTTATTACAGGATTTTCGTACCCAACTTCTATTCAGTTGCAACACCATTGATGACCTTGACCAGAAAGGACTAAACTTTTGTATGGATTGATTAGTGCTAAAAAGATTTAAGTTATCTGAAAGGAAAGCTGGACAACACCCTAGTTTTAAGGTTTCCAGAAGAAGGGGTGATGTTGGAGGTGTTTTGTGATGCTTCAGGGATAGGCTTGGGATGTGTGATGATGCAATTACAATGATTAATCTTTTTTGGGTCTAGGTAGTTTCTCCCTCATGAATGTAACTATTCCACCCATGACCTGGAAGTTTTAATGGTCATGTTATTACCAAATTTGTTGTGGAATTTCCTCATCGGAGAACTCTTTGTGGTCTTCAAGGATCACAGAATCTTGAGGTACATATTCTCCTAGGGAGACTTGAACTTGAAACAGAAAAGGTGGATGGAGTTTCTTCAGGACTAAAACATAGATATCTATAATACCATTGGAAAGGTGAATGTGGTGGATAATTCCTTGATCAGGAAGTCATAGAAGGATGTGGTTTAGTAGTCAGTAGATTATTATAGGGTAATGGAGGAGTTGGATACTTTGCATCTATGAAGGAGAGTGGAGGACGGTAGAGGCTATCTGTTTCAGATGACAGTTATGTATTCCTTAGTATGGTAGGTGTAAGAGTATTAGTGGGGAGAATCAGAGGATTAGGTGATGCATTATCATGTTAGATAGGGTGACGCTATAAAGGGATGGTTGCAGGACAGTTCGAATCTGATGTTGTTCTATGGGAAGATGTTTGTACTTGTGGCGATGCACAAGGCAGTTCTCAGTGTGTTCCATAACTCACCCCTGGAGGTATATCCAAGAGTCTCCAAGATGTACCATGGATTCAAAGGTCAATTTTGGTGGCCTGGTGTAAAGCGGGAAGTGGAAGAGTTTGTGGAAAAGTTCCTCGTGTGTCAGCAGGTGAAGACTGAACACCGTGTTCCCGACAGTCTGTTTCAGCCGTTAGATGTTCCCGAGTGGAATTGGGATTAATTCTTGATTAATTTCATCATAGGACTACCAATGGATGGGGGAGGCTGTGATTCCATCTAGGTTATGAAAGACCAATTGGTGAAAGTTTCTCACTTCTTAGTGGTTAAGGAGACAAGCACAGTGGATGCCTTAGTGCAGAGGTATGTGGGAGAAGTGGTGCGGCTGCACGGGGTTCCTAGATCCATCAGTTTGGATCAGGATACATGCTTTAATTCATGATTATGGAAGGGATTAAATCTTGATTTTGACACCCATCTATGACTTAGCACTACTTTCCACCCTCAGATGGACAGGAAGACAGAAAAGACCATCCATACGTTGGAGGATAAGCTGTGAGAATGTGTTTTGGACTATAGAGGATCATGGGTACAACACTTTCCCATAGTAGAGTTTTCCTACAATAATAGCTAACACTCTGCTATTGGAATGGAACTATTCAATGATTTGTATAGAAGACTGTTTCATTCACCCATGTGTTGGACGATGTTTGGGAAGGTAGGTGTTATTGGACCAGAGGTGGTGCAGAGCACGACAGAGAAGATTCAGCTTGTGCGTGAAAGGATAAAGGTAGCTTAGGACTGACATAAGTCATATGCCAATCGTAAGAGGAGACCTTTGGAGTTCAAAATTGGGGTCCATGTGCTCTTAAAGGTCTTCCCTTGGAATAGACAGTGGAGGTTTGACATGGAAGTAAGATATCTCCCAGGTTCATCAGACTTTTTGAGGTGGTGGGATGAGTTGTAGAGGTGGTGTATCGGCTGGTATTGCCATCACGGTTGGAGAGGATCCATAACTTCTTTCATGTTTCTCAGCTTCGACAGTATCTACATGAATAATCCCATGTCCTAGACTTGGGAGAGTTGGATATTGAGGACGATGCGATGTTCATAGAGAGACCAGTGATAATCAAGAATCACAAAGATAAGTTTCTTAGTTGAAGGACCATTCCATTATTTCATGTGTTACGGAGGCATTGTGGCCTCAAAGAGAGTACCTAGGAATGCAAGGCATAAATTCATGCCCAATACCCAGAGCTTTTTTATGTTTTCCCATTATATTTTTCTTTGAACCTTTTTTGTAGTATAGTTTTTACCTTACTTTCTATGAGATGAGTTTTTTCCCTTATTATTTGAGTGTGAATGAAAATTCTAAACTATGCAGATGGGACTACCTAATACCTGATCAAGACTCATTAATGTTGATGTGATTAAATCCATGTGGGATTGTTAGTGCTGCCCAAAGCGGATAGTATCTTGACATGGAAAAAGGAACTCACTAATCCATATGTCTGTACAGTGTGACTTTTTGTTTTTGTGTGGTTATTAAGTGTTTCTAGAGATATTTAGGAGATATATGAGAGAGGTGTTCCCAAATTTTGAGGTTTTATTCCATCTTTCGAACAACTCAGGGTGGTTTGTCCCTGAGAGGTATCTTACGAAGTGGTTATCTAGACCTCTCAATTTTCATTGGGTTTACTCTTGAATTCTCGAGGGAGAGAATAGTTTGAGAGGTATCTGATGTAACATCCCAAACTCTACTGGTCCATCACATTGACTAATACTAATGTTTGAGGTATCCTAGGGACCATTGTTGACTCATTAAGGAGTTTTACAAATTTCAGGTTGAATGAACGTTGGCACCAATGGGCATCAGTGGCACATATAGGTATTACTGGCACCAATCAGACATCAGTTGCACCAATGGGAACTAGTGGAAAAAATCGGCATCATTGGCACTAATTTTAAATGGTGCCACACCCACTGGTGCTAGGGTGTCGGTGACTCACCCATTAGTGAGTTATTTTCATCTCCTCCAGGACTTCCCAGTTTCACTCCCATATTATATATTTTAACGTAAAAGTGTTTTAGTACATCATTTAAAGTGTTTGAAGGCATGTAATAGATTTTTGAATCCCCTCAATGTCCAAATACCCTTGAAATACCAAAACATGTGACCTTTTAATCAGTATCACACCATTGCTGCATTTTTATGCCTCCCTTGTTTTTTCCAGTTTCTCCCATGTTATGTGTTTTTTCTGTTTAAAGTTAATCTATCAAATCAGAACCATCCTATAGTCTATCTACACCATATTTTAAGGGAATTTTTAAATATTAATTAATCCCAATGTGTGAAACCTCCATTCCATGTGTTCAAGCCACGATTTGACTATTAAGTACTTCGAAATGGTCTCCCTGATTTTAGGATCTAGCCACTTCTTAAGTTGAGATCCTCTCTTCCTTCTTCCTTTTCTTTTCTCTTAGTGAACCTTGAAAATTCCTCCCGATATGAGTCGTGTGCATGTGATTTAGCCCCTACTACTCAACCATAAAGTTATTCTCGTAAGTTGTGTCATCCCTTGTTCTTGGTGTTAGAGGGAAATTCAACCGTTGATCATCCAAGTAGGGATTTCTTATCCTTCTATTTAACTGTGCATCATACAGGGTGGGTGTACTAATTATTACTTGTTAGGAAAGACTATATGATTTTATCAAAACCATAAACATGTAATAATTTAACATAATAAAAAGATAGAAAGATGAATAACATAACATATTGGGAGTAAATTAATGTTTGTTCACCTATTTTATTTGTTATCTTTGATTCTATTAAAGATTATTGTAGATGTATGGATTATGAAAGTCATGAATGTTGGTGGTATTTTCTTGTTCACTAGTGGAATTTTACAATGATGTTTTGAATTATAGAGATAACATGAAATATGGTTAAATACATATTCTCAGTTAAATAATTTGATTCCCCAGGATCAAAATTATTTTGTGATCAACCCTGTTATATTTAAGTGGAAATTAAAGAACCTGTAATGGACCAGACCCTCCTGGTCCATTACTTTGCCAAAGTGAGGCTCCACCAAAACGGTGCCACTGTGAGGGTGACACTGTGAGGGTGACACCGTGAGGGTGACACCGGGATGGTGGAACCGTGTCCCCTCGTCAAGACTTTCTTTATTTTTCTAGTACCTGACTTTTCCACTCCCGCAACGTAAGTTTTGATGTAAATTAATTCTTTTACTCCTTTTAAAACCATTTAAATCCCATAATTAATTCCTAAAGATCCCGAGAGACCTCTGTGTGTAACTTCCCAACCTTGTGGTCAACCCACGACCCCTTCTCCTTACGCTGTTTGGCATTCTCATCTCAACCATCCGTGACTCTTATAAACTAAGGGTTAGCCGTGGTTTATTCTTTCCTCGATCGCAGATTTTCAAAAACAGCTTCTGGTGCATCGGGCAAGCGGCATCATTCTGCGTAGAGTTCCGCGCCCGGCCTAAGCATTGATAGACGAAGAGATTTTCATTTAGGAGAGCCGCATAGCTATCCGTGAACTTCCTCCCCCAGCCTCAGTGTAGATCGTTGATCCAATAGGTAGGAAATTTCTTCATCGCCTCCCCCTTTGGTGTATTATACGGGGTGGGCGTGCTTTTGTTTCTGTAGAATTGGATAAACCCAACCCAATAAAGATAATGAATAGATTCTATAATTAAAGAAGGGGGGCTGTGATCGTTGATGCTGTTTTATATTATGATCATCTTTCTGAATTGTGCTGGCTTGTACCTTCTGAAAATTGAGGTCGTTGGTGGTCGTTGTCTGTGCACTAATGAACCCCTCGCCGTGTTTTAAATGGGCTGTTCCTAATTGTAAACTCCTGATGTGAAAAGTAAATTGGTTAATCACGTATACCCGGCTGAATAAATTGAAAGCACCAGGATCAATCCCTTCTATGCTAACCCCGGTCAAAACATGGAATTGAAATCATGGAGCGTGTAAAATCTTTTAAATCTGAAAATACAGGCATGGCCCTGCTTAGTATTGGTGGCAGTGGTTTGGTTGTTTTCTTTCATGGGCCGATTGCTGGAGATGTGGGAGGGGATGAGATCCCCTATTTTTATACTCTCGATGGTTGTGAAATCGGGGATGGGATCCCATGTTGTTATATATTCGGTGGTTGTGAGTTTTAAGACCCAATGGTTACTTGTTTATATCAGTAATTGGGGTGGGATCCTCTGTTGATGAAAAACCTTTTTGGGGAGGGGACACGGGGGGTGTCTCAAGGTTGTCTTTGGTTCCAGTACTTCGGGGGATATCACTTATTCATTATTGTTGTAAACTTACAAGAGAACCGAGTGTGAATGTTTAAATTGACGATTGACTGGATTCTTTTCCTTGGTTATGCTTATGGTGTTAGTTTCCCAGTAGTGAATGAACTTATTTGAACATTATCACTGAACATGAAACAATAATGGTACAAATGGGTTTTGTTGGCGAGAGTCGTGACTCGGACTTGAGTGCTGTTGTGATCTGTAGGCTGTATGAAGAAAAACCTAGCTTGGGTGAGTGCTTGTTACCTATATATATACTTGTAGATTTGTGTTTTTTATTAGCTCCCCACCCAATTTGAGAACTTAGTGCTGAACACCCCCATTCATGGGGGAGGGTGTTTTTCCCAACACTATTCTTAGTGGGTGGTTATTAGCTCATTTTTTGCTCCCTTTCCCGGATAACCCAAGTATCTTCAGGTAGGTTGTTATGGCCTGAGGTCCATTATTAGCCCAAGAACCTTTGGGCATGGTAGTGTGATGGTTGGCCAGGTGTGTACGACAGGTGGTTTCCCAAGTTTCTTTGGGATGAGGCCCAGGTGTCTTCGGGCATGGCAGTTGATCTTCTTGCCTAGGTGTCTTCGGGTGTGGTGGTAGTTATTCTGGCCTAGGTGTTTTCAGGCGTGGTTACGTGTGACAGTTGTGGCCCAAGTGTTTGTGGGCGGGATTCGGCAGTGGGACTGTGTGCGGTTGTGGCCTAGGTGTGTGCGGGTGGGTGTGGCAGTGGGACTGCAGTGAGAATGGCAGGATTAGTTCGATGCATAGGATGTCCCAATAACCAGTGGTAAAGTGGTGTAGGGTACCCAAACATTGATGTTCTCTTATTATATATATTACTTGACTTACGTTATTTGGGGAGTGTGCCTTGGTGAGGCTTGGGTGGATAGTTTACCTTGAAAGGTGTTTGGTTTACTCCCTTTTCTCACAGGACTTTAGTATGTTCCCCCACTTGTGCATGAGAGTATTTGGTTTTCCCTACTGAGTGTACCTGTATGCTCACCCTACGTATATAAAACTACATTCAGGTTTCCAGGAGGACTTCGGGGATCGCGCGGGACCATACTAGCTTGGACCTTTGGGGTAGTTTCAGTTGCTGTTTTTATTTCTTTGGTACTTACCTTTGTAGTCACCTTTTGTACTTTGTGGCTTTTAATTTAGAAACATGCATGTGGGAATGGTTTACTATTTGATTTACTTTTCTTTTGGTTTGGAGTTGTTGGGTTCCATCATCTTATCTCCCGATCTTGTAAAACAGAAAAAAGGGTAATGCCTTCTATTTAGTGTGGGATTCTATACCATTGGTGCTAGTCTCCACTCCGGGACCTATTGAAGGCAGGTTTCATGGGTCATTATCTCTCCTTCAACTTAAAGAAGGAAGGGCCTGGCAGTCTGCTAACCCTTCCCTCTTTTTGGTGAAGGCGGGTCGTGACAGAACCCCAATTGGTAAAACTTTAATATGCTTGGTTGATGGTTATGGTTATGTGCTTTGTGTTCTGGTATCTGTTCTATGGGCATGGTATGTGGGTTGGTATGAGGGGGGGGGGAGGGGTTGTTGGTATCCCAGTCTGAGAGACTAACAGATTGTGGAATGGATGAACTTGTAGGTAGCTAAACTGCATTTATGTTGTGTTATGGTCACGAAGCGACATTGAGCAGTGGGGCTACGGTGAGTTTGTGGACCAGTTATGCCGTGGGACTGCATTGGGGGTTTCTTTGGGAAGAAGGGATATAGTTATTGGTTGTTGAATAAGGAATGGGTGGTTTTTACTTGAATAATTATTGTGGCAGGAGTTGAACGAGGATGTGCAGTGGAACTGCATGTCTAGTTGTGCTGCTATTTTGTGTTGTTGTGCAGCAGGACTGTAGCTCATTTTTGTCACTTTCTTAGTGTGGCTAAAGTCATTAGTTTCTCAGTGATGTTGTAATAATTTAAGTGAATTTCCTTAAATAAATAAATAAATAAATGGAAATCAAACAAAAAGGAGGTATGAGTTATTCTTTTTCAGTGGATGTTGTATGGTTGTGCGTATAAGAGTAGTAGCAAAAGTGGTGTTAGTGTGGGAATTTTTTATGTTATGTGAAACCCATAAGTTGGGGCTGAGTGTTTATATATATATATATATATATTGTATTTCCTTGCGATTTCTATACGCACCCCACCCTTGTTGAGAATGATGTGTCGAACACCTCCATTTAATGGGGGATGGTATTTTTCCCAACATCCTAGTGGGAGGATGAATGACTGGTTATTGATTTTATTCCTCGCACCCTCTTTAGAATCTTTTCACTTAGGCATATTTGGGAATACTTTAATGGACTGTGGCTTACCAAAATCCAAGATCCTTCATGCAAAGGTTTGTTTTGGATGGAGGGATCAGGTGTTTGTGGGCTATGTGTGTTTTCCCAAGTAACTTGGGGATGAGTCCTAGTTGTCTTTGGGTGTGGTGTGTTGTTATTGATGCCTAGGTGTTTTCGGGCATGGTGGTGGTTATTGAGACCCAGGTGTCTACAGGTATGGTTGTGTGTGGTTTGAGTCCTAGGTGTGTTCGGGAAGGTTGCGGCAGTGGGACTACATGTGGGAAGAGTGGAAGTGTCAAGTTGTTAGATTATTAGTAATGAGTAGTTAACGAGTGAGAAAAGGGGTGCAGGGTACCCAAATATCAATGTTCTTATACTATTACTTTACTTTTCTTGAGTTATTTGGGTGAGTGTGCCTTGGTGCGGTTGGGATGGTTAGTATTACTTGGTTAGTGCATGAGGTTCTACTGTTTTCCTCATAGAGGCATTAGTATGTTCCCTCACTTGTGCATGAGTAGCTTTATTTTTCTCTACTAAGTATACTTGTATGCACACCCTATATATATAAAACTATTTTTAGGATTCAAGGAGGAATTTGAGGACCTTTCTAGACTTTACTATCTTGGGCCTGAGGATTAGTTGTTATTTCTACTGAGTCTATTTAATTTTGGTACTTTACATTGATGTGTTTTTGTACCCTGCTTCAGCTTTAATTTTTAATATGCATGTGAAAAAAATGGTTTTGGATTTACTTTTACTTTCAGTAGTTGGAGTTGTTTGGGATTTACCATCATATCTCCTGATATTGATATATAAAAAGGGTAATGACTTCCGTATTACGTGAGATTATATACCCTTGGGGATCGTTTCCACACAGGGGCTTATTGAAAGTGGGAATCGACGATTATTATCGCTCCTTCAAATTATAGAAGGAATAGTTAGACTATTTTCTATTCCTTTCTTCATCTTCGAGAAGGTAGGCCATGACTGAAAAATAAATGTTTCCTCAAAATAATATATTTTTTCTAAAAGACAGTTTAGTCATGATTTTCACAAATAATTTAAAATTAAATTAATTTTTGAAATCATCATATCAAAATTATCTTATGGCTATTTTGTTTTTTGGATTTTTCTAAAATAATTCATTTTTTGATTAATTGTGAAAATACTAAATTTTATTGAAAACCGTCTTTTTGTTTAAATAATTCAAAAGATTAAATTAAATTTGAAATGATTTTTAAAATAAAATTAGTTCAATAATATTATAATTTAACTATTTTAGGTCATTAAAATCAATTTCATATTAAAATTTGATATTAAAACTTTATATACTTATAAGTATTTTCTCATTGAAACCACATTTTTCATCGTATTCATGGGTATAATTTTAAATTAGACTCCTCCAATTTTGTGAATTAAATTTAGATAAAATGATCCTACATTTGGAATCATATCCATATATGTTATCTATTAAGATAAAATTATTATTTTACAATTATGAATAGTAAAATCAATAAAAATTAATAATTGCGGTTAAGGAAAAAACTGATTTATCAGGGGGTTAAAATAAGAATATAAGGGATAAAAATGATTTAACAACTTGTCTAAAATAAACTTTATATCCATATTCAGACCATATTACATATATGAGTCACAAATGACCCATTTTGAACGATTGTTACATGATAATTGGTGTAATTGATTATTTTCAAATATTCCCTGTGTGTCCTCTCCCCCGCTTCTAAAAGGCCACCAACTCTCATCCCATCTTCAAAATTCCAAAACCATTTTATTCGGACATTAAATTTCCAAATAAAATACCTAATTATCTAACAAACTTCTTAGATACATTTTCTGATCAGAAATCAAACCTAAGAAGGTGTTTGATACAAATCTAAAGAAGTTGTTTGAAGGAGAGGTAATATTCTTAAATGAGAAATATTATTTTTTATCTTCTTACACCTCCTTCAAATATTACTAAGACATGATTATATAATAACCTATTTATATCAAATATACTAATTTTATATTATTTTATGTTTATGACCTATATCCATATCCTCTTCCACCAAATGGGAAACAAATCCTTCGATCGTGTGTACATCAGAGTAATGCCTTATGAACTGATGAAATTATTTTTCCATCACAACCATTCAAGGTAGGATATAATTATGGATTTAAAATACTTATTTTATATCTATGATATTATTATACTTTTTAAATTATAATATTTCTTTCTTAATTTCCATTTCATTTGAAATATGATATTGTCTCCCATGTGTACAGAGGACTACCACCTTGTGAAACGATACAAGTCATTTTTCACTTACGCTTTACATAGAAGGTAATAAGTATACATTTAATTAATATATGTTATATATATGACTTGATATTGATTATTTGAAATTAATATATCACCCAATTCTTATAATTTTACTTTTTAATGGAATAATATCATCGCTCATGCGTACATATGATCTACCATCTCCATAAAGCAGTATGATTCATTTTACATGTAAAACTTTCAATATTGATTATAAAAATGAAAATAATGAGTTAATATTATATTTATAACATTGAAATAATTTTTTATCTGATGTATCTAGATCATATACCCAATAACTATAACATTTATGGCAAATCATGAATGATAAAATAAGGCAATTAACACATGAAATAATGAAAACAAGGAAATATTATTAATAAATGGGTGGTAAAATTTTATATGAGTATCATATATGATATTATAAATATGTTTATATTATAAATTAGTAACCTTTTGAAAAAAATTATACAATAGGTTAAATCATGTTCAACCAAAATGCAACATGAGGTAAGGGACTTCATCTCAGTTTCTCTTTATTGAGGCATATTGTAATGTTATACACCTAATTTATTTTATATGGTGTATATAATACCCATTTGACATGTAATATCATGATTCCATAACAATTCATGGTATTTTATGTTTCGATTTTAATTCTTTCATCCAAAGTTACTTTTAAATAAAAGTTACCATGTGGTAAATAATTTCATAATAGAATTTCTTTTCATTGGGTAATATTACTTCTTCATTTTAATTTACATTCTAAGATTATGTGTGTAAAAAATTCATACTATATTATTTTCTATTGTCACATGTTGTATTTTTATTTACATTTTATATACATAATTTATGAATTAATTAATCATAACAACATTGTTATAATATTTGTAAGTTTTTTTCACAATCTCATTTGAATCAAGATTATTTATACATGAATTTACATTGAAGGGAACTATTTGATCATTGTATATTAAAACCCGCTTAATTATTTTCTCTTATGGTTATTTTTTATTCTTTCAACTAATTGAACCATTTTCCAACTCTTTGTTACTTAAAATTATTAATAAAATGTTTTTTATAAAATATAACTTTATTTCTCACTTCGATCAAAAATCCTTTTCTTTGAAATACAATGTTTTCTAAAAATGTTTCAAAAAATTAATTTAATATTTTATAAATTATTTACTAAATAATATTTTACCCATTTTTAAATTTTTACAAAATGTTTTGAATATATATTTATGTCATTTTCCAAATAATGTCCATTTGGATTTTACTGAAAAAGTAAAAGGCATCATTACTTTAATTTGTATAATAGGTATATAATTTACCAGCATCATGAAAACTCATTGGTTTAAATATTAATTTATTAGTTTCAAAGGTTATTTTGAAGGAAAATTATTTTCAATATATTTTATGAACTTTTGGTTTTAAAAATATTTTTAATGTTAAAAGGATATTTCCCTCAAGAATGTTTTTAAAGAAATTTTATAGTGTTTCTATTCATCAATGAAAAAAAACATATTTATTTTATTTATACTACAATGGGGATATGTTGTATTGATACCATATTTATTCTTTATAAGAATGGATTATGACTATTTTATGATGTAATATATTTATATTGACTTTTTTATTCATTTTTGCAGTCATTAAATTTTCAATGAAATATTCACTTCCATGTGATCATTGAACATTAAATTTACCTTAAATATCAATATTATTTATCATGGATACAGTTATTTATTAAACTATATACCATATCTATATATAATATTTTACCTTATTGTCATATGATTGACTAGGGAGATTATTGTTAATATATATTCCTTAATTGATACATAATTTTTTATAAGGAATATTGTTCATAAATTAAATAGATTATTTGATATATGAGGAATTATTTGGACATTCAGATATAGGTAGATCCTAGTTATAGATATCCCATAGATTCATTGGTTGTATCATGCAAAAGATTAGTTGGTTATCCTTTGTTAAATGATTTTCTAGTGTATACCTACCAATCAGTTTTAAACCATCTTAAGAAAAGTCTTGATAGTAGAGGTATCATGATGCCTATGATTATGATGTCTAATAATTAGCCATTTCCTTCATTAAAAATTAATTTATTATTATACATGATATTTTTGCAATGATATTATCTCTGGATGCATTTAATTCTAATTTTTTTGAATAAATGGAATGAGTTTTTAGTTTTTTACCTTTCAATATTGATTATTCTATATCCAGTTATGATATCCTTATTATTGATTAAATGGAATTTGATTTCAGTTATTCACCATTCCATGCTGATTATGATATCCAAATTATTTAAATATAATTTTTGTTAAATTATTTTACTTTCCATGATTATTATTTTTGATTTATGACAGTTTCTACTGTACTTAATTATTACTAATCATTTGAGATCAGTCTTATTTTTGTTTCTTCCTTACGAATTCATGAAGTGTACTAAAAGTGATTCGTAAATATATTCATGAGGAAATAATGATATTCTAAAAATATATTGTAATATGTGTTTTCAAATGTAATATTGTAACCACTTTTGTATCTATATTAGAAATGATATTGAAATATTTGGTCCTTCCGGATATTATTTATTATATCTTATGAAAATGAAATAAATCATACATTGAATCAGGGCTATTTAGACTATGGTCATTATAGTGGTTACTAAAATCAGTAAATACTTTTAAAAAATAGAGTTTTATGATACCATAAACTAAATAAAAATTGAGGATATTAGGTAGAGGGAAATACATGGACCATATGATAATTAAATTAGTAATGATGGATGAGGAAAGTCACCTCAACATATGAAAATCAATAAGAATATGACATTAGAAGATAAAAAATTTGATAATATTCATGGAAAATGATCTATCATAGGTCCTATATATTAGAGGTTTAAAAAAATAGGACACTTCAAGAACTACTTAAGGTGTTTCAAGTAAACCACCGGAAGGCCATCAAAATCCAAAATTTCAAATTATGTTGGTATAAAAGAAAGAGATATCCAATTGTTTTTATGTTTAAACATTCATTTATATTTATGGGTATTGACTTAGGCAGATCATTTTATTTAAATGGAGATCATTTAGGAATTGGAAATTATGTTTTTGGAAGATATTTCAATGTAAATTTTGTAAAAGATGATGCTTTTGAGTTTTTTTGAAGATAATATGTGAATATATGAATGAATAATAGGTGATTTTTGAAGCTTCAGTAAATTTAATATATATTGAGGCTGTGAAAGAACCTTATTTTAGTTAGAAAATTGAATGAGGAAGAGTATATAACTAACTTTTCAAATGAAGTAGGGAATTTTACTCAGGGATCCCTAGTGGTTTGAAAATTATTAAAGGATGAGACATTGTATTTTACTGGATGAAAAACCATATTTTCAATGGCCATAAGTTCATATTTAGAAAATCCAAAGGATTTTCATTTCTCACTGGGTAATCCATGTGAGAGTAAAATCAATATCCTAAAATATAATGGAATACTAAGACAAGATCATACTAACATTATAAGATGTAAAATATGTGTGTTAGGGACACAAGTGTGGGAGTTCTTCCATTAATATGGATGAAACACTAGGGACCAAATGATTTACCATTTTCATATTGACGTTTATGGGCCTCCCCTGACCAGTCATTTAATGATCAATTTACATTATAAACTTCATTGATGATGATACTATAAAGGTATTATAGTGACCCATACTTTTAAAACATATATATTACATATTAATGGATGAATATTCAATTAATAACTTGAAAATCCATGCCTAAATCATAAAGGTATTTTCTATTGGGAAACATGGGTACATAAACCACTAGTTCTTAAGTGAACTACATTATCTACCACTAAATTATTCACAACTATCACCATTATTCATAACTTTATTGAGATTAGATTCTCAATAAGAATAATTAAGGGATATAACAGTGATTACATAATCTTAACATGGGAATAAGGGTATGAAAAAATGAACGTAACATTTGAAAATATTACTTAGTATATCATAGATCATAATCACGAATCCTGTAATAAATCGTGGTAGTTCATAAGAAATGAATCATAAAGTAATCAAATAACATGATCCA
The DNA here is from genome assembly GCA_963277665.1 of Viscum album. Lineage (NCBI taxonomy): Eukaryota > Viridiplantae > Streptophyta > Magnoliopsida > Santalales > Viscaceae > Viscum > Viscum album. Next base: position 53,869,362 of record OY728163.1, on the reverse strand, counting down.
TGAGAGCATAACACTGGCATAAGAGATAGGTTTTGTTTCATACAAATTTGTATAAAAAATAATTTCATTAGTAGTAAAGGATCAATTCCATGAAAATCATAGTAGATTGGGTCCACTCTATAAACCATCATATTAGTCAAGTTTCACTCCCAGGATAGTCATAGTATAATGATACCCTTACTGAGCTGGGTTCACTATCTACTCTAGTCTTTTTTATCTTATGATATATCCCTATTTACCCAATGAATTGGAGGGATATATAATTTTTGTCCCACTAAAAACATAATAAAAATCATACACATGTATTCCATAAGATTATAAAATATTCATCTTATCCTAACCTATGAAAAGGAAATGGATTTAAAATAATTTATTCAATTTAAACAACATAACCTATGGAAATGAAAAAATTTTCATAACTTAATTAACCCAGGGAAAATAAATGAGTTTCAAAGAGTCATACTTGAATCATTATGATAATAATTCATCAAAATAATGAAATTATATGATATCATTAGATCATATCCCTAGTAAATCACAAGTAACATAAAGGGATGTCATCTTATAGGAAAATAACTTTCAAACATATCTGGAATATTTCTTATGAAAAACAATATTTTAATTATAAAATCACATCTTTAAGATATAAAAATTTCTTAAATATTAAGGGTATACTTTATTTTGAAATGAACCATGGAAACATGTATTGTAATTTTCACAGCATTGAAAGGTCATAATGCTGTGATGTTATTCTCATTCTATGTATGTGAAAAATTATTCTATACATATTCACATTAAAAAGTCAAAATTACCTCATTTGAAAAAGAAATGAAGATTCCATTCAAATAAATTTAAAAAATTCAAAAATGGGTAAAAATTACTTTAAAAAATCATATAATAATAGACAAAACTTCTTAACAACATTTTAGTGAAAACCTAGACATGGAAGAAAATGGATTTTTGATAGAAAATAGAAATAAAGTAGATTTTCATTAAAAATATTATTTCTGAATCTTGAGTTCCTAAGGATATGAAAATGAATAGATAACATGTGTTCTATATAAATAACTTGAATATTAGAAAATTCATGGGATTATTGAGAGCTAGGTCACGGAATTTCCTCATTAGAATCATGATAAAAAACAATCCTAATTATCAAATAGATCGTAACATATATCCATTACTTCTTTGGTAACATTTAAATCATATGACCAATGAAATAATAACATCAAATGAAACATTAAATATCATGAAAATAAATAAATTCATCATATAATAAGTAAATTTTCAGTTATTTCCCCTCATAAATAAGATATTTGTATAAAAGAACACATGTCATAAAGAAGACATGTTGAGATGATAAACCCTTACCTCAAGTTCCAATTGATTCAAAAAACTTCAAAATATAGTATAATAAATTTAAATTTATTAAATAAAATAAAATAGTAATTTAAATTTTTATAATATCATATATGATCCACTTATAACATTTCAATATACATATACTAATAATTATTTATTAAAATATTTATTTTTGGGTGTTAACTGTTTCATTTTTCATGAAATTTTCGGTTTAGTTTTCCTTGTCATTATGCATTGATCATGGTTAAATCATATTCATTATGTTAATAATAATATAAATTTCATATATATTAAATATATATATAATTATTTATTTTTATTTATAAAGGATAAATCTATAAAAACATTTACACCATTCACTGGGATCGTAAGTCGTACGAATGCATGAAAATTGTTTTCATTTTTTAACGGATGGAGAAAAATAATGTTAAATAACAATTCACATTTATTAAAACACTTTAATATTATAAATATATTATATATTCATTAAATATATCCTTACTACCATCTATACAAATCATTAAAAATGAATGACATCGCTTCAAGGAGGTGGTAGTCCAGATATAAGCCCGAGCAACGTTATCATTTTACAATGGATTGGAAGGAAATAAGTTATATATTATATTATAATTAAATAAAAATAATTATTTCATAAATATAGTATATAAAAATTAAACCCTTCATAATAACCGTCCATTAAATATTGTGATGGAAAATAAATTTTATCGCTCTGTGGAGGTAGTAGCCCACAAGTACCCACTAGCGATACTTTCACTTCCCATTTGATGAAATATAGGAGAATATTGGTGTTTACATAATTAAAATAAATTTTTAGTATATTTATGACATTTAAGTTATTATTTTATGATTAATAACACAAATCAAGAGTTATAAGAAGAAGAAATAAACTGAAATTGGTTGGTTAAAACAATCATTTCTTCTTTAGTAGGCCACCTTTGAGTCCTTTCTTAAGGACCCTTTTATTGGTATTTTCATAAAAAAATCACCTATAATTAATGTGAATATATTTTTAGAAGAAATTATAGTATTTATTTTTTTATTTATAAGGATAAAAGTTGTGTATATAAGCTTAAGGATGTGTGACATTTTATAAGTGGGGGAGATGACACAATTGGAAATTCTTAAAAGAATAAATATAATAATGCAATTATCATGAAACATATATCCATATGGACATATATTTTAATATAGGATAATATTAAGATTAAATAGTTCCCTAAAATATTATTTATAGAAGTTTAATTAGTAAATTTAGCCTTATCTTTTTGTTTAACTCCCAGTAAACCCATTTTAACACTAGCAGTAGTGAATTTTTTTACACTTTTTATTATTATTTAGGGAAAAAAATAAAATTACCCGAATTATCAAATTTATAAATTATGATTCCAAATATGGAATTTTTTTTATAAAAATGAATCTCATAAATTGGAAGAAATTTCATTCAAAATAAACTCACAAAACATGATAAAAAATAGTTTTCAAGAAATAATTGTTTCTTAAGTATATAATGTTTTAAAACCAAAATACAGATAAACTAATTATATTAAAATAATTTGATTAACAATAATATATATGAACTAATTTTACTTTTAGGGATTTTTTTAACAAAATATTTTTTTTTAAATTCTTTAAATTAAAATTATGTTTTCAATAAAAATAAGTATTTTTTCACTATTAATAAAAAAATTATCCTTTTAGAAAATTCTCAAAAATTCACTCAAAGACACTTTTGACATGTTTATTCGAAATATGAAGTGAATTTTTTGAAAATTGGTAAAAAATAATTATATTATTTTCTCACAAAAAAGTAGTAAAAACCATTTTTTAGGAAAAGGTATTTTTTGAAGCATCTAACGACTTCACTAAAAATATATTTTATATATCTAAAACATATATAATTTATTTTTAAAACCTGTTTATTCCTGGTAAAATTAGTAATTTAATAGATATGTTATAATAGTATACTATATTTTGTTTCATTTAGACTCAGGGTTGTGTGTATCACTAAAAATCGATGAAATTAGATTTATTCTATAAAAAATCATAAAATTGTAGGATATTACATTATACCCCCTTTAAAATGAATTTCACCCTCTCAATTACACCACCCTAATAAAAACTATTGATATATATGTTTTATCACATCCTTAGGTTCTAATGTAGCTTATTTAAATTTGTTATTCCTTTAGATAAATTTTACCAGGTGAGTAGTCTTGTTCTTAAACACTTTATTTCAATAATCCAAGATTTATACCATTTGTTATTTATAGGAGTGATCAGGATCCACTGGTATGTTCTATGAGTTTAGTACATGTGAATGATGAATTATTTACTTTCTAAAGAGAGATTCATGTAATACATTGTGTACTTGAGAGAGTTTCAGTTTAAGCACCAACCGATAAACTTCCATCCTTACTCGATTGAGAATTTTGAAGGGGACAATATACCTAGGGATTATAATTCCATTATTTCTGAATCTCATAAAGTTATTTCCTTGGGAAATTTATAGGAATAACTTCTCACCAACATTGAATAGTAGATTTCATCATTGATGTTATGACAACCCTGCTTTTTATTACAACTTAAACATGATTTATTACATAAAACTTCACTTGATACAACAAAGAAGATCGAGAGGATTAGTGTCTTTGGGGATTAGGATCATTAAATAAAAACTTAAAACATGAAATACAATATATTTATTGAAAATTTCTTTACATGACCACTACATTCCCTCGTACTTAGCATTGCATGGGATAACCTGAGGACATTCATAAGAAAAGGGTGAGCTACAAAGCCCAGTAAGGGAGTACACATAGAATAACATGAGGAGTAAAATACATATTAGACAATAGGAATATCAATAGAGAATAAAAGAAACATGAACATAAAGGCATGATAAAGCATGATAATCATAACATGGAAATGTGGAAACAACACTTAACATGGATTTAGGATGATCCAAGGCTCATTGCACACAAAGAATGAGTAAACCCTCATTGCACATGAAGCATGAGTAAACCCTCATTGCACTTGAATTTGAATTATTCAACACTCATTGCACATGACATATCATGATACTATATTTTACCCAATGCATTGGAGCGCTATAAGGGCGCACCCTTCTTAAACATTTCATTTCATGCATAAGTGTGCCACATGGATCATAAAACATGGTTTCATAAAACATAATCATTTATTCCACGATAAAGGAATGTGGAATTCATACATGAAACCTTATAATCAATAAGTAAATGTGCATAAAGGTTAATACCCTTGATGGAGAAATGGGAATGGTATTCACTACACAATGACATTGGCTTAGAAAATCGGTGCGATTTCGGCAGCGTAACGGCGTGACATAAGAATTCATAAAAAAGGTTGATGAGAGAGAAAGGGGTTCCTCATAATATTTACATGTAATGGATAGTAAGGAGTTAATATATATACATGTCCCAATAATTGTAATGGAATTTAGATTCATGATACAAAATTATTTTCTTGAATGTAAAAGAAGAGAGAGAAGTTCCTTTCTGAATTTCGGTATAGTAACGGGTGTACATGGGAGGCATTTAATGAGAGAGAAAGGGGTCTCCCATCATTCAAAAAATAATAGGTCAGTATGGGGGAGGTGAAAAACCATACCCCAACATTTATAATTGAAATTAAAATGGCAATACAACTTAAAGAAAATTGACAAAAATGAGAAAGGAAGAAAAAACCCTTTCTTGGAAGTGTGCTTCCAAAGGCTAGAGAGAGGCTTGTGAGAGGCTTCTTGGGAGCTTGGGGCACCTTGGGAGGATTATAAAGAGAGTAGGGTAGAGGTTGGACAAAATCCAAGGGGTTTTAGTGAGGAGGAAGTGGGAGCTTGGGTGGTTTTATAGGAAAGGTGAGGGAATTATTTATTATTTAGGTTTGGGTCCCCTTACATTAAATTAATCCAAACCAAAAACCATCCCATAGTTTTTTCCCATGGTTTTTGGAAAAGGGAAGAGGAAAACAATATTCTATAAGGCCCAAGTCCGAACATCTTAAAAAATAGGGTTGCTTATATGGAGGTGAGTCACACTCCCATGGAAATTAATTTAAAAAGGCAAAGTGTTGAATATGTCTTGAGGGGTCCATTAATGCTTTGAAAAGTAAATCAAACAAACCCAAAATTCCATTATTTTAATGATAAAACATATATTGGCCGAACATAAGGATTATGGTATTTTATTACATCACCATTGGGTCATTATGATGTCATAAAACACATTATATATTTAAACGGTATTTAATTTTTACCCAAAAATTTGACTGTCTCAGAAAATTATGAAAAATTAACCGTTGGATAATTTCAACATCCTGATTCCAGAAATGACATTTATTTTATCTAAAAAAATTTCTAAACATGTTAATTTTCACTTTTAAAATAAAAAACAACATTTATCGAAAATTCACGAATTTTGACAGAAATGGCTTTCAAACCATAATAAAAAATTTTAATTGCATTCATAAAATTATAAGATCATTTATATTTAACAAAAATTAATTTAATAATAATATTATTATTTTATTAAAATATTATTTAATTCAAAAATTCCTTAATTTAATAAAATAGATTTCTTAATTAAATAATAACTAAAAACACCATTTGTACTTTAAAAACTATTTACAATGTATCAAAAATGACTAGAAATTATATTCATTATTATATACAAAAATAATGTACATGAACATAGTACTACTTTTTTGTTACATAACCCCTTAAAATAGCAGCATAAGACCTAAGGGTAAGGTGTGCGATGGTGAAAGACTCTTGGGGTGGCTCGGATAACATCGCTCGAGTGGTAATTTCAATCAACTTCCACTTTTCCCATAGATGGTCACGTTCGAGCTTGACATAATGAACCTCAGCTTGAGCTTGGTCAAGGGCGAAGCCCAAGGATACCACCTCTTTTCCAAGCTCCGACAAATGGGCTTTGTATGGGGCAATTCTACTAGATGTGGCCATCACTTCCTTTGTCTGAGTAAAATTGGGTTCGTTAAGGCCTTATATTTATACTAATCATGTGATCACTATTCAACAGCTATAAAAGAAACTGTCACAACTCTTATCATAAAACCAAAGAAGTTTACATTTTATAAAGCATTTTATATAAAGATACATTTAATAAGATCAAGAGGGATTTCCATTAATGAAACTTTGGGTCGTTACAATATCCCCCCCTTAAGAAATTTCACCCTCGAAATTTTCCTTTTCCCACACTAAAACAAATGTGGATAACTTAGCTTCATCATATCCTCCAATTCCCAAGTCGCTTCTTCAAACTTGTGGTTTTCCACAACACCTTGATGAGGGGCATTGTCTTATTTCGTATAACTTTTTCTCTACGATCTAAGATCTTAACTGGTTTCTCCTCATATGAAAGATCATCTTCCAATTGTACCACCTCAGAAGAGAGTAAATGTGAACGGTACGATATGTACTTCCTTAAGATGGATACATGAAAGACATCATGTACTTTGTCCATGGATGGTGGAAGTGTTAGTCGATAGGCCACAGTCCCGACACGACCAAGAATCTCGAAGGGGCCGATGTACCTTGGACTTAACTTCCCTTTCTTTCCAAACCTCATGACCTTTTTCCATGGAGATATGCGTAGAAACACCATGTATCCAACTTTAAACTCAAGGTCTCGTCGACGATTATTTGCATAACTCTTCTGTCGACTCTGGGCTACCTTGATATGTTGCTGAATGATTTTCACCTTCACCACCATTTCCTCGACCATTTCTGGTCCAAGCAGCTTACGTTCACCGACCTCATCCCAGCATGCTGGTGTTCTGCACCTTTTCCCATACAGGGCTTCATATGGTGCCATTTGGATGCCTGAGTGGAAACTTTTATTATAAGAGAACTCAACCAGAAGAAGATGTTGATCCCATCCTCCTTTAAAATCCATTGAGCACACTCTCAACATATCCTCAAGTGTTTGGATAGTCCTCTATGATTGGCTATCAGTTTGAGGATGATATGTCGTACTAAAGTTCAGTCCAGTATTCAGAGCATGTTGAATACTCTTCAAAAACTTAGAGGTGAATCTTGGATCTCGGTTGGACACAATAGATAGTGGTACTCCATGCAACCTTACCACTTCCCTGATATATATCCATTCCAGTTGATACAATGAGAAATTGTCCCGAATAGCAATGAAGTGTGCAGTCTTTGTAAGACGATACACAACAACCCAAGTTGCATTGTTGTCTTTGGATGTCCTTGGAAGTCCAGTGACAAAGTCCATGGTGATGTTTTCCCAATTCCATTCTGGTATGGGCAATGGTTGCATCATCCCCTTAGACTTCTACCTCTCTACCTTCACTTGCTGACACACCAGACACTTTGATGTATATTCGGCAATCTCCTTCTTCATATTATCCCACCAAAAGTTTTCTCGGAGATCTCGATACATCTTTGTGATCCCTGGGTGAATAGAGAAATTTGAACTATGTGCATCATTTAAGAGTTCCTTCTTCAGCTCCGGACTTGATGTAACACATAGTCTTTTCCCAAACCGCACAATTCCTTCTTCATTAACATTAAAATCTGAGGATTTCCCCTTTTTGATAGCTTCCACTTTTTCTTGAATTCCCACATCATCCTTTTGAGCGTCCTTTAACCATTCCAAAAGAGATGGTTGAGCAATCATTTGTGAAAGGATTGATGATGTTCCCTTCTTTATGATTCCCACGTCCATCTTCATCATGTCTAAGAAGATTGGATCCTTCTCAATTATCATCATTGATAGAATCGTTGGATCCTTTCTACTTAGGGCATCTGCCACCTTGTTCACTTTCCTATGGTGGTAATGTATTGAACAGTCATAATACTTAATGAGCTCTATCCATCTTCTCTGGCGCATATTAAGCTCTTTCTGTGTGAATATATATTTAAGACTCTTTTGGTCAGAATATATCTCACATTTCTCTCCATAGAGATAATGCCGCTAGATTTTCAAGGCAAATATCACAGCCGCCAACTCCAGATCATGCGTTGGATAGTTTCTCTCATGTATTTTCAACTGCCTTGAGGCATAGGATATCACTTTATCATTCTGCATCAGCACACATCCTAAGCCCTTCTTTAAAGCATCACTGAATACCAAAAAAATCTCCCCACTTGCGGGTAAAGTGAGCACGAGTGTAGTGATAAGCCTCCTTTTCAACTCCTTGAATCTTTCTTTGAATTCATCACTCTAAGCAAAATTTACTCCCTTTCGAGTTAGCTTGGTAAGAGGGTTAGACAATCGTGAGAAATTCCTCACAAATCGTCGATAATATCCAGCTAACCACAAGAAGCTACAGATATCTGTTACAGATGTTGGACTTGGCCATCCCTCAATTCAATATATTTTGGAGGGTTCCACAGATATCCCATTGCTTGTGATGATATGGCCCAAGAATGAGACCTCCTTCAACCAGAAATCACACTTGCTGTACTTTGCATAGAGCTTCTCCTTGCGCAAAGTCTCTAGTACAGTTCTTAAATGCTCCTCATGCTCCTTATTGGTTTTGGAGTATATTAGAATATCATCTATAAAGACTACCACAAATTTGTCAAGGTAATCTCTGAAGACTCTATTCATAAAGTCCATGAATATTGCTGGATAATTGGTGAGTCTGAAAGGCATTACTATGAATTCATAGTGCCCATACCTTGTACGAAAAGTAGTCTTGGGGATATCTTCCTTCTTCACCCTTACTTGATAATATCCCGACCGCAAGTCCACCTTGGAGAATTATTGTGCTTCACACAACTGATCAAACAAGTCATCAATTCATGGGAGAGGATACTTGTGCTTTATCGTGATTTTTTTAAGTTCACGATAATCGATGCAAAGCTGCATTGACCCATCCTTCTTCTTGACAAATAGGACTGGTGCACCCCATGGTGAAGCACTTGGGCGTATAAAACCTTTATCCAGATTCTCTTATAGTTGTTTCTTCATCTCTTCATGATCAACAATAGCCATTCCATATAGATTCTTGGATATTGGTAATGCCCCAGGTATAAGTTCAATTGAGAACTCAACATCTCTTCTAGGAGGAGGACCAGGCAGTTCCTCGGGAAACACTTCCGCGAATTCCCTCATAATAGGCATTTCTTCAAGGATGGTTTCTTCCTTGGACTCAATCATCTGAGCCAGATATGCATGCTCGTAGGGCAGTAATATCCATGCTTGAGATGATGGAGCTAAAGGAGATTCATCTTCCTCCTGACACTTGTAAAGAATAGGGGGTCGATTCTCCATATGAAGTGTGATTTCCCTCTCCCGAAAATTTATGTTGGCTCTATATAAGGAAAGCCAATCCATGCCAAGAATTGCATCAAATTCCACCAGAGGGAGTATGACGAGGTTCGACGGGAAATTCAATCCACAAATTATAACAGGGGAGGACTTATATTCATGGGATGCAATGATTTCCCCATTTTCCGTACTCACCAACATCTTTACTTCCATGATTTGTGGTGGTGCTGGGATTATTCTACTAAACTTTCGAGATATAAAAGAATGCGTAGAACCTGAATCAAAAAGTAAGTTCACTATTCTTGAATGAAAAACTAGCATACCTGTCACCACTTCGTTTTCGGGGTTCACTTTAGAAGAAGTGATGGAAAAAGATCTTACTTTCTATCTTGGAGGTTGTTGGTTGCCTCCGATAACCCTTGGATTAGGGCATTGATTTTCAAAATCAACCGGTTCTTTTCATTTATAGCATTGAAAAAAACGTTGAGGTTCGAACAGAGAGTTCCTCTCCTCTGTCGCAGCCGCGTGTCCTTCTTGCCGACAATTAACATCTAGGTGCCCTTGTCTTCCACACCTGAAGCATTTTCTCGTCCCCTTAAGGCAATTTCCAGGGTGCTTCTTTCCACACTTTTGGAAAGTGGGGTGATGGAACTTCTTAGCGCCGTTGGATTTATCCATCGGACCACCAGCATTGAAGTCTACCTTACGCTTCTTGTCCCCATGATACCCCTGTGATTCTCCGATCTCCATTTCGACCTTGAGGGCACATCGGAAAATTTCCTCATAGCTGTCGAAGTCAAGGATCGCTAATGCTTTCCGCAAGCTAGGCTTCATCCCACCAAAGAAGCGGTCAACCTTGCATTCGGGGGTAATGACAAAGCCGGAAGCGTATCGTGCATGACTTGTGAAGTTTTCCTCATACGATCTAATAGATTCATCATCTTTTTTCTTGAGGTAAAGGAAGTCCCTTTCCATCTTAAGCCGGAGGGTGCACGGAAAATATTTATCGAAAAACATCTTCCAGAATTCCTTCCATTCCAAAGCCTCGATCTCTCCCTCAGGATTCATATTTTTGATCAACGTACACCGTTGATCAGCTTCACCCTCCATATGATAAGCAGCCAGGAGAACCTTCTCTTGTTCAGAACATTGGAGGATGGAGAAGATCTTTTCAATGGAGTTGATTCACTGTTCATCGATCGTGGGATCAGAAGATCCACTAAAATTAAGAGGTCTTTGTCTCATGAAGCTCTCGATGGCGACTTGTTCTTTCTTAGGGGGGTTGAACATTACTCTTGACCTGTGTTTCTATTCAAAACTTTAGTTAGATGAGAGATAAGCGTGACAAAGTTCTTGATTCCTGTTCCCATTGGATTGGGCTTCTCATTAGTACAATCATCACATTAATCTTCACAACGGTTGTTAGCCCGAGTTCTACTATTACCGGCCATTGGTTGGAATAGAAGGAAAGTTAGGGGTAACACATAAAGGGTAATCCAAATACAAAATTTGATGACTTATAAATAAACTTTAATTTATTTAACTCATGAGTCTATAGGATTCAATTTAGGCTTTTCATGATATAATTTATAACATATATTCTTAGGGGGATTTTTCCCTTAATAAGGGTTCATACTAAGATTGTGAATTTATCAAAACATATCCCCCAGGAGTGTTGTAACCAAGAGTGCAGCAAGGCCTGTTGTCGTGCACAAGTTCCCGTTCGAGTCTATCTTAATGCGGTGTTTTCGGGTTTTACCCCTAGGATACATCTGTGCCAGAGCTTCCTCTACCTGCTCGTATCCAGACAGGGATGCATTTGTTTGATAAACCACTTACTCAGTACTAACCAAAACTTAGGGATGTTTTTATTATACTTAGTCTTGTATCTAAGGCTTTACTAGGGTTTCCTAATCCCAAAAATAACTAAACCTATCCTCTGATACCAACTATGACAACCCCGCTTTTTATTACAACTTAAACATGCTTTATTACATTAAACTTCACTTGATACAACAAAGAATATTGAGTTTCTTTGGGGATTAGGATCATTAAATTAAATATTAAAACATGAAATTAAACATTTTATTGAAAACTTCCTTTACATGACAACTACATTCCCTCGTACTTAGCATTTCATGGGATAACCTGAGGACATGCATAAGAAAAGGGTGAGCTACAAAGCCCAGTAAGGGAGTACACATGGAATAACATGAGGAGTACAATACATGTTAGAAAATAGGAATATCAATAGAGCATAAAAGAAACATGAACATAAAGGAATGATAAAGCATGATAATCATAACATGGAAATGTGGCAACAACACTTAACATGGATTTAGCATGAGCCAAGGCTCATTGCACATAAAGCATGAGTGAACCCTCATTGCACATGAAGCAAGATTAAACCCTCACTTCACTTGAATTAGCATGAGTCAACACTCATTGCACATGACGTATCATGATACTATACTTTACCCAATGCATTGGAGCGCTATAAGGGCGCACCCTTCTTAAACATTTCATTTCATGCATAAGTGTGCCACATGGATCATAAAACATGGATTCATAAAACATAATCATTTATTACACGATAAAGGAATGTGGAATTCATACATGAAACTTTATAATCAATAAGTAAATGTGCATAAAGGTGAATACCCTTGATGGAGAAATGGTCATGGTATTCACTACACAATGACATTGGCTTAGAAAATCGGTGCGATTTCGACAGCATAACGGCGTGACATAAGAATTCATAAAAAAGGTTGATGAGAGAGAAAGGGGTTCCTCATCATATTTACATGTAATGGAAAGTAAGGAGGTCATATAGATACATTTACCAACAATTCTAATGGAATTTATATTCATGATACAAAATTATTTTCTTGAATTTAAAAGAAGAGAGAGAAGTTCTTTTCAGAATTTCGGCATAGTAACGGGTGTACATGGGAAGAATTTAATTAGAGAGAAAGGGGTATCCCATAATTTAAAAAATAATAGGGAAGTATGGGGGAGGTGATAAACCATACCCTAACATTTATAATTGAAATTAAAAGGGCAATACAACTTATAGAAAATTGACAAAAATGAGAAAGGAAAAAAAACCCTTACTTGGAAGTGTGCTTCCAAAGGCTAGAGAGAGCCTTGTGAGAGGCTTCTTGGTAGCTTGGGGCACCTTGGGAGAATTATAGAGAGAGTAGGGCAGAGGTTGGACAAACTTAAAGGGATTTTAGTGAGGAGGAAGTGGGAGCTTGGTTGGGTTTATATAGGAAAGGTGAAGGAATTCTTTATTATTTAGGTTTGGGTCCCCTTACATTAAATTAATCCAAACCACAAACCATCCCATGGTTTTTTCCCATGGTTTTTGGAAAAGGGAAGAGGAAAAAAATATTTAATAAGTCCCAAGTCCAAACTTCTTAAAATAATAGGGTTGCTTATGTGGAGGTGAGTCACACTCCCATGGAAATTAATTTAAAAAGGCAAAGTGTTGAATATGTCTTGATGGGTCCATTAATGCTTTGAAAAGTAAGTCAAACAAACCCAAACTCACATTATTTTAATGATAAAACATATATTGGCCGAACATAAGGATTATGGTACTTTATTACATCACCATTGGGTCATTATGATGTTATAAAACACATTATATATTTAAATGGTATTTAATTTTTACCCAAAAATTTGACTGTCTCAGAAAATTATAAAAAATTCACCGTTGGATAATTTCAACATCATGATTCCATAAATGACATTTATTTTATCTAAAAAAAATTCTAAACATTTTAATTTTTACTTTTAAAGAAAACCAACATTTATCGAAAATTCACAGATTTTGACAGAAATGGCTTTCAAACCTTAATAAAAATTTTAATTGCATTCATAGAATTATAAGATCATTTATATTTAATAAAAGTTAATTTAATAATAATATTATTATTTAATTAAAATATTATTTAATTCAAAAATCCCTTAATTTAATAAAATAGATTTCTTAATTAAATAATAACTAAAAACACCATTTGTACTTTAAAAACTATTTACAATGTATCAAAAATGACTAGAAATTATATTCATTATTATATACAAAAATAATGTACATGAACATAGTACTACTTATTTGTTACATAACCCCTTAAAACAGCTGCATAAGACCTAAGGGTAAGGTGTGCGATGGTGACAGACTCTTGGGGTGGCTCGGATAACATCGCTTGAGTGGTAATTTCAATCAACTTCAACATTTCCCGTAGACGGTCACGTTCGATCTTGACATAATGAAGCTCAGCTTGGGCTTGGTCAAGGGAGAAGCCCAAGGATGCCATCTCTTTTCCGAGCTCCGACAAATGGGCTTCGTATGGGGCAATTCTACTGGATGAGGCCATTGCTTCCTTTGTTTGAGTAAAATTGGGTTCGTTAAAGCCTTATATTTATACTAATCATGTGATCACTATTCAACGACTATAAAAGTAACGGTCACAAATCTTATCATAAAACCAAAGAAGTTGAAATTTAATAAAACATTTTATATAAAGAGACATTTAATAAGATCAAGAGGGATTTCCATTAATGAAACTTTGGGTTGTTACAGATGTTGAGCATAAACTTAATGTCAACTCTGAGATACCTTAATGTGCTACTAAATGGTTCAGACTATATCTTCTATTTAATTAGCTATATCATGTCTCAATATCATTATTTTTCAACATTCATCACAACATGTTGGAATTATATAATTCTTTCTTTAAAGGACTTCACAAGGAGGCACATGAATACTCGATTAAAATCAATTATTTTAAGAAAACTAAACATGAGGAAGTCGTTGATCTAAACCTCCTTTAAAATCTATAGAAAAAATATCAACATATCCTCTAGGGTTTGAATGGTTATATAATCCCAAAAAACTATCTTTGGATGAAAATCAATATCCAATATATATCCAAATCTCACTGAAGACTTTTCCAGAACATCGAGGTAAAGCTTAAACCCTGATCATATATAATAGAATGTGGTACACTATTAAGCCTTACACGCTACATAATGTATATTCTAGAAATCTAACCAAGAGAGAAATATTATTGATATAAATGAATTGTACAGAATTCATAAGGTGATCAACTATAACCCTAATAGAATTATGGACCTTATATGTTTTTTGGAGTCCAATGAAATAACTCATGGTTCTATTTTTCGATTTCCATTTTCGTATGGGTAATGGTTGTAACATCCGCTTAGACTTATATCTAATGTAATTAACTTTCTTCCATACTAAGCACTGTGATAAATACTCTACAATATCTTTCTTCATTATTTCTCTCTATATATACTCTTTTAGATATCTATACATTTTCATTGTTATATGATGAATAGAGAATGTGTAACTATGATCTTTATACAATAACTCATTTTTTTATTTCTGGTATTGACAATACACATAAAAAATCACGTAACTCATTATTCTATCACAATAAATGTTTAATTCAATAACATTTCTAACCATCTTATGTGGTTTCACATATTCTTTATATTCCTATTTAATACATAAATGGATATATGGATGAACACTCATTTAATCAAGATAATATTTTAAACCCTACATTAATATTTCCATATTTATCCCTTAAAAATATAGAAATATTGGATCATTTGTGATCCTCACTATAGATAAGGTAGAATGATCCTTTTTACTTGAAGCATTAGATACCTTGTTCACTTTCATAGTTGGTAATGTGTTTAGAATACACAATATTTAATCAACTATATCCATATTCTTTGTCTCAAATTCATCTATTTTTGAGTGAATATATAGTTCAATGTTTTAAGATCAGTATATATGTCACAAATTTATACATAAGGATAATTACTCCATATATTTAATTCAATAATTACCATAGTAAACTTCAAATCACAAGTTGGTTAATTTTTCTCACGAATCTTCAATTTTCATGAGGCATAATCTATCACTATATCATTTTCGATGAGGAAACATCCCAATTCCTGATTTGATTCATCACCATAGATGAAATACACTTTTTCACAATAGGGTAATGTAAGAACAAGTTCACTAACTAACCTTATCTTCAATTCCATGAAATTTTATTCATATTCATCTATCTAAAAGAACATAGCTCTCATCTGAGTTAACTTCATAAATGGATTAGATATTCATGTGAAATTTACCAAAAGGAATCAATAATATCCTACCAATACAAGAAAACTATGAATCTCCAACACCGTGGTTTTTCTAGGCTTGTGTTAAATAACCCCATTCTTTAATGGATATATTAATGTATCCTGACTTGGGATTATATGACCCAAAAATCAAACTTTTTATAACCAAAATTCACCCTTTATAATTTTTTCACACAATTTATCGTTCTCCAGGGTCTTTAGTAAAATTTTAATGTGATCCTCATGCTCTTCCTTTAAATTTGAATACATAATAATATCATCTAAAAATACTATGTCAAACTGATCAAGATATTATTTAAATACTTTTTTATTAAATACTTAATGATAGTGGGGGTATTAGTAAGAGAAAATGGTATCACTATAAATTCATAGTATCCATACCTCATATGTATTGATATATTGGGTATATCCACTATCGTGACCCTCAATTGATGATATCTATAATGGAAGTCAATATTATAAAAGAAATTATCTCTAAATTAGTGAAAAAAAGTCATATATACGAGGCATAAGATAATTATTATTGAATTTTATCTTGTTATGTTCCTAATAATCAATTTAGAGTCACATTTAGCCATATTTTTTCTTAATGAAAAGAATAGGTTCACCCCTAGGTGACACACTTGGCTGAACGAATCTCTGGTCAAGATTCTCCTAGAGTTTATTCTTTAATTCATATAACTCAATCATGTCCATTCTATTTAGAGTATTGATTAGACACTAAATGAGCCTAATATTCATTGTTAATATACATAATTTTCATGTTCTTTGTTATTAATAAACACCATTTTAGTGCATTTTACACTTTGAACATCATTTCACATTATGATTGTAATACCTTCTTAAAATGCACTATTATGTGGTACATTTTTGAACATCATTTAAAGTACCCAATGATTCATCTGATTTTAAGGAATTGAATTATACATATTTTAATTTGATATTTTTGGAAATTTATCTACACTTAAATATGAACATGTTTGATTCAGGGATCAGTGGAGAATTCATGGAGGATGATGGAGATATTTGGAAATGAAAGGAAGCAATTCTGGAGAAGGCAGATTGGACATCAGCCCACTGATGAGGATGTGGGGCCCAACTTAAAGGCCCCATTAAGCCCAACTTTCGTGGGATGATCGAAGCCATGTATAGGAACAAATAACTCTTCAGGAGTTAATGCAAATTCGGCCTCCATTTTGGTCATTTAGTCGGACCAAGTTAGAGATAAAATTCTGGGCCAGATTCGGCGGCCCAGAAAATCAATCCACTACTTTGATCATATCTCGGCATCCACAAATCCAAATGGGCCCCAATGTTACAGGAGGTTAGAAGACATCCGGAGCTCCATTTTCTTCTTCTATGTCCCACCCTGATTCGGCCTTCTAGATGGTCTTCCAGACGCGTCTGTGCGGTGAAGGAAAGCTGGCTGCCACCTCGGGTCAAACGTGAAAAAGTCCAAATTCCACAAGCTTTCCACCACCTATAGCCTAGAAAAATTAATTAAGATTCTTTGTACTGTTGGTGGTTCGACCCAAGGCTCCCAAAATGACTATTTAAGGAAGTGGTGGTGAAGGAGTTGAGGATCTTGGATGCTTTGTTCAATTGTAATGTTATGCTGCATTTTTGTTGCCTCAATTTTGTCTTTCACATGTAAGTTGTTCAAATCACTTTAGTTTCTTAATTAAAGTTCTACTTCTCCTCTTATTCTGTTTTTCTTAATATCACTTTGATACCGTTGGATCAAGGTGTGAATTTATTCACACCAACCCTTGTGAAATTATTCACACAACGGTGGAGTGATCATTTTATTTTTGTTGTTTTCCTTCTCCATTTCCTCCCTCATGAGTCTACTTTCCGCTTCCATTGAAACCATGGGATCAATGGAGGGCTAACCCACTTATGGGTTGATCCAAGGGAGTAGAAAGGGGCTGGATTGGATGTTATGTATCACCTAATTAATGTATAATCACTTCTTTAATTGGGATTTTTATTTGATGATTTTTAAACTTCATCGTCCTTGTTGAATTTAAGGCCACACACATCAAGTACTAATACGATCCTTTACCTTGAAGTGCTCAAAACTTTGATCCTTAAAGTGTATAGGTGATTAGTATTAGAGGGTGTAGGCATTAAACCAGCAAGTGATGATGTTGTTTTATCTCCTTAAATAAACTCATCTCAAATTTAAGAAATTGAAATCATTAAAAAGAAAATACGTCCAATCCACCCCGAGCGATAACCTAGGATCAACTCATTATTTTAAATTGAATCCACTTAAATCTATTAGATATCTTTAAAACCCATCCAAAATCAATCCAAGTTGGCCAATTCATTTCCAAAAATCCATCCCTTAGGTTGTGTATCTTAGGTATCTTCTTAGGTCTCTGTGGAATCGACAACCCAAGCTACACTACAAGGACCATTCTACCCTTCTTCTCTTGGGTAAATTTGGGCGTGAACCAAATTTTGGCGTCGTTGCTGGGGACCAAGTAAGTACCTTAGATCTAAAAAAAACCTTCTTTCCTCACCTCCATTCTTCTACTCTCACCCAATATCTCTTATCTTGTCCCTTTCTCGCTTTTTTTTTTGGCGCATGTCCGCCTACACCCGCGATTTCTCAAACAGACTAGTTAGGGTGGAAAGTCCTAGGATAGGGGAGTCAAGTGCACCTATGGGATTGTTTAAATCAGATTCAAATATTCTTGAAACCCCAAAGTCAGAACTTGAAACAAGTCCAATGTAGGGTCATCCACAAAATCAAATTGTAAACCCTGGGGGGAATCAAATGGGAAACCAAAACCAAGAAGCTCCAAACTTAGGGAATGTAGTTGATCAAACCATGAACGACTACCTTACTCCACCTTGGACCAATTCCCCCTCATGCATTAGACACAATTCCATAGGAGACACCAACTACATATTAAAACCCCATGTCCTAAACCACCTTCCAACCTTTTATGTGATGGAGTCAGAAATGCCATACCTTCATGTCAAAGAGTTCAACGACATTGTTGAAACCATGTGTCCCCCACATCAACTAGAATCCGCTAAGATGAGGCTATTTCCTTTTTCATTAAATGATCGAGCTAAAAATTGGCTAAACAACTTGAGACCTGCATCAATCCACTCTTGGGACCAACTACAAAGAGAATTCTACAAAAAATACTTCCCTCATCACAAAACAATTGCACTTAAAAAGAGAATCAAAAAATTTTTTGAAAAAGAGGGAGAGTCATTCTATGAAACATGGGAGAGGTTCAAAGACACCCTAAACATGGTTCCACACCATGGGTTTTCCATACCTGAACAAGTGATAATTTTCTATGAAGGGTTGGTTCCGGGGAACAAACAGTTCATTGACATGATGTGTAATGGAACCTTTAAAAACAAGGCCCCAAATGATGCTTACGAGTATCTCGAAAGTCCGGCTGAACAAAACCAAACTTGGGGAACTTCACCTTATTCTGAAAAGCCACAAAGAACCACTGGAATTCATACACTTAGAGAAGAGGAAAGGCTTAGGGATAAACTCGCAACACTCTCTAGGAAGGTTGAAGAGATAGACCTTAGGAAAGTCCATGAAATCCAAAATGTAGACCTTGTTTGCATAATTTGTGACAAACATGACCATAAAACAGACAACTGCCCAACCATTACATCCATCAAGGATGTTCTTCTAGGAGGACCCCCAGCGGAAGTCAATGCCCTAAACATTCAAAAGCCCCAATACCAAAACACCTTCAATCCTAGGTACAATGACCACCCAGGCTTCCGATGGAAGGATAACCAACAACATAGCCAACCACAAGGGCAAAATCCTTACCCTCAACAGAACTACCAAACCCATAACCAGTTCCAAACCCAACCTATCCAATACCAACAGCCATCGGTCCATTTTCAACAAACCATCTCACCTCCAAAATATCCCCCTGGGATAAACCAACCTACTCAAGCACCAACCCAAACTGTTCCAAAAAGTCTACTAGAACAACTGTGCAAACAAATGGAGAGGATGAACTCAGAAGTCTCATCCCTAAAACAAGAACTCCAAACCATCAAAACAGGAAAGTCACCCATGCCTACTCAGGCGGTGCCATCCTCAACTTCAAGGGGAGAGTCAAGTTGTGCTCAAACAACTCATGAACAACTAAAGGCTGTGACTGTTTTAAGAAGTGGGAAATCAATTGAGAAACCTGAATAACTAATTCAGAACCCACCTGAAGATTCAAACTTGGATGAAAATTTAAATGAACCACAAGATCAAATTGAGGAAACTGATAACAATGTGAAAGAAACAACTCTTCAACAAACAACCCCACAACCTGCACCATTTCCCCAACGCATGAGGGGGAAATCCAAGCCTGAACTGAGTGAAAAGTTGAGGGAAATATTTTCACAAGTCAAGTGGAACATACCCCTTCTCGATGAAATCCAAACTATACCTGCCTACTCAAAGTACCTTAAAGACTTGTGCACTTTTAAAAGAAAATTTTCACATAAAAACCAAGTCCTTTTGGCTGCTAATGTGAGTACCACCATTCAAGGGACCATTCCTCCTAAGTTAAAAGACCCAGGTTGCCCTTACATCAATGTTGAACTAGGAGAGAGAAAAGTTGTCAAGTCCTTGTGTGACCTAGGTGCTAGTGTCAATCTCATCCCATATGCTGTGTACTGCTAATTAGGCCTAGAAGAACTCCAACCCACATCTGTCACACTTCAACTTGCTAATCGTAGCATTAGGGTTCCAAAGGGGATTTTAAAGGACGTTCTAGTAAAGGTTGAAAACTTCATCTACCCTGCTGATTTCATTGTCCTTGACAACCATACAAACTTAGGAAATAAGGAACAAACCCCAATCATCCTTGGTCATCCTTTCCTTGCAACAATCAACTCTGTTATCCGAGTCCGAAATGGGAACATGACCATCACCTTTGGGAACATGAGTCTAGACCTGAAAATCTATAATGCAAGCTCACAAATATAGGATGACGAGGATATTAATGAAGTAAACATGATAGGAAGCATTGATAATGAATCCATGGAACATCAAGGAATATTTGATGAATGTTTAAGTCAGAATGAGATTGATTTCCTTTGTTAATATGAAGGAATTTTATCTCCTTGGCTTGAATCATTTTCAAATTGCTCTTATGATGAAGTCTTAGGTCCAACAATCAGTGAAACCTTTCAAGAAACCAATTTCATAGAGACCCCTCTAAATTCCTTCCCTAAATCTGATCAAGCCAATCTAATAGCTGAAACTTCTACATGTTAGGAATCAATCCTATCTGAACCTCTAAAAAAAGAAATTGATCTTGATCCAATGTCCCAATCTTCTACTGAAATTTTGAACCAACCTGATCTTGAATTGAAGGAACTTCCTGCTGCACTAAAGTATGCCTTCCTAGGGGAAAATCAAACACATCCTATTGTCATTTCTTCTTCTCTTGAAGCCAATCATGAGAGGATGCTTCTATATGTCCTTAGGAAGCATAAGAAAGCCATTGGTTGGACCCTTTCTGATATTCCTGGGATTAGCCCACTTATCAGGACTCATAGGATTGTTCTGGAATCTGATTCAAAGTCATGTCGTCAACCTCAACGGCGACTCAATCCTAATCTCATGGAGGTAGTAAGGAAGGAACTTCTGAAATTGTTGAAAGCTGGTATCATATATCCCATAGCTGAGAGTGACTGGGTTAGCCCAATCCAAGTGGTTCCAAAAAAGTCTGGAATCACAGTGATAACCAATGAGGATAGAGAGAATTTTCCAACAAGGGTGAGTAGTGGATGGAGGGTCTGCATTGACAATAGGAAACTAAACTCATTCACCAAGAAGGACCATTTCCCCTTACCATTCATTGACCAAGTCCTTGAGAGAGTGGCAGGTCATGCCTTCTACTGTTTCTTAGATGGGTACTCGGGGTACAATCAAATTGAGGTCTCCCTAGAGGATCAAGGGAAGACTACATTCACATGTCCTTTCGGTACCTTTGCCTTCAAACGCATGCCCTTCGGGTTATGCAATGCCCCTGGAACCTTCCAGCGGTGCATGATGGGAATATTCTCAGACATGGTAGGGGATTTTCTTGAGGTCTTCATGGATGACTTCTCTGTGTTTGGGGATACTTTTGAGGGATGTCTGCAAAATGTGGAGAGAGTCTTGTCAAGATGTGAAGAAAAAAATCTGGTCCTAAACTGGGAAAAATGCCATTTCATGGTTAAAGAGGGACTTTTTCTAGGCCATATGGTCTCAAGTAGGGGGATTGAAGTTGATAAAGCAAAGGTTGACATCATTCGTCACCTTCCATCACCCAAAACTGTAAAGGAAGTGAGGTCTTTCTTAGGACATGCTGTTTTCTATAGAAGATTCATCAAGGACTTTAGTTCAATATCCCGTCCCCTTTGTGCTCTCTTAGTAAAGGATGCTCCATTTGTTTGGACAGAAAGCTGTGAGGGTTCATTCTCAACCCTCAAATCCTCTCTCACCTCTCCTCCCATTATGAAATCTCCAAATTGGAACCTTCCTTTTGAACTTATGTGTGATGCCAGTGACTTTGCTGTTGGAGCTGTGATAGGACAATGTTGTGATAAAACTCCTTATGTCATTGCTTATGCAAGAAAATCCTTAAATGATGCCCAAATCAACTACACCACCACCGAAAATGAGTTACTTTATATTGTGTTTGCCTTAGAGAAGTTTAGGTCCTACCTCTTAGGATCACCCATCACTGTGTTCACTGACCATTCTGCACTAAAATACCTCTTCCAAAAACAAGATGCTAAGGCTAGACTGATTAGGTGGGTCCTTCTCTTACAAGAATTTGACCTCACAATCAAGGATAAAAAGGGAGTTGAAAATGTTGTAGCTGATCACCTCTCTAGGATGGAATTCAAAGACAACTCAAATCACCTCTCTGTTTCTGATTCGTTTCCTGATAAACACTTATAATCTGTGAGTGACTGCCCTTGGTATGCTGACATAGCAAATTTCTTAGTGACAGGAGTCATTCCAAAATTTTTAGGGACTCAAGCTCGAAGGAAATTCCTTTCTGATGTTAGACATTATGTGTTTGATGATCCATACCTCTATAAGTTCTGCCCTGACCAAGTCATTAGGAGTTGTGTTCCAGAATCTGAACAAGAGTCCATCCTTAAATTTTGTCATAGTGAGGCATGTGGAGGTCACTTTTCCTCTAAGAAAACATCTGCTAAGATTCTTCAATGTGGTCTTTTCTGGACCACCCTTTCAAGGGACTCCTACACATTTTGTCAAATCTGTCCTAGGTGTCAACAAGTAGGGTCCATCACAAAAAGGAATCAAATGCCACTCACTCCCATCTTAGTGGTTGAAATCTTTGACTGTTGGGGAATTGATTTCATGGGTCCCTTCCCAAACTCTCGGGGATACCTCTACATACTCTTAGCTGTTGATTATGTCTCAAAATGGGTTGAGGCCATTCCCAAAAAATCCAATGATCATCAAACTGTGATTAGATTCCTAAAAGAAAACATATTCTCTAGATTTGGAATTCCTAGGGCTATCATAAGTGATCGTGGAACTCATTTTTGCAATCGTCCATTATCATCACTCATGGAAAAATATGGAATTTCTCAAAAAGTGTCCACTGCTTACCACCCACAGACCAATGGTCAAGCTGAGTTAGCCAATCGTGAAATTAAGCAAATTCTTGAAAAAACTGTCAACCCCTCTAGGAAAGATTGGTCTGAGAAACTCTTAGATGCTCTTTGGGCCTATATAACTGCATATAAAACCATTTTAGGAATGTCCCCATATAGGTTGTTTTATGGTAAAGCATGCCATTTGCCAGTGGAGATTGAACATAAGGCCTTTTGGGCAATTAAGAAAATGGATTATGACCTCTCATTGGCCAGAACAAAAAGGAAATTAGATCTCAATGAACTGGAGGAACTAAGGATGGAGGCTTATGAAAATTCAAGGATCAATAAAGCTAGAGTTCAAGCTGACCAATCTAGGAATATCAAGGTCAAACATTTTGAACCGGGAAAACTTGTGCTCTTGTATAGTTCAAAAGTTCATTTACATCCGGGAAAGTTAAGGTCTAGATGGTCAGGACCTTTCATAGTGCATCATGTATTCCCCCATGGGGCAGTAGAGATTCAAGATCCCACAAGTGGTCACATTTTCAAGGTCAATGGTCAAAGGTTAAAAAAATTCGTTGAATCATTCAATAAACAGGAAATAGATGTTGAGTTAATTGATCCAATCTATGAACCAGGAAAAAATTGATAAATTTGGGATCTATGTCGGGCTAACGACGTTAAACAAAGCGCTGCACGGGAGGCAACCCGTGGTTTTTATGTGTCTAATCTTTCTGAATCATCTTTATTTTTCAAATAAGATTACTTATTCATTTTTATATTTAAAAATAAAAAAATAGACTTTTGACCTGTTCTTCTATTATGAGTATGGATGGGTACGAAATAGGAGCACCATATTCATCCGTGTCACGTGGTGTGATCCTTGAGTAATACCTTACCCAGAAATTTAAAAAGAAGACAATGTATCATCAGTTTATTTTGTTTTTATTATTCAATAGGTTAAGAAAAAAAATAAAAATATAATAATACAAAAAAAAAGTCCACGCCATAGGCCGTGGGGCAAACCCCGTCACAACCGGCGAAGCCGCGGGGACTCGAACCCGGGACCGAAGGGAGGTAGGGGCGCGCGCTTACCACTGACCTGCGGCTTCTTGTGCTACCTTATTCTATAATTTTTATATATATTCTTATTTTTTACTTCATTTTTTATATAAATATATATATATATAAATTGTTTTTTTGTTTTTGTTTTGTTTGTTTTGTTTGTTTTGTTTTTTCTTTTTTCCACTAGGGAACTTTGCAAGCGACATGGATATCAAAGGAATAAATTCGAGCAGCAAGAACTTCAAACTTCAACCACCAGGTGACTTCATTCCATAATCCTCATTTTCAATTTCCTTTTTAAATTTTTATTCCCTGCCTCTACTCCTTCTAATTTTTCATTTCTTCAAACACTGGGGACAGTGTTGTTTTAAGTTGGGGGGGAGATAAAATAAAAAAAATGATTTTGTGTCAAAAACAAAATTGAATGATTTGAAAAAAAAAGTAAATGGAAGGAAAAATTCCTTTAACTTTGAACATGGTAATACACATTGCACACTTCGAAACTGAATATCAAATAATTTAGCATGCCCTGATTCTGATTTTAATCCTTGTATAATTTCATGAGCATAGATTTTGGAAAGTGTGGCTGTTCAATGTGATATTTCATCATTTATATTTTCATCCAAATAAAAAAAATGCCACAATGCACGTCCTCTAGACTGTGGGGTACTAATTTGAATTTTTGGGGTCCCATAATAAATAGCATAGGATGGTTTTATTTTTATGAATAATATGAGTATTCAAAAAAAAATTATTAAAAAAAAATTTATTAAAAAATAAAAAAATAGAAAAATAAAAATAAAAATTTGCGTGTAGAGCAATGGATTGATAAAATGCGAGGCTTTCGGCACTTGGGGATCGTGACTCCAGAGTTGTCTAGCCCTGAGTTTTTCAATATATCTCTATTTATGGTAATATGACTTTGTTTTTGATTAAGTTAACTCGAGACGATGCCCGAGTATGTGGGCTTCACTTGGTGCCCTAAGGCCTTTGAGTCTGGGAGTCATCGACAAAGTCTTGCTACATGGGTTAATTTGATTAACTGCAATCTCAATTACTATAGCAATATTGCAAAAAAAAAAACAAAAAAAAGGATGAAGAATACTCATATTAGGATTAAATTTGATTCCACCTAGCGCTTCCATGATTTCCCCTTGAATGAAAACGAACCCCCATATCTATTGTGATTCACAACACATCATTACACCTAATTGAGTTGGATGAAGTATGATGATTGATTTGATCAAAGGAATGGGCTTGGGATTGGGATATGCTTATGAAAATATCTTGTATTAAAATATTTTTATGGGTTTCATGATTGTTTGGTATAAGGTTTTTTGGTGATCACTGTGTATTAAAATGTTTTTAGAAAAGGGAATTCGAATTTCATTTTGTTGAGATATATTTTGCTCGGGACTAGAAAAACTCAAGTTGGGGGGTGTGATTAGCCACTAAATGAGCCTAATATTCATTTTTAATATACATAATTTTCATGTTCTTTTTTATTCATAAACACCATTTTAGTGCATTTTACACTTTGAACATCATTTCACATTATGATTGTAATACCTTCTTAAAATGCACTATTATGTGGTACATTTTTAAACATCATTTAAAGTACCCAATGATTCATCTGATTTTAATGAATTGAATTATACATATTTTAATTTGATATTTTTGGAAATTGATCTACACTTAAATATGAACATGTTTGATTCAGGGATCAGTGGAGAATTCATGGAGGATGATGGAGATATTTGGAAATGAAAGGAAGCAATTCTGGAGAAGGTAGATTGGATATCAGCCCACTGATGAGGCTGTGGGGCCCAACTTAAAGGCCCAATTAAGCCCAAATTTCGTGGGAGGATCGCAGACATGTATAGGAACAAATAACGCTTCAGGAGTTAACGCTAATTCGGCCTCCATGTTGGTCATTTAGTCGGCCCAAGTTAAAGATAAAAGTCTGGGCCAGATTCTGCGGCCCAGAAAAACAGTCTACTACTTTGATCATATCTCGGAATCCACAACTCCAAATGGGCCCAAATTTTACAGGCGGTTATAAGACAGCCGGATCTCCATTTTCTTCTTCTATGGCCTACCCTGATGCGTCATTCTAGACAGTCTTCCAGACGCGTCTATTCGGTGAAGGAAAGCTGGCTGCCACCTCGGGTCAAACGTGAAAAAGTCCAAATTCCACAAGCTTTCCACCACCTATAGCCTAGCAAAATTAATTAAGATGCTTTGTACTGTTGGTGGTTCGACCCAAGGATCCCAAAATGCCTATTTAAGGCAGTGGTGGTGAAGGATTTGAGGATCTTGGATGCTTTGTTCAATTGTAATGTTATGCTGCATTTTTGTTGCCTCAATTTTGTCTTTCACATGTAAGTTGTTCAAATAACTTTAGTTTCTTAATAAAATTTCTTCTTCTCCTCTTATTCTATTGTTCTTAATATCACTTTGATAACTTTGGATCAAGGTGTGAATTTATTCACACCAAACCTTGTGAAATTATTCACACAACGGTGGAGTGATCATTTTATTTTTGTTGTTTTCCTTACTTCTCCATTTCCTCCCTCATGAGTCTACTTTCCGCTTCCATTGAAACCATGAGATCAATGGAGGGCTAACCCACTTATGGGTTGATCCAAGGGAGTAGCAAGGGGCTTAATTGGATGTTATTTATCACCTAATTAATTTATAATCACTTCTTTAATTGGGATTTTTATTTGATGATTTTTAAACTTCATCGTCCTTGTTGAATTTAAGGCCACACACATCAAGTACTAATACGATCCTTTACCTTGAAGTGCTCAAAACTTTGATCCTTCAAGTGTATAGGTGATTAGTATTAGAGGGTGTAGGCATTAAACCAGCAAGTGATGATGTTGTTTTATCTCATTAAATAAACTCATCTCAAATTTAAGAAATTGAAATCATTAAAAAGAAAATACGTCCAATCCACCCCGAGCGATAACCTAGGATCAACTCATTATTTTAAATTGAATCCACTTAAATATATTAGATATCTTTAAAACCCATCCAAAATCAATCAAATTTGGCCACTTCATAGCCAAAAATCCATCCCTCAGGTTGTGTATCTTAGGTATCTTCTTAGGTCTCTGTGGAATCGACAACCCAAGCTACACTACAAGGACCGTTCTACCCTTCTGCTCTTGGGTAAATTTGGGCGTGAACCAAGTATTTAAAATAGGTTTATCACTAGGTATTTTTTTTGTTAAAAATAGACTTTATAACTTGGTATAAGACTAGGAAACACTTCTAGAAAGACACAATCAAACTATTATAGAATAAGCATATATTTGATGTTGATTCTTTCCAAAACATTCTAAGATAAACTCCCATTTTGAATCGGAATCAAGACCGATATAATTGATGTGATTTATATCAGAAGTTCATATTTATCTTCCCAATGATATGTGATCATAGGTTGTTTTATAATATCAAATGTGACTTCCATTACATAGTAATTGATTTTGGATTTACATAAATAAGTACAATGCATGTCTTAGATTAAAAAATTCAACTGGAGGGAGAATAACAAGATTTATAGGAGGCACACTCACACAAATTTAATTGGAGTAGAATCATATTCATGAGAAGGGATCATCATACCATTAGGAGGTTTCACTTATAAATTAAAATCTAATCACTGAGGTGGTATTATGATACACTTAGAAAATTTTCCATACATAAAATAGCATGTAGATATAGAATAAAATAATACATTAACAATTCTAGAGAGGATAATAAGACTACCTCTCACCATGTGGTCATCATACCAATCATCAATAATAGTGATCACATGAGATCACCCTTTTTCATTGGGCTTATGGGGTTGATGACATCAATCATTGTCTTGAATCTTTGAATTTGAGTACTAGTTAGTATAATTATCATACTCCTTACATTTTAAACACTTGAGCATAGGTGGTGAATTCTATGGAGTTTTAAATCTATTCACTTCGTTAACTGACTACTTTCCAAAAAATCGATATTCGATTTCCCGAAGAACTTCCATTCCACACATAAATCATTTACCACATCCCTTAAGAAACTTTACTCAATTTTTCCATCAACACTTCAAGTATAATGGAAATACCATCTTCTTCTCTCCAAGGTTTTTTAAATTTCCATTTAATTACATATTTATTTTCATATCAAAACCGAGATATTTATGGGTATATCTAATCTAAATTTACACCTTTATAACACATTGAATGATTTTTTCATAGAGAAAAAATAATTTTATATCTATGAAACTTCATAGACTTTGTCTTAAACCCTTAAATAATTTATCAACATTAATTTTAGGTTGGGTAATAATACCACAATGTACCTTATAAGTCAAGTAAAATTTTACTCATAGGTACTGACAGATTCATCATCCTTAAACATTAGCTTAAATAATTCCTTCTACATTTCCATATTATTTATTATAGGAAATTTCTTGTTGAAAAAAATCTCATAAAATCATCCCAATCCATGGAGTCAATTTCTTATAACTGTCTCATGTTCTTGATAATAGTCCAAAAATGATCTGATTTTCCTTCAAGGTGATAAAAAAATAAAATAAATGTTTCATGTTCCACACATTTGATAATGGAAAATATATTTTTAATGGTATGTATCCATTTCTCAGAAACAAATATATTAGAATAACCACTAAAATATGGTTTATGTTTCTTCATAAAGGAATTAATAAAATGTTTCTCACTATTTTTCTCATTTTGAAATCCAACATGATTCATCACTTAAGAACATTACATAAGTATAAAAATAATAAATTACATTCTTAATCCCATAAAATTCAGTTTCATAGGGGTAAAATCATTACATTTTTATCACATTCAGCATTAACATGATTAATTTTGGTTCAATACATATAATAAAATCAAGAAACATAGTGTGAGAAATAATAATCATAGTTGGAAAGAACATAATCATGAATAATAATTTATAGAATGTCTAAATCATGAAACCTTATTTTAAGTCTATAAAAAATTTAGTTTAAACTAGTTAATTAATGACCATCATCTATTCAAGTACATCATGATGGTTTATAAATAAAATGTGAATTATCCCAAGAATAACTTTTAGGTGTTTCAAACTAGGTGTGAACTAAGGGAATAAACATCAGTCATAAGAATGATGGCGATGATATAATCAACAACATATTTTTGTGGTTATTACCATAAGATGAATATGTTCGAAAACCATATTCACTGTTTGTATATTGAAATAGATGTTTTTCAAGGAAAATGTTATTCCTTTCTTTATCATAACTAATGATGTTATCTAATACATAGGATTATCATAAGAGTTCTTAGTAAATGTTTCTAATACTTATTTTCAAAGGTGATAAAAAAGTACTCTAATACCAACTATATCGACCCATAATTTTCATATATAGATATTACATATTAATAGATGAATATTTAACATAGAACATTATGATCCTTGATAGAATCGTATAGGTTTAGTATCATTAGAAACATGAATACATAAACAACTAGTTCATAAGTAAAATACATCATCTACCACTATGTTTATCACAACTACAACCTTTTTCAGACATATCATACATAATACCTTTCTTCATCACCTATATAAAGGAAAAATAAGAATAGGTGAGCTTAGTTTCTCAGTATGGTTAAACAAGGGAGGTATCAATGATCACTCAAGAATAACTTGGAAATAGTGGTATCAGAACATGAACTTGTCATTTGAAAACCAAACACATCATATCATAGATAATAATCTTGAATCATGGTATAAATCATGGTAGTTAATAAGACATGAATTATAAAGGAATAAAAGACCAAAAAATATTATAACATAACATTGGAAGAAGACATGATTTTGTGAAAAACACAAAATACTATAAAATAATTTACATAGTAGTCATTCATCACTACCAAGACTATCATAGTAGATTGTTTCACTCCCCAAAACATCATATTAGTCAAGGTTCACTCCTAAGATTATATTTGTGTATATATTCCCATATTGAGACATGTTTACTTGTTTTTCTAGTCATATATATCTCATGAAATATTCATCTTTACCTAATGAATTAGAAGTATTTATAATTCCAAGACCACCCATCATATAATTAGAATCATATAAATTTGTCGCAAGAGATCATTAAACATTAATCATATCATAACCCATGAAAAGGAAATATATTTAATTAGAATTTCATTTATTTATTATAGTATACCCAGTTTAAAAGAAACTAATTTGTAACTTAATTAAACCATGGAAAAGAAATGAGGTTCACAGAATCACACTTGAATAATCATCATTACAATCAATCCAAATAATAAAATTATATTTGAACATTGGATCATTTCCATAATAAATCATAAGTAATTTTAATTCATTTCATATAAGATAAAAATATATGGAAAATATATATGTAATATTCCTTGAGAAAAATAAGTTTTCCATCTTTAAATCACATCATTAAAGTCGAACAATTTCTCAAATATCAAGAAAATGTTTTCTTTAGAAATAACAATGTAAAATTGTAATGAAATATCCAAATCATTGTGAGGTAATGATGGTGGGATGTTGCATTTATTAATCCAAGATAAAACATATATTCCTTTTACATTTTTTTTAAATTCAAAAAGTTCCTAGTTCAGACAATGAAATGAAGATTCATTTTAAACCATTTTGTAAAAATTTAAAAAAATAGTAAAAACATATTTAAAAAATCATATAATAATTTTAAATATCATGAAAATAAATATATTTATGATAAAAAATTTCAATTTTATGTACTTAAATTTTAAAAAACAAGATAGTTTCATAACATATGTCTTAAAGAAGATAATTTGAGATGATAAATCCTTACATAAAGTTATGATTTCTTCGAAAGCACTCTAGAATAAGTTATAATAAATATTAATGGTATATAATTCTATGAAAGAGAAATTTAAATACATATAATATTATATATTATCCAATTATAACATTTTAACACATATTTAATATTACTTCCTTATTAAAATTGTTATTTACGAGTGTTAAATGTTTCATTTTTCATAAGAATTTTGGTTTGGTAGTTATAATCCATGTATTTTGATCGTGATTAAATTATATATAGAATATTAATAATTATATAAATATAATATATATTAATTATATATACATATATATTTATAGTCTTCTATAAATTATAGATATTATAAAAATGGCTCACACTACTAATAGAGACTGTAGGTCAAAAGTACACATGAACATGATTTTCACTCATCAAATGATGGAAATAAAGAAAGGAAAATATTAAATAAAATTTATAGAACAATTTTTATATAACATATATCATATATATCTATTAAATATATCCTTTTAACCATCTATGTAATCTAGAAAAGAAAAATGAATCTCATCCATTCGTGGAGGCGGTAGTCAACAAGTATGCAATAGGGACATTATCATTTTCCAACGGATTGGAAGATAAGAAGGAATATATGATATTATAATTATATAAGAATAATTATTTTATAAATATAATTTATAACGATTAAAATCATCATAATAACCTTCCATAAAATATGGTGATGTAAAATGGATTATATTGCTATATAGAGGTTGTAGTCCACACATACACATGAGAAATACATTCACTTTCCATTTTATTGAATATAGGTAAATGTTGGTGGATACATAATAATAATAAATTTTTAATAAATTTTTGATACTTAAGTTATTATGTTATGATGAATATGAAATGTTTAGAGGAGGTAAAAGAAGAAATAAATTGAATGAGGTCGGGTAAGACTATCTTGGGTAGGTCTACTTTGGGTCCTTTCAAGAGAACACTTTAAATGGTATTTTAAGAATAAAATCACCCATAATTAATGTATATGGATTTTTATAAGAGTTTTAAAATTTTCTTTTCAATATAGATGGCTTAAATTGGTTTGAATAAAAGAAAGGAGGGGTTTCTTTTTATAAGTGGTGGAGAGGAAACACATGGAATTTCGTAGAAGAATAAAATAAAATAAACTCATACTTAATCCATATTATTACAAATGAAAAATATTACTTTATGGGATAGGATGAGGTCAAAATATTTCAATAAAATAGGATTTAAACAAATTTAGCTGTCGAATTTATCATTATCTCTTTTTTTAACCCCAAGGTAAACATGTTTTATCTTTAATAGTAGGGACACATTTTTATTAGTTTTATTATTCATTATAACAAAAAATGAATGTGGAATTATTAACTAATTTTGAATTTATAATTCTAAAAACAGAATAAATTTCATCAAATCAAATCTCTAAAATTAGATGAATGTTATTTTAAAATAAACAGATAGAATGAGATGAAAAAAAGTTTTCAAGAATGTTTTCCCTAAGTATATAATGTTTTTTATAGAAAAATACACCTAATATTATTTAAAATTACCATAATTAGATTTTTTCTAATATAAATGATCTAATTTTTTGTTTTAAAACATTTTTAAAAATATATAACTTTTAAAAAAAATTTAAATTAAAATAAAGTTCTCAATAAAAATAAGCATTTTTTCCATTTATCAAAAAATATATCTTTTCTGAAAATCTTCAGAAACTCACTGTAATAAAATTTTGAAAAGATAATTTTAAAAATAAATTTAATATTATCAAATAAGGTTTCTAAAAGTGTAAAAAATTTATTATATTATTTTCTCACAAAAATAAATAAAACCCATTTTGTAAAAAAATTATGTTTTTGGAGCATATAAGACTTAACTAAAAATACATTTTGTTTATATAATAATTTTATAATATTTTTAATATGTGGTAATTATTATTCTTACTAGATATTTAATCTTATTTGATAATAATATATTTTATTATATAGTATCATAAAATATCAATGTGTTATTGGTATGTATTTAAATTGTGAAGAATATGTTTGAATCATATAAAGAATTTATTTTATGGAAATACTTGTAAATAAGAGATTGTGTATGTAATTTGAAATGACTTCATTATGATGATGGTGGTGAGTACACTAGATACAATTGTTGAATAAATGAATCACTTCCTTCCATTATTTTAGAAATAACAATACACTTTATATGAAAAATATCTAACATGATTTTTTTCTTAATTTGTTATTCATATTTTGAATAAACTTCTAGTAATTTAATTAACTTAAAATGATAACTATTGTAATAATATTTGATGATCTGAATTTCCATGCTAGTTTAAGTCCATCAATTTTTTGATGAATTGTAGAGGTGTCTAATAAAATCATCAGTAGATAAATAAGATTACTAAGATCATCAATATATGAAGTCTTTATAGCTGATGAATTTAAAAATCACTGCATGTTTTTTGAAATATAACCAATATTATTTATAATAATGATGGCTATAAATAAAACATCACCATGAGTGTAATAAAATTATAGGTTAATTACAATGTTGAATAAACAGAATTAAGATTTCTTAATTTTTATATTAGTTTCTGAATAATTTCATTTTTATGTTGATGAGAGTGTATTAGTTTACTATAATTTGTCTCTTTTTGAGTTTTCCTATTAAAAGATACAATTTGAAGGTTTTCTTTGTAATGATCATATAAATTTTAGTTGTACTTGATATTATAATAATTTTTAGTGATTGAGGGATTCTGGTCATAGGAAGACAGTGGACATTATGATCATCTGAATCAAGGGATTTAGTATCAGGAAAGATTGAGATAAAAAACATTGGTGTATAGAAGAGAGATTCTACTGATAGGTTTAGTGAATGGATTTCATGGATCGAAATAAATACCATTTGATAGGTGATAAAATGTGTGATACCTAATAATAGGTTAAAATTCATGGATACCTTATATCTGGAATAACGATATACCATAAATGTTTCTATAAATGTGTGGTTTTAATGTATGCTTTAAAGGAGTATTTGGATTTTAAACAAATATCCTATGTTTATTTTTTTAAACAATCACTATATTCATTTTTTAAACCACCAATTTATTAATTATTTAAATACCACTAATTTTAATTTTCTATTTCCACTACTCATGTAACCATAATCACATTTTCATTAATCTTTTAAAGACATATTTTCACCATGCTATCATTATCTCATAAAGATTATATTTACACCACATTAAATATTTACCCTAGTTATTGAATTGATCAATATTTTATAAATATGATTAATAATAAACAATACAAATGGTTAAATTTTGTATGTTCATTTTCAAATTAAAATTATAGTTTTTATTTTTTTAATACGACCATTATATATTTGGGATCACTAAAATTGGATCTGTAATTCTCAATTTTATTGGAAAAATATTATCTTTATTATATTCCTATAAAACATCTTACTTTTAGTATATTCTATTTTATTAAACATAAGTGGGAAGTGATCAATATAAATTTATTTTCAATACACTTATTATTTCGTCTATATTCTTACAATAAAAACATCTCAATCAAAAAAGGAGAATACTTTAGTTAGAAATTTAAATTTAATCCATCTTTAAAATTCTATTTTTTTTCAATCCTATCTGTTATTAAAGAATTTATATGTTTTTATTTTCTTCATCCCTTTTGTCATTTGATTTAAATTAATATTATAGTACTTTCTTTTTATATTTTTTGAAAAATAAGTAATTAATACAAAAATTGTTTTGAACAATCCTTAAAAGAGAAAGACCAACCATTGATTTTGGAAGATAAATTCTAGAATGTATAATCATTTCAACTATGTCTTATACAATTATAATTATTGCATGATATAAATACTGATTATTGGGGAAGATGATGAAAAATCCTGAAAGTTAATATTTGTTTACTTTCTATTATTTATAAATTCCATTTTATAGGGGCTATCTTAGTTGTTTGAAAAAAGATAACTTCTTACATATTTAATTATATTTTAAATACAACTATTAAAATATTTTTTAAGAATTTTTTTCCTTTAAATTCAACATGAATCTTGGAAAACCACTCATACATTAAGGAAAAAGGTTATAGATGATATAAATATTAAATACCTATATAAGGACTATAAGATTTAGAATTTATATTGAAATTTTTTTTATATATTAAATTTTATTTTATGAAATGGTCTTAATTTTATGTATCTTAAAATTAGGCTATCAAAAGAATCCTAGAAGTCCATATATGAATCATATAGTCTCCCTTTCCACAAAATTATGAGTATCAGATGCAATTGGATCACTCTTAGAGATAAATGAAGAATAATTTAAAGATCATTGTTTGATAATAAAATATCATATCAGCAACTATATGGATGTATCATATTATATATCAATGATCGATAGAGAATATTTTGTTCAATATATGAAATATCCTTTAGTATATATTTCCTGTTAGGGAAGAATGGTTGAAATAGAATTGATATTAAATATTTGTTTACATAATTCATACAAAAATTAATTTTATTAAAGATCCATCGTGTAGGGGAAGTTTTATAAAATGGAACATAAAATGTTTAGAAAATTATAAATAGAACAAAATTTTAATTTTTTTTAATTCATTTGTATATCTATTTAAAAATGAAAATGGTGATACATTTAAGAAAAAATTATTGTTTTCTATTTTTATATTATTATATTATGGTTAATATTTTTCAAAGGGGGGATAAATTTTATATTTTCTTATTATTTATATAATGATGTTTTTTTAAAAATCACAAATTCAATGGGGAAAATTATCAACAATGAATATGATTGGGAGTTTACTTTATTAAAATCATCTTTTTTTCTAATTTTCTTATATTTCTTGGGATTTTAGAAAAGGATGATATTATTGAGTCAATTAATAGTTTCCTCTATTTATTTTGGAAATCATAGTATACATAATATAAAAATTTATAACATTTTTATCTTAATTTGTTATGTTTTTATAGAATGAAAATCTAGTAACTGGAATAATAGATATGTAAAACTATTTTATGAGAATTTGGTGATTTGAACATCAATTCTAGATTACATCAATTATTTTTTGAAGGACTAAAGTAGTGCCTAAAAAATTAATCAGTATATAAAAAATCATATAATTTTTGTTGGTAGATGAAGAACTTATTTCCAATGAATTTAAAAGTGACTCCAAGTTTTGCAGAGTCAAAACTTTTAGTTTTTTTACAATGATGTTTATAAACAAGGATACACATTTGGAATTATAAGAATGATGATTTATTACAATGTTTTGTAATAAGACTCAATAATTATGAATGTTTTTTTCATTGGAATCTTTTAAATTTCTTATTGCTGAGACTACTTCGGATTTGTGAGATCTTTTTTTGAGTGTTTCTATTAAGAGAAACCATTTTTAGGTTTTGTTTAAAAATATCTTAGCAATCTCTATTTTAATTATTATCTCAAAATATATTATGATTGAGGGATTATATGGAAATAAGTAACGAATTTTTTTAATCATATCTACTAAGGGTTTCCATGTCAAGGAAGAAATAACTAATTTTATGGATGGTAGAGTGTTGCTACAGACAGGTTTAGTAAAGGTATTCTGGGGATAATAATGTAGACCTTTTGATAGATTATAAAATTAGGTACACCATGCTATGTGTTGAAATTTTGGTATACATTAGATATGATATAATGATCTATATTACACTTTTTTTAATAGTTTGGTTTGAATATATCCTTTTGATAGAGTATTTGGACTGTAAACTAATACAATAAGTTTATTTTTTATACCTCCACTACATTCATTATTTTAATTACCATTATATTCTATCCTAAAATACCACTGATTTAGATTTTATGCTTCCAATACAAATGTAAACATATTAATATTTCCATAAATTTGATATATATATACTTTCACTATGTTATATTTATAAAATACTAATTATATATCCATTACATACACTATTTTAATCAATTTGTGAATTGAAATGTATTTCATAAATCTGATAAACATAAAACCCAAGGAAAGTAAAAAATTGGAAAATTTACTTAAAAACATAAATTATACACCTCTTTTATTTACTATGACCTTAAATCTTGGGAATTTTTTTTAATACCTTGATATTGAAAAAGAACACAATTTTTAATAGCTTATAGAACACAAAACACTAAGCTTAAATTATCCATGAAATATTATTATAATTGTTTTAACATATCCATTAAATTATTTGTTAATAATATTATTAAGGAAATTTTAAAATATAAATAAATTCTATACTCAAAAAAATTTACTTATTAATGATTATAAAAAAAGAAACTAATTTTTTGTAAAATCATTTCATGCTTCAAAAATAAGTTTTTTCAAAAAAATATTTTAATTTCTTTTTTGTGAGTGAGTATTATAATTAATTTATAGACCTTTTATAAATTATATTTTCTAAAAGTATATAATTTTTTTGAAAATAATCATTTCAAAATTATCTTAGAGTGATTTTTTTATAATCTTCTAAAATGTTTGATTTTTTAATGATTAGTGAAAAATACAGACTTTTATTGAAAAATTAGTATTTATTTTCAGAATTAATAATGAATCATTTTTTAAATGTTTTAGATGTAATATTATTTCACTTATATTATTAATAATATAATTATGGTAATTAGAATCAATTTTATTGTTGAATTTAGTATAGAAATATTTCTATACATACAGTACATTTTCGTGAAAAAATATTTTTCATTGAAGTTTTCATTTTTATATTATATTAATTTATTCCACATATAGAAATTAAATAAAAGGATTCCATATTTTTAATTAAGAGGATTAAATTTGGTAAATAATTTTGTTTTATTCCTAGTCAATATGCATAGAAACCATAAAACGTTTGTGTTACCATGATAAAGGTAAATTGGGTTAATTAGTGTTAAAATTAATGTAATAAGACATAAAATTGATTCAAACACTTGAATTAAAACAATTTCACAAGTCTATTTCATTCTTAATTATTCACACTTGTAATACATGAACTTTTGTTTCCATTTGTATTCGATTTTGATGTTTATAATATATAAGTGAAATATAATGTTAAATGTAACTTTTCTTAATTAGACTACATATAATATTTTGTGA
The DNA here is from genome assembly GCA_963277665.1 of Viscum album. Classification (NCBI taxonomy): domain Eukaryota; kingdom Viridiplantae; phylum Streptophyta; class Magnoliopsida; order Santalales; family Viscaceae; genus Viscum; species Viscum album. The sequence continues at coordinate 53,830,747 of OY728163.1, read as the reverse complement.
CAACGATATAAATAACTTATGCTGGGTTATAAATAGTTATTTTAAATATGAATTATTTTTTATCATTGTAATTTATTTTTTATTTTTATTGAAGAAATAATTATTTTAAATGCTTACGCATTTCTAGAACAGTTCTTGTGGAAGTAGTAGAAAAATCAAGTAAATGTTTTTTAAATCTCTAAGAGTATTATTTTTTGGGTGAGTTAAAGTGTTACATAAATTTGTAAGATACATATGACATATTAGATATTTGTTTATGTTTTATATTTTAATTAAATCATTTTCATGTTGTTTTTGATGTTACATTATACAAGTAGTTCTTGAAATTACATTTCTTGTATTTTATTTTTAATATATTTATTTAAATAATTTTAAAATTATAAAAATAAATAAATGAGACAATTAGGATGGTATATTCTCTAAAATATCATATTTTTCCATTTATGTTCCAATATTTATATTATAAGTAAAATTATAATTATTTAATATTAAAAAAATCATTACTATGATTATGATTAAAATTGGTTAACCCAGGTGTTAAACAAAAATAAAATGATTAAAATTATATATAAACATATAAAAATTGACTTTTATGATAATAATAAGACCATATATTCACTATATTCAAATAAATGTAATTTATTAATCATTTCACAAGATATTGATATATTTTATGTTATAATATTTCATGTATTTCAAAGAATGACATTAATGATAATTTATAATAAACAATAATTTCTTTAATGATTTAAAATTCATAAAAATCCTATCATCGTACAAGTTAATGGGATATGGTTAAAACTCTCAACCATTTTCTATTTATGGGTCACTTGTATTCTTATGGAAACTTTTGTACCCCTAAATAGTAAAACAAAATGACATTAGAGTACTTTTAAAAAGGGTTTAAGGGGGGATAAAACTAAATGTTAAGGGTATGAAAATATGGAAAAAACATGAAAACATTTAATTTTATGAGAGGATTTAGATTCATCCTAATATTATCTTATAATTATATACTTTTTTGGCAATTATTCCAAAAAAATAGTTTATATAAATTTAATACTTTAGGCAATTCCAAGAATGGCCCTCTCCTCACTTATAAAAGGGCGCCTATTATCCTCTCTTTCTCACACTCTTTGAGCCGTATATCTCAACCAAAACCCTAAAAAATTATATTTTAAATTTTAATATCCATTAATTTGAGGTTTTTTATTCCTATAATACTATTTAAAGGTTCCTTATGAATGGATTTAAGTGAGGCCTACCGATGAAGAGGTAATTATTTTACCAGACCTCTTTTAATTTATTTAATATTTTAAAACCTCTAAATATTTTTTATTAATAACAAAATAATAAATTATATATCCAATTATTACATAAATTTTATTATAAAAATGTAAAAACAAATATCCATACTTTATTTAATCAAATAGAAAGTGAAAATCAATGTTCATGCGTACGTGGGAACTACCACATCCACATAATGATACAATTCATTTTTCATCATCATCTTTGAATGACGGGTATTCTGATAGGATTAATTTTTATACATGATATATTTAGAAATTATATTACTATTTAATTACTATTTTCATTTCTTCCTTTCTACCTTCCAATATGTTTGAAAATGATAACATCGCTCATGCATACATGTGAACTACCACCTCTTAAAAGAGACGTGAATTATTTTCATTTCCATTTTACATGGATTGAAATAAAGTTATATTTAATGAATATATATATGATATATATGATTTAATAATTATTATGTAAAGTAAAAATATTATTTACCTTTCCTTCATTCAATAATTCAAAAATTGAAGATGACGTTAATGCGCACTTATGAATTACCATCTCCATTAATGATGTAATTCATTTTCCTATCTCCATTATTTATAAATGATTTTGAATATATATATAATGAATATTTATTATATTTATATCCTGATTAACATTTTGGATGAAATTTAATTATGATCAAAGGATAATTTTCATAATAATAAAACTAAAATTATTCAAAAAAACAAAACAATTAACACACAGAAATGATGATTTTAATAAGGAATTATTAATAAATGGTTGTTTAGATGTTATAATTTGATCATATTTAATATTATAAGTATTTAAATTATTATATTATATATTTATAATAAATTTAAGTTAATTATTCTAGTGGTTATAATGATATATAAGAAAGTAGAACTTCAGGTAATGGTTTGTTGCCTCAAAATGACTACTTTGATACATATGTGTTATTATAAACCTATTTTATTTCATGATGTATAAGTATTGAATTGGATTTTTATATTACGAATTTATTTATGTTAATGATATTTAATGTTTCATTTTATGTTTTTATCTCATTTTTCTTATGATTCAAAAGTTTCTAAAGCTGTAAATGTTTTAGGTTAAAATCTCATTGTTTACAAGGATTTTTAATGATGTTTTTGATGATTAAATTTATTGAACTATCTAACATGAATTCTAATGAATTTTATTACCCTAAGATAAATTGTTTATATTAAGTTTTTCCTTTAATTTTCCACACTTTAAGTACTCATTATACTAGAAAAATGTTTTTAAGGAAAATCTCGTTTATTTACCTCTTTAGTCAAAATCCCTTTTCTTCCATATGCACGTTTTCTAAAAAATATGTCATTATGTTTTTTAAAAATTATACCAAGATTGGTTAAATTAATTTTTAAAAATCATATTTTTTCATAAAATAGATTATAAATAGTCTTTATATCATTTTCTGAAGGAGGCGTGATTTGACATTTTTACAGAAGTATAAAAAAGATGTTTTCTTTTAACATATAAAGCATGAAAATAATTTCATTATATCATGAATACTTAATTATTTGTTTAATTTTTTACAAGTTTCCAATTTTATTTTAAAATATAATATTTAATATAATATTTGATGAATTTTTATATTTTAAATATGTGATTTCAAAGTGAAAATTCTATTTTTATCATGAAATGTTCCAAGTCATATTTTAAGATATTTTTTATCCATTATATCATACTTTTATTTTACATAATATTTTCTAGGAATAAAATAAATTGATACAATAATCATTCTTTCTATAAATTTTATTTTATCATGAAGAAATTTGTTTATGAAACCAATTATTTTTTCATAGGTTATTCTATGAAGAATTGATAAAATTTTTATGTGACCCATTTATTTTTAATGTTATTCATATTTTCATGACTTATTATATACCCCCTTTACTGGTTTTATATGAAATGTGCATAATGTTTTTGAAATAGTAATGTTTTAATACTAAGTATAATTTTGAGAATTTTTAGAAGTAGTCCAATTGAGTCTATTTACAATTTTATTTATAACTCTCACCCCAATTATTATAATTGTGTGGTTCATGTTTTCTAGTATTCCTTATTCCATTTATCACATATAATTAGAAATAATCATGGGTTAATTCTATCATTTGAAGGCTCATATTGTCAACACAACAAGACCCAATGAATTTGTGATGAAACTGGACTATCAATGATGATTGAGTTACTGGTCTAAATCCAGAAGAAAACTTTTTTATTAAACTCCACCATATGTTCTATATTATCCTAAGGAATCATGGATAAAAATTTTAAGGTCCAACTACAAGAAAAATGGGTCCAACTAATGCCTTTAAGTCCAGCCCACCATTCTGGCCAGGAATTAAAATCAGAACACTATTTATGACATATCTCAATATGTAATCATCAAATCAAGATGATATTTTTCAGTGTGAAATATGAGATATAGGAGGTGGAATTTGTTGAAGAAATCATTCGGCGTTGAAGGAATCTTCCTATTAAAAAACCCATTCACATTTTGGACTTCAAAAACATTGGATTGAAATGGAAAGATTAAAATTGTTTAATTAACCAGCCATAACATTGGCTCCATAGGTCCAAATGACTTTAAATTTTGAGAGTGGTTGGCCAAAATTATTAACGTAAACTTTGAAGAAGAATATATCTTGGGATTAGTCTGTATAGATGTCCAAATCGTCGAGCCAAGTGGAAGGACATATTGAGAATGAAAACAGTCCACTTCCTTAGGCTATAAATACATTTCCCTCCTCTCCTTAAAAGGGGTTGGAATTTAAGAAGAGAGGAGCATCAACTGTAATGACCAAATACTTAAAAAAGGTTTGGTAGGACCTTCCATACTCACATTTTTTACTTGAGAGACATTTCCTTCTCTCTTTGTTTTCATTTTCTTTTGTGTTCTTCATTATTGTAATCTTGTAAGTCTCTTTCTTTGTAATTCTATTTTAATGAAAGTTTCTTATTCAATATCTCTTACACTCATACACCTTCTATAGTTTCATATTTATTTTATTAAAATAGTTTAAATACAGTTGACTCACCTTCCCTTCTTTTGCTTCCTCATTCAATCGAAATTCTGTTTTTAATAATCATCATTGTTCGTGTGTGTGTGTGTTTGATGCACCACTCTTTTCTTATCCCTTTATTTTTCTTCTCTTCTTAATTTATCATCATAATAATTATAACCTGATTATTAAACACCCAAATGGATGAGTAAATCCATTATTTGGGTGAGTCAAAATTTAGGGATGTTAAGTGATTGAGAGTATTTTCTCGATGAATTTTCTTTGAATTAACATTGTCTATATTGGACTTAACATGTCATGGATTAATGACTTGTTTTGTTTAATGTGTAGTTTACATGGATTATTGGTACCATAAATAGACCACCATAAACAATATCTGATTGATATTATGACCTAAAGTTATGTTAAGGCTTGGATTAATGCCTTAACACTTAGGAATTCCAATCAACATTATCTTGTGAAGTGGGTGTTAATTTAATGAAATATAAAGCAAGGTTCAATGATTTCATAAGATTAACTAAATAATGATGAACTCACCCCAATATTTATCAATTTGTAAAATCAATCATAATAAATCTATCATTTCAATTAATCTCTACAAAAACCCCCAATCAGAATACAATCAACTAAAAACAAATGACTATTAAAAAGTTTCATCGTTGGGGATTCGACCCGAGTGCTGCTATACATATTAGCAGAGCATCAGAACATTGACCAGTCGATAGGCGACAATCGGCCGTGCATTTCACTTTTCCAAGATTAATTTAATGATTAAATGTTTATGAATCCCATTTAATTTTCATCTTTTAGGATATTATGAATTTTTTATAGTCTTATGGAACTCATCTGTATGATTTTCATCATGTGATGAGTGAGACCAAAATTATATATTCCTCCAATGCACTGAGTAAATATGGATATCTCATAAAATAATGATAACTTAAATGGGGAGTGAACCTAGTTTAGTAAGGGACTATGTCCACTATGATAGTATTGGGAGTGAACATTGACTAATTATTCCATGGTTTGGGGAATGAATCCAATCCACTAGGATAGTCTTAGAAGTGAGCCTTGACTACTAAGGAAATGATTTTCCATGTTTATATGTATACAAAAAACACATATGTAAGTCCAATGTTATGATATCATGGATTATTACCCTTGATACCTATATGATATCTTATAAACTTACAGATTTTTACCATGACTTATGATTATGATCTAAAATATGAAAGGTATGGTTTTTTAATGTCAATATCATGTTCTCATAACATTATTATCATCTTATAGTTAAATGATAATCTATATCTCCCTTTTTACCCCTAGAAAGAATATGAGCTCATCATTTTTTTCTTTTCCCTTGGATTTAAAATAAAGTTTTATGTATGATGTGTCTAATTATATATCTTGTTATCAACACCTAAGCAGGATATGATATAGATAATTTATGAACAAGTTTGTTTATGTATCCATGTTTCCAAAGACTCTAGACATTTAATAATAAGACATGAATCATAATTTTATGTAATTCATATTCATATATCTTAGTGTAATATCTATGTTTGAAAAGTATTGGTTTCTATGAAAACAACATCCAAAATATCTACAAGAAGAATATGATAAGTCATGATAAGATGGTTCTTTGAACTCTATAATTGAATGGAGTTATTTTATGATTGAATTAGACAATAATAGAGAAGGATTGAATCATGAGGTTTAATTGTGAAATCTACAAGTTAATTTTGGTTGAATATCTCCACATTACAATATAAATTTTCAATGGATTTCAATCTTCAGAATTTGTGATGGAAATTCTAAAGGATTCATGGTCCAAAATATGATCATAAATAGGCCAGATCAGAAACTTCAAAATCATAGAATACATGCATACTGATTATAAGGATGGAGAAATACACGAGGACAAGTTTGAAGGATATTTTTTTATTTTTTATGGTTATGATAAATTTATATATTGACTATGGGTTGGACAAAAAATAAATGTATTCATAAGATGAGATGTTCACTTAGATGAAGGGGTTTTCTAGAAGGACCAGAACATGGTGGAGAAGTATGTAATTGACAAATTGACAATCAAATACCATGATAATATATCTATTTAAACCATAATATAGAAAAATATAGAGATCATAGATGATGGAACCAATTGAATATATTAGAGACCATCTGAAAATATGATAGAATGAATAGGGAAGGATAAATCTCAAGTGAGAGAACCAAAATATAAAAATATGGATGTTGGGAACAATTTGTTCAGGAACTATAAGGTTGATCAAATTTGAGAAGTTTAGTGTAGCCAACACAGCTAAGGAGATCAACTAAATATTGTAAAATGGTTCAATTATTTACAGTTGAAATGAATTTTTTTCTACCAATAGATATTGGAGAGACAATTGTCTTGGAAAATTCAACCACAACTAATGATGACAAGTAGTTGAAGTTATAAATTAATGACGCAATTTCGACATTTAAAACACACAAAACATATGAATTTACTAACTTCTAGAAGTAAATCATACACTATAAAATATACTAGTTTACATATTTAATGAAGATGGTGATATAAAGAAGTTTCATAAAGAACCACTAGTGGATAATGGATTTCAATTGGGAATGTGTTAAAGTATGAAGAATATATTTTCCTGTAGTTAAACACACAACTATCTAGATGGTTCTATATATAGTAGGATCAGATAGTCTGTTCCTAGAATGGATAAATATAAATATGTGATACCTTCATATAAAAATAGAGGAAGATATTTACATGCAGTAACCAATAGGTTTCTATGAAGATGAAGAACCATAACATATTTTGTAACTTGAAATAGAGTCTTTATGGGATTAATCAGGTGTCATGATAATGGATGTAGAAATTATATTAATTTATGTCAGATGAAGGTTTCTAAAATTTAAATTCAGATCATTCTTATTTTCAAATTAAATTGTAAGATGTGACATTCATTATATTACTTTTATATGGGGATGAAATATTACATTATATATCATAAGAAGCATGAATCTAAAAAATAAAATGTGACCTTCTTGGATGATTCTAAATGAATGATCTTGAAAATTTAGATAGGTTTTTGTAGATGAGGATCAAGTGAGAAAATAAAGATATAAATCCCATGATATATCAAAAAGAAAACATCTTGAAGGTGATTTAATGATTTTTTATTCTTAGAAGTAAGAAAGTTTCAAATCCCATTTCTTATCACATTATGTTATCTAATCAATGATCACCCATAATACTAAAATGATACGAGACATGATTTGGTCACCCAACCCATATCCACAACATTTTATTAAATAAAAATGAAATATTAGTGTAAAATGATGTTTAATAAGATTACACTATCTATAAATTGAGGGAAAAAGAATACACACCATCATGCACACGTCAGTGAAATGACCCTAAATGAAGTTCATATTTTGTTTAATAATCCAATCAACACTCTTCAATGAACATTAAATGCTCCATGAAAAATATTCCAACCATATAGTGATGACATGATAATGAATCGTTTTATCCTCAACTCCATTATTAGATAAAGCCTATGTAACACCCCAATGATTTAAAAATAAATTTAATATTGAATGCATAAAACAATGAGTCTCCAAAAAACACTTCTTTATAAATGGGCCAATAAATATAACTTTTCTACTTCTATGAATTGAATTTTGAAAATCTGACATATGCAGTTGCATTTAGGGTGATTTTTGGAGTTTGATAGAACAAACTAATTTTTCTTTTGAATAATAACCTACCCTTATAAATAGTAACTTACCCTTATGAATAGTAATGTACCCTTATAAATAGTAGTATACCCTTATGAATATTAACCTCACCCATGGATGTACAAATAAAATTTAGGCACATTATAAATGGAATAGAACATTTTATAAATTATTGATTAAGTATTGGAATTTTTTGAGTGATAAATATTAAATTATAGTTTTAAATTAATAAATAGATTAAAAATTTAATTTTATAAAATATGTTCCTAAATAAATATTTTTTTGACCAATTATTTCGTATAATTTTATGAGACCGTAGTTAAATTTTGAAATTATTAAAAAATTAGTTTTAAATTTAAAATCCGTATTTTTCAATTAATAATGATTTTATTTAAAAATTAAATTTCACATATTTAAAAACTTGTTTTGACAAAATGGAATTATGTTCTGGATTCTACAAGTTGAAAAATGTTTATGGTGAATTTTTGGTATTTTTCTAAAATACTTCATTTTTAGGTGAATAGTAAAATATGATAATTTACGATAAATGCTAAATACATGGTTTATTAAGTAATTGGTGATTTAAGAATTATGTAAGACCAATTGGTTCAAACTAACATAAAAATATTACTATTTCTGGTCATAAGAATCAACACTATTTCTAGTCTTGAGCAACATAATAAAATAATGATTAAGATACTCAAAAATTACTCCTCTCCTACACTATAAAACCCCCTCACTCCCTCTTCTCTCCACTCCTCTAAATCCTTGTTCCTTGTCCACATTATATCCAAATCTCTTCCTAAGATCTCCCCCCACATCCAAAAGCACTTTTTCTCATAAAAATAAAAATTCCTATCCCCTAAAGAGGCTCTCAAGGAAGATTACTTTAAGAGGTTATTCCTCTTTTCCATTCTTTTACTTTCCTTCGATGTTCCTTTATTTTAATTTCTATCCTCACCTCACCTCATCCAAATTTTATGACAACTCCAGTACCTTACATGTACTATAATGTTTTTATGATTACGGAATAATCTATTCTCATCTTTAAATTACCCTTCTTTTATGCTAGTAGTAAAAAACACCACCTGAGATGTGCTAATTTTCCACATTCAAGGACGATGGGTCTTCAATTTCTATTATCATATTCAATTTTGGTTATGAAACTATTATTATGGTTGAAACAAACTATAATATATGAATTATTTCTCCTCTATTGTCCTAGAATATTTTTGTACACATGGTTTTGATTTATAAAGCAAAATGAGTTTTTTGTGTGTTAAAAACCGCCAATTAACTCAAATAGTTATCATTAAATAATTTATATAATGACTCATATTAATTCCAAGTAACCAAATAAAATTTAAAAGCATGTAACCGTATTGATGTTAAATAACAACATATAACTTCAATTCTGGACAACCATCCTCATTTTACATGATCTCCATTCATGTATATAAGTATACAGATCCTAAAACAATCAAACCCCAATAATAAAATTGAACCTATTAACCCATAAAAAATGTCATGAATGAACTTCATAAGGTTATACTAAATCAATTACCTATAGAGTAGGTTATTTAATATTTAAATAAATGACAGAAACTTTATTATTCAGGTCATTAATCAAAATAATAATACCATCAGACTTAAGGTAAGGGTTTTTTCATCTCACTTCCATTTTTGTGAGATATTCTGTATTCAATACTATTACTTGTGTATGGTGTATGAATATTTCCCATTAATGTTTCATATAATGAATCTCATTATTTTAATAATATTAAATTTATCATTTTATGATTATTAATTTTGGGGAATACGATTCAATTGATTACAATGTTCGAAGTATTTTCTACCTGAACCTCCATTTTCATTCGAGTTGCACTTATTCTCTAATCACCTCAATGAAATTCTTATTTATTATTATTTAATCCATAGAAATTATGTGTCAATGTTTTATATACTTTTACCAATAAGAATCACTCTTTATTTTATGGGGAGTTACATGTTTTAAAATAATATTTCAAAAATTCATCTGAAATGCAAGCCCGATTCAAGGAACATCTCAAATTCTTACCTATTTTGAAGTTCACTCGATAATATGTTTTAATCCATATTTATCATTCAAAAATAAGAATTTTAACATGAAAAGATATTTTTGTTCATTTCTAGTTTTATGAATGAAAACATACCTTTTTGATTTAAAATCTCTTTAATGAGATCCGTAAACTCCACTAAAATGTTTTAATTCTAAAGATTCGTTAAAAAAACCATTTTACATGATTTCACTTAAATGGGAAATAATTTATACATAAAATGTAATATCAATTTACTTCCCTTCCCTTTTCTAGGATATACCTATTTGAAACTAGATTTATGACAAATACAAGTGATTTTCCAAAATAACTCTTCTTTCCAAAGTAAAATAGATTTTTTCTCACCTCACTTTAACATTAATGAGATATATGCCATGTTCCCAAATTATTCCTTGAATGTGGTGTATGTATTTACCCTTTTTATATCATATCAAGAGTATACTTATTCTAATTATATTCTAAGGGGTTAGAATTTAATGTTTCAAGGTGGTACGAGACACATTAGAATGTTTAAATATTATTTCCTCAATAATTTCTCAATGGTCTCATTTAAAAGTATCATTATTTATGTCAAAATACTTGGATGAATCTTGTATTTCATAGAGGTTGATATCTTATGATATCATCTACAATATGTTTTTGAAGGGTTTCTGATTAGTTTGAATGTGAATTTTATATCTTGATATCATTCACTAATTTACTTCGAATGGTTAGTGTTTATGTTTAATGTATGGGGAAGTTATTTACATTTCATATTTTAGTTTCAATATGAATGATGTTGTTTATGTAATGAACTAATGTTTTATTAATGGAAATCGCCTTCTTATAATTATGTCATATAATAAAATGAAATCACAACACAATGAACTACTAAGTACTATGTGATCTTTAAACATAATATTGTTACTTTTGTGATTTGAATTTTGAAAATTTGACATAAACAGTTGCAAGTTGTAAGATGTTTGGAGTTCGATAAGACAAACTTAATTTTTAGTGAATTGTAACATACCCTTATGAATAGTAACATAACCTTATGAATAGTTATATGATCCTTATGAAAATTAAATCTTCAAAAATAATAGCAACCTCACCCTTGAATGTATGAATATAATTTTGGTATCTTATAAGTGATAATATGACCATAGTAAAAGTATTGGTTTTTTGGAAAGTCATAAATAATTAATTATAATAAATTAAATAATTTAAAAGAAAATTTATTCTCCTAAAATATGTTCATAAATTAATAATTTTATTTTTTCTGGTTTATAGATAATTTTATAAGACTTTATGTAATTTTTGAAAGTATTATAAAATCAGTTATAGTTTTAAAATATGTATTTTTCATGTAAAATGTGATTTTAATTAAAAAATAAATTAATCATATTTAGAAATTTATTTTAAAAAAATGGAGTTTATTTTTGGATTCTACATATTGAAAAATTTTAATGGTGAATTTTTTGGATTTTTCTAAAATACTTGAATTTTTTATGAGTAGTAAAATATGACAATTCACAGTAAATGCTAAAACCTGAATTTCTACATCATGATTGAGTCATGGATTATGTAAATTGAAATTGGTTTGAACTCATAAGTAGTTATTACAATTTTTTTCATGGAATCATCACTATTTCTTGTCTTTAAGAAAATTAATAAATGAAGGAATTAAATATTAAGAAAACCCTCATCTCCTCCACTATAAATACCACCCCTAATTACCTCTTCTATTCACTCCTTTAAAGCCTTTTTCCTTGCCTAAATTCTACCCAAATCTCTCCCCAAGATCCCCCCACGTTCAACAGCTATTTTTATCTTCAAAATTAAAAATCATCTCCCTTTAAGTTGTTCTCAGGTAAGATTGATTCAAGAGTTAAATTCCTCTTTTCAATTCTTTTACTATTTTAATGTTCATTTTTTTTCTATACTTACCTATCCTAATCCAAATTCTATGAAAAATCTAGTACCTTACACATACTGTAATATTGTTATATTAATGGAATAATTTATTTCCATTTCTCCTTTACTCTTCTTTTATACTATTAATAAAGACATCATCCGAGATGTGTTAATTTACCATTTTCAATGATGAAGGGTTTTAAATTTCATTTACCATCATCAATTCAGGTCATAAAACCATTTTATGGTTGAAAAACACTATTAAATAATTATATTTCCATATTTTATGTTCTGGAATCCTTTTGAACCTAATATGTAAAATAATAATACAAAATAAGTTAATTGTGAACAAAATCGCTAAGTTAATCCAAGTGTTTATCATTAATGTTTTATATAAGGATTCCCCTTTAATACAAAGAGAAAAATGAATTTAAAAACCATTTAACATCATTAATGGTCAATAATAAAATATAAATTTAGTTTTTGAAAACCACTGTCATCATACATGTGTATCCGAACATGAATATAAGTGAACTGATCATTAAAACAAAGGAATCAAATGAATCCAAACAATGAAATTGAACCTCATAACCAATCAAAAATATTATGAATGAACTATAAATGGTTCTAATAAATTATTTAAATATAAAATATGTTCTATAATTATTAATTAATGAACCTAATTTGATTATTCCGATCATTAATATCAAGTAGAGAACAACATCAGACTTATTTTAAGGGATCCTCTCTATCTCACATTTATTCAAGAATATCCTCTATGTTATATCCTTTTATGTATAATACCTAATGATGGGGTATGATTTGGAACCTCCCCCATACTTTCCCAAAGATTTATAACTGATGAAAATCCCCTTTATCTCTCATTAAATCCTCTTATGCACACGGATACCATGCCGATAATCCATAAGGGATTCTACCCGAACCTCCTATGTTCCTTTGAGTTGCCTTATCTTTCTTTTACCAAAATGAGGTTATCATAACGTTTTTATGTTCATATTTTAAATTCAGTTTACATTTATCAAATTCATTTATCAAGTCCCTTTCACCATTTTCATTTGGTGATATACATGTTTTTTAAGTGATTCCCTCCTCAATACTTCCTGATAAGAAAACCTGTTTTGAGGGAACTTTCGAAATTCTAACCTGATTTCAAGTGTTATATATCTTTTGTTTTAAGAAACAATTGTCTTTATAAAATCAGTATTTTTATTATTAAAACATTATTGGTTTACTTACGGTTTTATATAAAGGATTTTTCTCTTTTCTATTTTAAAGGAACTATAATATTTTCTCTAAAACCACACAAAAATGTTTTAATGATAAAATTTCTTAAAATTTTTTTTTACATGTAGTAAATTATACTTGAAATCACTTACCATGATATATTTCTATTTTCCAATATAAATATCCATTTATATTTTATTTAATTTCTTTTTTGGACACTTTTTTGATACACCCATTTGTTATGCTTCATGACATGATTATGGTACCCAATTATTTCCATGGGCAACCCTTATGTTTATGTTAGATTGAGTATGAATGATTATTTATGTGGAAAAAATATTCAAAAAAGGTTAATATGTGTTTACCCAGATAGTACTCCAATGCATTGGGTAAAGTTGAGTCTCATGAGATGTTTTGTGCGACAGTCTTTTCGGTTAGCCTTGGATTGTGATACCATGTGTGACGGTCTTGGTGGTTAGCCTTGAATTGTGCTACCATGTGCAACGGTTTGGGAGATTATCCATGAATCATGCTAAATTCATGTTTTATGTTTCTACCACATTATTATGACTCCATGTTTATATGATTCCTTGTTTATATCTTATGATTCCACATGCCACATGACTTTTTATATAATCATGTCATTCCTTATATTACACATGCCAATGCTTTGTTTTTATAGTTATTTACATAATGAAATTTTATCTCATCCCTTTTGTCATGTAATCCCGAGGTTATCCTATGAAGATTTATGAACACAATGGAAGATATAATCTTATTATGGAGATTAAATAAAGAGTTGTTTTTTATAATGTTTGACTTTGTACCTAGTCTTCCAAGACACTAGACTTTATGATCATTGGCTTGTACTCTGATGTATAATTATGGTTAAAATCATATAATGTTATATGTAAAATGATATGGTTACTATAGTTGGTATTATAGTATGGTCAAGTTATTTTTGGAGATTAGGAATAAAGAACTTTTGTAAGAACCTTAAGGATGAGACTATGTATAAGAAAACACCCCCTAAATTTTGGAAAGTATAGAGTAAGTTGTTTATCAGAAAAATAACTCCTTTCTGGATAAAAATAGGAAGAGGTGGCTCTGGCATAGATTTATCTAGTGGTAAAACTCAAAAAAACCACTTTGAGGTAGATTTGAATAGGAACTGGTGCACGACAACAGACCTTGCTTCACTCTTGGTTTGAAACACCCAGGAGATATGCACTGGTAAATTCACGAGCTTAGTATAAACCCTTATTAATGGTATAAAAAAAATATCCCATAAGAATATATGTTAATAAATAGATCAAGGATAACCTAGATTTAAACTTAAGGGATCACAAGTTAGGATATACTTCTCCTTTGTAAGTTTATCCTTTTATGTCCAAAAGTTTCCTTTTTTATGCTTGATAACTAAGTATTCAAGCCCTATAATTTTACATTCTTTATCTTAGTTAATGGAGATAAGTATAAGAACATCTTCCAACAATAAATATGATAGGTAATGTGAATATTTTTCTAATGGTATGCTTGATATGATGGGAATGGGTACTCAAAACTTCCTAATAGTACTTGATCAGCTGCCTCAAGTTATGAATAACAAAAAAAATCAAGTGGAACAACCTCCTACTCTAAGGAAAGAGAAAGTTTCAATTGAATACTTCATGTGGAAAAGTCCTCCCATGTTTAGTGGATCTTCTGATCCCCTCATTATGGAATAGTGGATTCACTCCATTGAAAATATATTCTCTGTCCTTTAGTGCTCATAAGAAGAGAAATTTATACTAGAAGTTTATTGTTTTGATGGGGAAGAAGATCAGTAGTGGACACTGATCAAGAATAAGAATCCCAAGAGGAAATTAATTCCATGGATTGGGAGGAACTCAAGAGAATTTGTTTCATTAAATATTTTCCCCAAACCCTCCATCTCAATATGGAAAGAGAGTTCCTCAAAATCAAGTAGAAAGAACATGATTCAATCCGGGAATATAAAGGAAACATTACAAGGATTTGAAGGTATGCCTCTGGCTTTTTCATGAACACCGAAAGCAAGGAAGATATCTTCTTTAGAGGACTAAAGATGAGTCTACGAAAATATTTTTCAATTTGAGATTTTGACAATTATGAAGAGATTTTATATTGTGCCCCAAATGTTGAAATGGAGATCATAGACTCTTAGTGGTATCACGGGCCTGATGAAAAGAAAAGAAAAATGGAATCTAATGTGTGCGGTTCAAAAAAAATTCCATGATGGAAAGAATCTCAATCATCCCACGTGTAAATATTGTGGGAAGAAGCATCCTGGGAATTTTCTAATAGGAACCATGAATTGCTTCAAGTGTGGAAGGTTGGGACATCTGGCTAAAAACTACCAAATAGATATGAAAAATCCATATAATGTGGAGGAACAAAGGAAGGTTCAGATCAACACTCATTCTATAGTGCGGTGTTACAACTATAAGGAGCATGGGCACTAGGCAAACAATTTCCCTAAACCAAAGGTTGCTGGAGGAAATCAACAACATCCTCCATGTCAATAAGTAAGGGATTATTCTTTCACTACTGCTGAGCTGGATCTAGACAAATATGTGGTGATAGGTACACTATTTATTCATTCAATAATAACAAATGTACTATTTGATTATGGTAATATGAATTATTTCATATCTTGCAAGTTTAGTAGAACTAATCAAACACCAACTCCAAATTTGGAGGATATGTTATTTGTAAGAATAGAGAGTAGGGAAATTATTGCATCCATGTTTTATGACACTTTCATAGTAAATAATTGTGGAATGAACCTCCCATAAAATCTTATCATACTTCTTTTAGTGGTGTTCTATGTTATATTGCACAAGGATTGGCTATCTTTATACAAATCAAAAATCAACTGTCAGGAAAGGGAGATCAATCTTCACATCCTGAAGCATCCTCTAATTATTTACAAGTGTATGGAGGGTGATGAATCTAATTTAGAATCATTATCTCATATTTGGATATTAATTACCTATGATGAAGCATTTCTAGCTCAAATTATTGAGAAAAAGGAGAGAATCATGCTTGAAGACATTCCCATCATGAGGGATTACACAGATTTATTCCATGAAAAGTTGTCTGGTCTTCCTCCTAATTGATAGGTTCAGTTCTCAATTAAACTTATTCCTAAATCTCTGCCTATATTAGAGACCTTATAGAATGTACACTGTAGATCTGGATGAGATGAAGAAGTTGTTATAGGAGAATCTGTAGAAGGGTTTTATAAACCCGAGTGCTTAATCATTGGGTGTTCCAGTCCTCTTTAGTAAGAAGATGGATAGATCAATGCGCCACTATATTTATTATTGTGAACTCAATAAAATCACGATAAAGATCAAGTATCCTCTTACACAGATTAATGAATGGTTTGATCAGATTGATGGATCTAGTTATTTATCTATGGTGGACCTTCGGTCTAGATATCACAAATTAACGGTGAGGAAGAAAGATATTCCCAAGACTGCCTTTTGAACGAGGTATGGACACTATGAGTTAAATGTTATTCCCTTTAGACTCATTAATTATATATAAATTTCATGGACTTAATGAATATACTCTTTAGATATTACCTCGACAAATTTGTGGTAGTCATTATTGATGATATTCTGATATACTCCAAGAGAAAGGAGGAACATGAGGAGCATTTGAATACTATGTTAATGACTTTATGTAGGGATAATATATATGCAATGTACAGTAAATGTGAGTTCTATATGGATGAAGTATCATTATTAGTGCATGTTATCACCAGAAAAGGGATATCTATAGACCCTTCCAAGACAAAGTCAATTGAAGAGTGGCCCATGACAATATCAATAATAGATATCTGAAACTTTCTAGATTTATCTGGTTATTATCAATGATTTGAGAAGAAATTTTCATGACTATCAACTCCAATGATCTAGATAGCATCTAAGGGGTGAATTTTGTGTAGTCCCATGAATGTGAAGAATACTTTAAAGAGTTGAAACATATGCTAATCACTTAGCTAGTACTCATACTCCCAACAAGTAGAGAAATCTTTGTGGTATATAATGATGATTTAAATAAGGTATTTGGATTTGTACTGATGAAAAATGATAATTTGATAGTCTAAGCCTCAAGCCAGCTAAAAATCCCCGAGCAAAACTATCCTACACATTATTTTGAGTTGGAAGCTGTGATCATTGCATTGAAAATCTGGAAACATTATCTCTATAGGGAGAAGAGTGAGATATATACTGATCATAAGAGTCAAAAATATATATTCACATAGAAAGGTCTTAATATGATCCATCTAATATAGATAGATCTCATCAAGGATTATGACTACTCAATCGACTACCATCTCGATAAGTTAAACAAGGTGGTAGATTCTCTAAGTAGAAAGAATCTTGAATCCTTATCAATGATTAGAATTGAAAAGGATCTGATATTCTTAGATTTGTTAAGGATGGACATGGGAATCATTAAGGTAGGAAAATCATAAAAAATTTCTAAAATGATTTCTAAATGGTCTTTCTTAGAGAAAAAAAGGATTCTTAAAGAAAATATGTGGAAATTATGAAAAGGTTGGAAGCTATTAGAAAGGGAAAATCCTTAGAGATCAAGATTGATGAGGAAAGAGTAGTAAGATTTGGGTCACGATTATGTGTACCATCCTATCTAGAGATAAAAAAAGAGTTTTTTAATGATGCACATAGATCAACCTTCTCTATTCACCTAGTAAGAAAAATGATGTATTGAGATCTCTGAGAGAACTTTTGGTGGGACAAAATAAAGAAAAAGATTTCTGACTATACATCAAAGTGCCTGGTATGTCAGCAACTGAATTCTGAAAGACATAAGTCTAAGGGGATGATGCAACCACTACCCATACCTATATGGAAGTGGGAGAACATTAACATGAACATTTTCACAAGACTTCCAATAACATCCAGAGGAAATAATGTTATTGGGTCATTGTGGATCGTCTTACAAAAGTAGTTCACTTTATCGCATTTCGAGAGGACTTATCATTGGATAAAATTTCATATATATATATATATATAAATATATATCAAAGTGGTGTTAAGGATTCATGGAGTACCACTAACTACTATACCTGATAAAGATCCTAGATTTACCTTGATGTTTCGAAAAAGTCTCCAACATGCTCTAAGAACTGAATTGAACTTTAGTACGACCCATCATTCACAAACTGATGTACAATTTGAGAGAACTATTTAGAAACTAGAAAATATGTTGATATAATGTTCTATGGACTGCAAAGGAGGATAGAACCAATATATTCCACTAGTTGAATTCTTTAACGACAATATTTTCCACTCGAGCATCTGAATGGCACTATACGAAGCCCTCCATAGGAAAAGGTGCAGAACACCGGTGTGTTGGGATGAATATGGTGAGCATAAGATTTTAGGACATAAAATGGCTGAATAAATGGTGGAGAAGGTGAAAACCATTCAATAGTACATCAAGAAAGCCTAAAGTCGATAAAAGAGTTATGCAGGGAATCATCGACGAGACCTTGAGTTCAAAGTTAGAGACATGGTATTTCTCCGCATATCTCCATGGAAGAAGGTCCTGAGATTTGGGAATAAAGGAAAGCTAAGTCCAAGATACATAATCCTCTTCGAGATCCATTATCATGTCGGAGTTATGCCCTATCGACTGGAACATCCAAATACCCTGTCAAAATTATATGATATCTTCAATGTATCCCTCTTAAAAAAGTATATACCAGACCCTTCACATGTACTCTCTTTAGAGGTGGTACAATTCAAGAATGATCTTTCTTACGAGGATAAACCAATGAAGATCTTGAATTGTAGAGATAACTTTCTATGTAACAAGACTACTCAACTAGTCAGAGTACTACGGCAGAACCATGTATATGAAGTGGAAACCTGGGAACTGGAGGAGGAAATGAAAGAAAAGTACCCGCACCTATTTATGGCATTGAATATAAAATGAAATTTCGAGGGCGGAATTTCATAAGGGGTAATAATGTAACGACCCTATGTTTTATCAATAGAAATTACCTTCTTATAATTATGTCATATAACCACATGAAATAAAAACACAATGAACTAATAAGTACTATGTGACCTTTAAACATAATATTGTCACTTCTATGATTTGAATTTAGAAAATCAAACATACACGGTTGTGATTAGTAAGTTTTTTGGAGTCCGATAAGACAAACTTAATTTTTGGTAAATAGTAACATACCCTTATGAATAGTAATATGACCCTTATGAATATTAAATATTTTAAAAGAATATTAACCTCACCCTTAAATGTATAAATAAAATTTCAACATCTTATAAGTGACAATATGACCATAGTAAAATTATTTGTAGTAGTTGGCGTTGGCTTAGTGGTAAGCACCCCGTAATCCTACATGAAAAATGGAGGTTCAAAACCCATGGGGTGTAGGTTATTGTTGTATTACTGTAGCATAATATAGAAACGACATCACTGTAGCAACAACAGGAACTGTAGCTGTGGTAGGTCACTGTAGTGGTGGTAGGGTACTGTAATAGCGACGAGTACTGTGTGGTACTGTAGCAGGTGGGTACTGTAGCTTTACTATTCACAGAATGGGTCTTGGGCCAAATATTTGGGCCTACGGGCCAAGTAATGGGATAAATTTCCACTGGGCCTTTGGGGTATGTAATGGGTATCCCTCTACCCTGTTTAAAGAGGTCTTTGATTTTCTTTAATAATAATTGAGGCTTCGACCCAAACCTTTAAAAAAATTATTGGTATTTTTGTAAGTCATAAATAACTAATTATAACTAATTAATTAAAAGAAAAGAAAATTTATTTTCCTAAAATTTGTTCATAAAATAATAATTTTATGTCTTATGGTTTAAATTTTATTTTATAAGACGTTATTTAATTTTTGAAACCATTATAAAATCAGTTTTAGTTTTAAAATCTATATTTTTCATGTAAATTAAGAATTTAATTAAAAATTAAATTAATCATATTTAGAAAATTATTTTCTGAAAAATGGAGTAAATTTTTGAAATCTACATATCGAAAAAAATTTAGGGTGAATTTTTGGGATTTATCTAAAATACTTGAATTTTTGATGAATAGTAAAATTCAATAAATCACAATAAATGCTAAAACCTGAATTTCTGCATCATGCTTGAGTCATGGATGATGTAAATGGACAATGGTTCAAACTTAATTTACCTTATTAATATTTTGGGTCATGTAATTCTCACAATTTATGATCTTTAAGGAAATTAATAAACTATGGAATTAAGTATTATGAAAACCATCCTTTCCTCCACTATAAATACCACCCCTCCATACCTCTTCTCTTCACTCCTAAAAAGCCTTTTTTCCTTGCCTAAATTCTACCAAATTCTCCCCCAAGCTCCTCCCCAACGTCCAACTT
Source organism: Viscum album (assembly GCA_963277665.1). Taxonomy (NCBI): domain Eukaryota; kingdom Viridiplantae; phylum Streptophyta; class Magnoliopsida; order Santalales; family Viscaceae; genus Viscum; species Viscum album. The sequence goes on along the minus strand of OY728163.1, from coordinate 53,809,952 downwards.
CCCTTTTTCTCTTCAAAAGGGCAAACCCTATCCCTTTAAGTGGATCTTAATGAAGATTGATTCAGGAGGTAGATTCCTCTTTTCGATTATTTTACATTTTTTCATGTTCATTAGTTTTTTTTCTATACTTACCTCTCCTCATAAAAATGTTATGAAAACTCTATTACCTTGCACTTACAATAAATTAGTTATAATAATGGAATAATTTAATACCATTTCTTCTTTACTCTTCTATTATACTAGTAGTAAAGACACCATCTGAGATGTGTTAATTTACCACATTCAAGGAAGATGGGTTTTCAATTACTTTTACCATATTAAATTATGGTAGTGAATCCATTTTTATGGTTGACCCATAATCCTAAATAATTATTTTACCTTATTTTATGTTCTATAATCCTATTACACACATGATGTAAACTAATAATACAAAACAAGTTAATGGTGAGAAAAATCTCCATGTTAATCGAAGCGTTTATCATTAATGTTTTATATAATAATTCTCATTCAATACAAATACACATATGAGTTTTAAAACCATTTAACCTCCTGAATGTTCAATAATAAAATATAACTTCAATTCTAGAAAACCACTCTCATCATACATGTGTATCAAAACATGAATATAAGTGAACTGATCATAAAACCAAGGTAACAAATGGACCCGAACAATGAAATTAAACCTCATTACCAATAAAAAGAGATTTGAATGAACTAAAAAAGGTTATAATAAATCATTTTAATGTAAAATAATTTCAGGAATTTTTATTTAGTGAACCTAATTGGATTATTCTGGTCATTAATATCAAGTGCAGAACACCATCAAACTTAAGGTAAGGGATCCTCTCTTTCTCACATTTATTCAAGAATATCTTCAATGTTATGTCCTTTTATGTGTAATCCCTAATGATGGTGTATGATTTAAAACCTCCCCCATAATACCCTCATGATTTATAACTGATGATAAACCCATTTCTCTCTCATTAATTCCTCTTAATTACACCTCATTCCATGCCAATAATCCGTAAGGGATTCTACATGAACCTCCTTTGTTCCATCGGATTGCCTTACATTTCTTTTACCAAAATGAGGTTATATTATATTTTTATTTGAATATTAAAAATTATGTGTACATGCACCAACATCATTTATCAAGACCCTTTCATCATTCTCATTCGGGGATATACATGTTTTTAGGTGATTCCCTCCTCAATACTTCCCGATAAGCGAACATGTTTTAAGGGAACTTCCCGAATTCTTACCTGATTTCATGTGCACTCTATATTCTAGTTTAAGACACCATTTCTTTATTAAATAAGTACATTTATTATGAAAACCTTCTTGGTTCACTTATAGTTTAATATAAAGTAGTGTTATCTTTTCTATTTTAATGTCTCTATAGTATTTTTCTTAAAACCATACAAATATGTATTAATGCTAAAATTTCATAAATAATTTTCTTAGATGTTTTCACTTATACTTGACACCACTTACCATTATACATTCCAATTTTACCTTATTAATTTCCATGTATATTTTAGTTCTTTTATTTCCAAGATACTTTTATGATACGCCCATATTTATACTTTATGACATGATTATGGTCCCCAATTCTTTCCAAGGGTAACCCTTACGTTTATGTAAGATTGATTATGTATGATTATTTATGTGGAAACAATATTCATAAAATTTTAGTATGGGTGAATCTAGATATAAATCCAATGAATTTGGTAACGTTGAGTCTCATGAGATGTTATTTGTGATGGTCTTGGCGATTAGCCTGGGCTTGTGCAACTATGTGCGACGGTCTTGGCGGTTAGCCTTGGCTTGTACTACCATGTGAAACAATCTTGGAGGTTTGCCTTGAATCATGATAAATTCATGTTTTATGTTTCTTAAACATTATTATGACTCCCTTTTTATATTATTCCATGTTTATATTTTATGATTCTATATGTTACATGCCTTTTTATACCATTATTTCATGCCTTCTATTTCATGTGTTAATGCTTTGTTCTTATAGTTATTCACTTATTGGGATTTTAGTGCATAACATTGTTCATGTTATTCCTAGGTTATCATATGAATATGTATGAGAAAAATGGAAGATAGATGCTCATTATAGAGATTAAATAAAAAATTGTTTTTTATAATGTTAGATTTTCTACCTAGTCTTCCAAAACACTAGACTTTATGATCCTTGGATTGTACTCTGATGTATAATTATGCTTAAAATCATGTAATACTGTATTTAAAAGTCTAGGGTTGCTATAGTTTTTGTTTATACCCATTCATAAGAGTAATTCCTTAGACTTAGTAAGTGTTGGGTGGGGCCCTCTATATCCCCTTGGTGCATCAGTAGGACTAATTAGAAAAACTACAGTCTTAGCATGAGGCCTTGAAAAAATGGTTATTTATGGTCTTAGAATGGGACATTGACGATGTGGTTATGATGTCCTTCATTATGCATTCCCTATTTATGAAACTACTAATTGAATGTTCATATGGTTATTCAACTAGTAGAAAACCCATGATTATATTTTATTATGGAAATATTTTCTAATCTCATATTATTACCATATTATGATCAAGTTTATTTTTAAAGTCATGTGTTTTTATCTATTCACCATGCCTAATGTTTATGTTTATAAAATATTCCTCTGTATTGCATACCCTTTCTGATAATCTGAGCTCACCCCATTCTTATGTTTCATTTTCTTAGGATACGAAGAAGTTTATTATGAATGACCTACAGGGATAAACATAGAGTTGTGTTTGTTCCCGATAAAACACATATGTTGTATTTAATTTCAAGTTGTAATATTGTGACTATTTATATATCTTGTTTTTCCAAAACTACTATACTACTCGGTCCTTTAGTATTTAATTCTTTATAATCATGCTAATGTAATGTTATAAGGCACCAACTCCAGGAAATTTGGATCAGGGAATTACAGTTGGTATCAAAGGATGTTTAGTAAAAAACATGGAAACTATATTTAGAAAATATATATTATGAAAAAATACCTAATATAGACTTGATGATAAACATACAATAACATCCTATAATTTTGGTAAGGAATAGATTATTTGGATCCTCATAGGAAATAAATATATATCTGGATGCTACAAGTTGATTTGGTTCTGGGACAGATGTAATTAAGAGTAAAAAATACGACAAGGTGTTTCAGGTTTGACCCAGGATAACCCAGTACACGAAAAAAGGCCTTACTGTGTACCTAGTTTTACACTTTTTAAGGATATGCTTAGGATAATTCACATTTTTGTTACAATCCATTATGAAAGATTTATGCCCCTAATATATCCAAAGTATATGGTTCTAGGATTTGTGATGCATAAATTTAATTTTATATACTATACAATGTTTATAGTTATTTAGAGTTCATAATTTCCTGATCTAATTTAGTATATGGAATTTATTAGAAATGGTGACCAGTAGAAGAAATGATAACTTCACCAATTCATGTGATGAAAAGAGTAAGAAGGATCATATCTCTTAAGGTATTAATCCATCATTTAAAAGGAGGATAGTCTCCCATGTGTCTTCATCATATGAGGATATAATATAATGTGTGAACAAGGTATGTAAAGAATTATCTATGTCATATGGCTTTGAAGGGAAGAAAAAGAATAAGAGGATGGTAGAGAAAAATATGGATAAAGGGAAGATATGAAAGAAGGATTTTCCAACATGTGGTAACTATGGAAAGAATCATCCTGGTAAATTCTTGAAAGGAATGATAGTTAGTTACAAGTGTGGAGAAAAAAGACACTAATTTCGAAATTGAAAGGGTAAGAAAATGGTTTTCTATGTACAATGATTCAACTCCAAAGAGATGAGACACTATGCGGATCAATGTCCCCAAGTGTTAAAGGAATATTTCGAAAATGATGTTACTGGATAATGATCAAGTTATGATACTATCATAGATGAAGTGGAAGGATTAATATACCTCATTAAGAATCAATTCAATTTAGTATTTTATTAGTAATTTACTTGTTATAATAATTATGAAACATATGCGTATTGTATTGTTGTACTATTTCAATAAGTATTTGAGTTTGTATGATGAATTGTACAAAGGATATGTGACTTAATATAAAGTTAATATCCTGGGAAAGAATATATTTGAGGGAAAGAAAACCCTAAATATATTCCAGGTTATTAATATAATGACAAAATAAATGATTGATTTGGATATGTACTGACTACCTCAAAAATGATATTTTCTTATCCAAAAATTCTCATGCTATCATTGATGGAGTTTTGAACAAATTTTTGGATATAATAAATATATCCAATAGCCCGTGTAAGGATAAATGCATATTTAGAATATGGATTTATGGTAATTTGAGTTATTACCATATTTCAAGAGGGAAAATGATGAAGATATTCACATGTTTAGAATGTGAAAATTTAGGTTTGTTTCATGTTGATTAAATGAAAATAAGGCAGCTGATTCCTTGTCTAGGAAAGATCATCACATCCTAATAAAATAAGGATTTCCAAGGACCCTGTGTACATGGATCTAGAAAGGATGGATATGGGAATGATTCTTAAGTGTTAGATCATGATATTTTGGAAAGTTAAATCATTTATGAAATGGTTTAAGTTAATCATTGTATGATGATTTAGAGTTTAATGTCACCACATGATGAAACCTGCTCTAAGAGATGAAGTATAGATAGTTCAAGATGCAAAAAAGTGATAAGATTGTGTTTATGAAAAAGAAATGTATATTTATACTCTTATAGAGTGGAATAATTCCTAAACTCTAGGAAAATATTCTTAAAAAATAATGTTTCCCTATTATAATTTATTTCATAACTATAGCTTATGGTTTTGTGGTAATGATATTTTATCTAAGAATATTCTCTATCACTTTCCACTAGAACATGATGGTTTGATTATTATTCTATGACCATTTTATCCAATTATAATGCATAGTTTTTTAGTAACTGATGCATTTACCTTTCTCTCTTATTAAGATAATATTTTAACCATATGTGGCTTTCCCTCCATTTAATTTTCATGTATCAACCATTAACTTCTGAATTTCAATTTCAAAATTTCAAGGATGAATTTTTTGTAAGGAGGGGATAATGTAACACCCCTAGGATTTACAAATATATTTAATATTGAATTCATAAAACACTGAGTTTGTACAAAACAATACATTATTATATTTGATCAAATAAACATAAATTTTCCACTTTTTGAAATTAATTTTGAAGTTTTAACATACAAGGCTGCGTTCAGGGTGATTTTTGGAGTATGATAGAACAAAAAATATTTTTGAATAGTAACCTACACTTATGAATAGTAACTTACCCTTATGAATAGTCATGTACCATTATGAATAGTAATATACCCTTAGGAATAGTAACCTCACCCATGTATGTATAACTAAAATTTAGGCACATTATAAATGATGCAGAATATTTTAAAAATTATTGGTTATGTATTGGTATTTTTGTGAGCGATAAATATTTAATTACAATTTTAAATTAATAAATAGATTAAAAATAAATTTTCATAAAATATTTTCCTAAATAAATATTTTTTTGACCAATTATTTGGTATAATTTTATAATACCATAGTTAAATTTTAAAATTATTACAAAATTAATTTTAAATTTAAAATCTATATTTTTCAGTTAAATAATGATTTTATTTAAAAATTAAATTTCACAAATTGAGAAAATTATTTTGATAAAATTTAATTCATTTTTGGATTCTACATGTTGAAAAATGGTTATGGTTAATTTTTGGGATTTTTCTAAAACACTTCAATTTTAGGTGAATAGTAAAATACGATAATTTACAACAAATGATAAATACATGGTTTATTGAGTCATTGGTGATTTGATGGTGATGTACGATCAATTGGTTAGAACTAGAATTCACATATTAGTATTATTGGTATCCATAATCAATACTATTGCTGGTCCTAAGAAAAATAATAAAATAATAATTAAGACATTCCAAAATTACTCCCCTCCTCTATTAAAACCCCCATCAATCCCTCTTCTCTTCACTCCACTCAAGCCTTGTGACTTGTCAAAATTATACCCAAATATCTCCCTAATATCCTCCCCTACGTCCATAATCCCTTGGTCTCATAAAAACACCAAACCCTCTCCCCTAAGAGGCTCTCAAGGAAGATTAATTCAAGAAGTAATTCCTCTTTTCAATTCTTCTGGTTTCTTTTCATGTTCATTTTTTTCATTTCAATCCTCACCTATACTCATCAAAATTTTATGAAACCTCCATTAAATTACATGTAATTTAATTTTTTCATGATTATGGAATAATATATTCCCATATCTGCTTTACCCTTCTTTTATGATAGTAGTAAAAAACACCACCCGAGATGTGCTAATTTGCCACGTTCAATGATGATGGATCTTCAATTTCAATTACCATATCCAATTATGGTCATAAAACCATTATTATGGTTGTACCAGACTATAATATATATATTATGTCTTCTCTATGGTTCTGGATTCTTTTTTTACACATGGTTTTGATTTATAAATCAAAATGAGCTCGTTGTTTTCAAACACAACCAATTAACCCAAATAGTAATCATTAAATCATTTATATAACGATTCATATTCACTCCAAGTAACAAAATGAAATTTAACACCATGTAAACTTTTCTATGTTCAATAATAACATATAACAAAAAATTTATACAACCATATTCATTTTACATGATTCTCTGTTCATGTATATAAATATACTGATCCTGAAATAAATGGACCCGAACAATGAAATTGAACCTCTTAACCCATCAAAAAGGAAATGAATGTACTTAATAAGGATATAATTAATCAATTACATGTAGATGAGGTTATTTAATTATTAATTATTGATCTAAAATTTTATTATTCAGGTCATTAAGATCAAGAGAAGAACACCATCAAACTTAAGGTAAGGGTTTCTTCATCTCACTTGCATTTTTGTGAGATATTCCATATTCACTACTATTACTTATGTATGGTGTATGTATACTACACATTTATTTTTCATATAATTAATATATTTATTTTAATGATATTAAATATATCATTCGATGATTATTTATTTTGAGGCATATGATTAAATTGATTATAAAGTTGTATGTATTTTCTACCCGAACCTCCATTTTCATTCGGGTTGCTCTCATTCCCTACTCACCTCAATGAAATTCTTATTAATTATTATTTACTCCTCAGAAATTATGTGTTAATGTTATAAATATTTTTACCAATCAGGATCCTTCTTTTTTTATGGTATGTTAGTTTTTTAAGTAATCTTTAAAAAATTCTTCCAAAATGAAAGACCGATTCAAGGAACTTCTCACATTCTTACCTATTTTTAAATTCACTCTATAATATATTTTAATCCAGATTTAAATTTATAAAATCTCAAATTTTAACACAAAAAAATCTATTTTGGTTCATTTCTGGTTTTATTAATTCAAACATTCCTTTTTGTTTTAAAATATCTTTAATGAATTCCTTAAACCAAACTAAAATGTTTTAATTCTAAAGCTTATTTAAAAACAGTTTTTTCATGATTTCACTTTAGTGGGTCATCATTTATGAATCAAATGAAATATTACTGTTCTTACCATTTAATTTATAGGACATATATTTTTAAAACTATATTCATGAAAAATATAAATTATTTTCCAAAATAACTCTTCTTTCCAAAGTAAAATAGAATTTTCTCACCTCGCTTTAACATTTATGAGATGTATGCCTTGTTCAACACTTATTCCTTCCATGTGGTGTATGTAATTCCCCTTGGTATATCATATCAATAGTCTCCTAATTCTCAATATATTCTAAGGGATTAATATTTAATGTTTCAATGAGGTATGGGACACCTAGGAATGTTTAAGTATTATTTCCTCAAGAATTTCTCAATGGTATCATTTAAAAGTATCTTTATTTATGTCAACATTCTTTAATGAATATTTTATTTTATAGAGTTTTATATATTATGATATCATATAAAATATGTGTTTGAAGAGTTTCTGATTATTTTTCAAGTGGATGTTCTATCTTGACACCATTCACCAATTTACTTCGAATGGTTAGTGTTTATGTTTAATGTATGAGGAAAGTTATTTACATTTCATATGTTAGTTTTAATATGAATGTATATGTTTCTTATGTTTATCAGCATTCATAAGAGGAATTCATTGGACTTAGTAAGTGTTGTGTGTGTCCCACTATATCCCATCAGTAGATTTGTAGGTCTTATGAGACAAACTACGGTATTGGCATGAGTGATTGACAAAATGGTTATTTATGGTCTTGGAATGAGGCCTTGAAAATATGGTTATGATGTCCCAAATTATTTATTACCTCTTTATGAAACTAGTAATTGAAAGTTCATGGGGTTATTAGACTAGTAGAATACCCATGATTATGTTTTATTATGGAAATATTTACTCATCTCATATTCCTGCCATATTATGTTCAAGTTTATTTTTAAATTCATGTGTTTTTAGTTATTCGTGAGGCCTATTATTTATGTTTTTGAAATCTTCCACTGTGTTTCTTACCCTTACTGAGCATCTGAGCTCAACAAATTTTTATGTTTCAATTTCTGAAGTCATAAAGAAGTTTATTATGAATGGCCTGTGGGGATAAACTTAGAGTTTGGTAGTTCCCAATAAAACTTATTTTTTATATAATTTCAAGTTTTAATGTTGAACCTATGTATGTATCATGATTTTTTAAAACTACTAAACCACTTCGTCCTTCTGGATTTAATTCATTATAATTAGGCCAAAGTAATGTTATAAGGCATCAACTTCAAGAAACTAGGGTTAGAGCATTACAAACTAGTGTTAAAAAACATTTAGTTCAGATATACAAAACAATGATGATTCCGGCTTCAAGAGTCGCCCATTTATGATTCACCAATTGCCGCCACACCTTGTGAAAAGATGGTGATTCCATCTTCCAGAAGACAAATTTTATGAAGTTAAATCCCCCCATCATGTGAAGCATATACCAATCTCAGTATCCCTTAAACACACTTGGAGTTATTGTATCTTTTATGACCCCTATAATGACTTATTCAATTAGTATCCTATTCATGGGAGAGTCTAACTCCTCCTGGTGAGATGAAATGAGAGGACCTAAAATTTATACAACCCCATTAAACTTCATTAACTGATTAAAAACTTCATAAGAGTAGTAATAAAGATAAAAATGATATCCCCAAATATTTTGATCAAACATTATCAAATCCCAATAGATTAAAGAAGAAACCAATGATAGTGAATTTCAAAAGAATCTTAAAAAAATCATTAGAATAAAATATTCTATTAGAATCAATTCCAATCCATAATGAGTGATCCTAATAAACCCCATGAAATACCTATTCTTTGAAATCTTCAATACCAAGATAACTAAAAACCATTAAAAAATTAGCTAAAAGATAATTTTCCAATTACGAACATCCTCAATATAAGCTACACAATTGATCCTCACATCAATGAACCATAAAATATTTCAAATAAAGGTGTAAGTAGTAAAAATTGGGATCTTATTCAATTCCCATTTTATTTTTTAGAAATTATGTTCTCTTTAATATAAAAATATTCATGAGTAGTTATATCCACCTTTTGATATCTTTGAAAGGTCAAAGTATCACTCTCTTCGACCCAAGGATAAATCTCCTCCTTGAGGCCCTTCTTGGAAATTCTATATTGATTTTTAATGTTGTGAGTAACATATAGATCATCATCATCATCAAAGTGTGGGGTGAGAGGATCCTTTAAAACATTTACATGGGGATGAGGATTAATTTTATGAATAAATCTTACTGAGGATCTATTGACTATGGTTCTCTCTAATTTTGAATAATCTATGAACTTTATCATTTTCTTATAATGAGGGGTTATGAACCCATCTGGGTCCACCCTTTGTTTATTTTCTTCTTGATAACACAAGTGGAATAAATATTCTTTCACTTTAAATGTTTTTTCATATTCATCCTATGGGGTTTTCTAATATTCACTAGGCTCCTCCCTATCCCCCATCGGTGTGGGGGAATCAGTGGTGTAATATAGTATGATGTGAATGAAATTCACAAAACCTTAATTGTCTTCAGCCTCAAGTGTGTGTCTCACAGATAAAAAAATAGTATGGTCATCGGCCAAATATTGACTGTTAAACTCACATGGCCTACCATCACCTTCATTTAGTCCACCATAATAATATTCAACTCCACAAGGTCCACAAGTTACTATAATTATATCATCACATTTTTCCTGACCTATATTTTGTTTTCCTCTTCCAACCCATGTCTATTTATGATCCTGGGGACCTAATTCACTCTTAACAAAATCCATAGTTTTTTTCCAACATTAAGACAAATACTTTCAATAATTAGGAATGTTTTCATATAACCCTTTATATAATAAACCATAATTCTAATTTTGTATCCAGGTATAAGATGATACTCCTTGTGAAATGTAATCCTCTTAAAAAAACTAGAAATCAAGACTTAAAAGATTCCTCATTGAAAATTCATTCTTTAGAGGATGTCCAATAAGTCCAAAAATTAAAATTAGGTCATTTTTTCTGAATAGGTGGAGTGTAATCCTAGGGAATCTAGTCCAGAAAGGAAAAATAGGAGATTCCATGTGAGTATTGAAATACATTTTCCATTTGAAAACATTCATAGAACAACACCCAAAAACCCATGGTAATCTTTCCTAAAGTCTATATTACTCATATTCATAATAGAAGGTAAAATTGTAATTTGAATAATTTAATAGACCAATATAAAAAATCAATAAATCCAATTTATTCAAGCTATTTATTTAAAAAAATCAATGAAGGCATACAATTTATGAATTTCCCATTGAGCATGAAACCTAAATATGAAGAAAGAGAGTGAACCTAATTATATGAGAAAAAAATCGCTGGATTAAATATAAGTCTAAAATGATTTGTCTCTATGCATAATACAATATCCATAAAACCACATATGCTAGGTTTCTCAGTATGCTTAATAGATCTTCCACCGACGACATATATGAAGGATTCAGGATATGTATTAGGGTTCCTTGGTAGATTGCCTATGTGCGGTCTCCGTAGAATTCATGACTCCATATCACCCCCATATAATTTGATTCCATGTACACATAGGAAGTACAATATTCATGAATATCCTCATGCTTTATGGATGAAATTGTATGAACATCATCAGAAAATTATTACACCGTGTGAATTTTAAGATGATTCGGGATGAATCCATGAAAGGCACATTGGGAGGAAATAATGTAGACATTGTGTATTATAATGGAAGGGAATATATGACCTTATAATATATTATGGATAATCCCTTTCATGGATATGTTGATTATGGAAGTTTTGGAGATTCATACACCTAAAATAGAATAAAAATATTTAGGTTTACCTATGGATGGACAACAGTCAACTTGATGTCACAAATTAAAATATTATTATTTTATGTATATAATATGATGAGTATTTAACTTCATAAAAATTTGTGAATGAAATTAATTTTTTAGTGATGTTACTGAAGGATCTCAAGAGGGATCAAATAACTGGATTTTTTTATCTTTGATAGAAATGTTCCATCAACTTGTCTAAAAATACAGTGTTCCATAAAAGGAAAAAAATACATTGACCTAAAGTATCATTTCATCCAGAATTTTATAGACATACATGATTTAATTATTTATAGATAATATGGATGATAAAATCTAGTATATATGATTAATATGATTTTATTTTATGAATGTGTGATGCATCATCATGGATCAGTGGGTCTTACAAAAACAAAATGAGATAATGGAGAAACATTAATTATTATTGATGGGGATGTTTTCCAAGGGTATGAATTGTTTATGAGGATACAAAAATAATTGATAAATTGGGCTGTTTTGGGAGGGAATATTTTTTATATATAACTAGTTGTTTGTTTAATGGAGTTAGGTCCCTGTAATTTCAGTCACCAGTAGTTTGAGTGGTACATTATACTGACTACAGCTATGATTATTCTCCATGGATAATCAGATCATGATATGTTTTCATCTTATAAGGATATTTTGATAGATAACTATAAGTATAGATGTTAATAAAAATATAAACAATTACTTGTTTAGTAATCAAGATGAGATAGTCTTTATCATTGATCATTATTTTCTATAGAGAAAGAATTATAGTTTGATCGAATCATATTATGTCTATTAGAAATGAGACCTTTAAATATATGTGTATTTATTCAATGATTTATTTTCAAATCTGTGATTTTGGGAAGTATAAAATGTTTTTTAATTTGTTTTTAATAATCAATATCTTCCAGGTTTTAATCAAAAGCAATAAGTAGTGTTTGTCAAGTTCCAATAAGAATCATTGTTAAGTTAATGTTAATTCCCTTGTATCTTTTCATGTTTTATGAATTTTCATTCAAAGTATTACTATTTTTCATGAACAACTATTAGTTTGTATGGGTGATTGGAATATGAGTTTGTGTAGAAGGTAGGGTGAAAGTACACCTACTTTTATATACCTTGTCATGTAGGGAAATGTAATGACCCAAGAATATATAAATGTAATTTATTTTTGAATGAATAAATTCCTTATTATGAAATGAAGTTATAGAAAACACTTTCATTACATTTCATTTTGTTATTTTTGACCATTAAAAAATATAGCCATAATTTTTCTACCGAGATTAAAATTCTATTAATAATTATAATCATTGATAATATAGCTATTCTAAAGTGAACATGATGATTATTATATATTAAGGGTTGTGATAAAGTATATTTGAAACATAATGAAGAAGTAATTTCTTTGACCAGTGGTATTATAACCTATAATGGAAATTTCTTGAAGCTTTTGAGGGAGAAGGAAAAACTGGGATGTTCTCTTGACCAAGTCTATGAAAATAGTCAAAAATTAAAACTTAATAAAAACCATTTATGCTATATGTTCAAGTTTATTTAGATCATGTCCTATACCATATTTTCCAAACTACCCCATGAAGGCACCACCATCACACACCTTACCCTTAGGGCGTACAATTGTGTAGTAATTGGTTATGTATGTAAAACCCAGTGTTAATATTTCTTATAGTTTATTTTTTAATAAAATATTTACAATAATTATTACTTTTTATTATTACATTATATATATATATATATTATTTAAAAATTAGTCTAAAAAATTCATATTTTCATATGATGAAACTAAAATTATAATTTTGAGAAATATATAGTTTCAATTAAAACACTCCTTTTGATAAATTCAATATTTTTTAAAATAAATGTAACTTTTATGATATATTAATATTAAATAATATTTATTAAACAGAAATGATAATATAATTTATTGAATTCCAATGTTGTTTTTATAAGGGTTTGAAAGTGGTTAGTGTCATAAAAAATAATTATTTCTATTAAAGAAGAATTCTTATTTAAAACTATAAATTATATTATTTATAAAAATTTTTTCGAAAAATAATTATTTTATTTGAAATCATCACATCAAAATTATCCAATATTCAATTTTTCATAATTTTCTGAGATAATTGAGTTTTTGTATAAAAATTAAATACAATATAAATAATTTGTACGTATTGTGGCATAATAATAGAAAAAAGTTATGTAAGGAACACTTTTATGGGATTTCACAACCAAAAATATACGTCCCATTCAAAATAACGCATTTTTATGTATTTTTTTTAATTTTACAGAACATTAATAAATCCTCCAAATCATAAATTATATTTCAAGATTTTAAAATTAATTCTTCATTAAAATGACTGACTTCAACACAATTAATGATATTATATGAAGGGGTTTAGTTTTAGGAATAATAAAATATTTAAAACCAATCCTATTTTAAAGAAACCATAGGGAAAACTATTGGATGGATTGTTGTTTTTATTATTTTATCACTTAGTTTCCAAAACATATGTTTTCAAACTAAGGATATGTATAATTTATTTACCATTTTTTGTTTCATTTGTATTAAACAAACCCTTAATCAATTATTAAATTCCTATATCTCATAAATTTCTATACATAATGCATGGATAGTGAGTAGAGCACAATTAATTTTGAATTATTTATAGTAGGATATGATATATGTTTTTTATGACATGTATTTTTATGCCATATTTTTATCATTACAATAATCCTATAATATCTTCACACCCTTTTCAAATTTTAATTAAATGATTTATTATTTTCTAGTCTTATGATTCTATATCTTGTTAGATAATTCATTTTAAATATCACAATAATTATAATCACGTTTCTTTATCTTATTATCCCCTTAGTGAGACTTTATCTCACTTTCTAATATATATATATATATATATATATATTTCAATTGGGATTCACATGAGATCATATGATTATTATGAGATATATATTATTATTATAAACATAGAAATTAATGATTATATTGTTATTTATTAAAAAATTGTTATTTTAAACGTAATATCTCAAAATAAATTAGATAATTAGATTCTTGATTTGTATAATTAAGTTATATTAATATTTAAAATTTTATAACATCTATTTGTTAGTGTTTATATATTATAGTGAACATCAGAGAAATGTATAGTTATTTTTTTGTGATTTTGTTAGTATACATTATAAGAAATAATCTATAAACAAATTAGGTTTATTCATATGGGATCATTTTGAATAAACATTTTATTCACATATATATATCCTTTTCAAATCATATTAATTTTTTATATATATTATTTAATTTCATCAACAAATTTTAATTTTCATAGTAACTTAATGAAATCTAATAAAACAGTTTATAAAATAGTGTGATTCATAAAAAAATGATTTACCAAATGAGATGATAAATAGGATGATAGATAGATTTAGAATCAATATGGACATAATGACATAATTTACTCATGTAATGAAATATGTATTGAACTATATGGAACACTCAAATTATTCAATTAATAATCATTGGTCATTTTTTAATTTACAAAAAACATGACTAACATCCATTGGAATATCCATTTATATAAAAAGTAATGTAATAATTAAATTCCATTTAAAATATATTTTCTGTGATCTGATGCTTTGAGAAAGAGAATTCAATCATATTTGTTTATCCTATAGACAGATAAATTGAATAGTGGTTGATACTAATTAATAATACGAATTAAAAGGATTAAAATGAACCTAATTTAATTGGATAAATTTTTAAAATATCATTAAAGAATTATTTTTCATGCACCCATTATAATAAAATTAATCTTAATGAACTTGAAATTAAGAAGTGGGAGGACATTTTAAATTGGTCATGTGATAAAAAATTACATGACATAGAACACTATCCAATTTCTTTGTTATGGGCTTATAAATCCTTGTTTATTATTGATTTAGTTTCTAACAACCGTGTATTTTAATTTTTTTCTTTTTTATACATTTATGGAAATAAGAAAATAGATCATTTTATAATAAATGTGGAGATATGATTTTTTAAATTCTCCAAAATATTCAAGTATTATAGATATTAAAATAAGTTTTTAATTTCATGGATGATATGTTATCAGCTAAGACACTTAGTGGTGGAATCATTTTATCTTTATAATTAAATTCCTTCCCAAATAAAATTAATCAAATTATTATTTAAACTGAAATAGTTATTCATGCTTCGGTAGAGTTTTACATAATAATCAGCATGGATTGGATCTCTTTATATGGAGAAAATATTAAGTACATTGAGAGATAAATATCACACTTTATCCCACATCCAATTATTCTATATAAATGAATTAGTATTTTGGAATCTCATTTGGAAAAACTTTTGAATATTTTGGTCTTTCTAATCAATTCACAATAATATATGGATCAAATTGTTGAGATAGAGGAAAATATCAGCAATGAGGGAATATATTAATTTTTTCTTAGAATGTTTTCCATGTCATCCCATAGATCTTGATATGGAGTCCTCAATATATCTTATATGAGTTTTTATATATGTATCAAAGAGTCCCAATAGAATAAACCCCATTGATTTGGAAGAATTAAAATAGAAACTAGAAGAGTATATGAGCAATTATATTATTTTACTTAGTTATTGACCATAGTGTTCTCTATTACTCTATTCCAAAAAGAATAATTTTTTAATTAATCACTAAATTGATTATTACTATTATGATCAGAATCACTGGGACCCCTCCTGGCCTAGATGTAATATGAGTGTGACAGCCAATCCCACCTCCAATAATCTAGGGGCTGGTGACAGCACTGATTATGACTATCTATAAAATGGGAGGCCTTAACCTAATTAAATGTATACACACACAACCACATCCATGAATTAGTTTAAAGGTATGATAAAATACTAAAAATAGAGTGTAAACCATGCATGCGACAACCTTTATAAAATACATAAAAGTACAACAAGGGAAAAAAGAAAGATATAAATAGGGAAAATACACACCCAACCATAAATAAAGTCCCAACCTGAAAACAAATGGATAGTGGAGAATGAATAAATGGATATTGACTATAAATATCCATGGTTGACCACTAAACATCTTTAATTCTAAAAACAACTATGATCAACCCAAACTAGGTCCACTAAGGTCACCAATAATCAACCTGATATTTGTATAAGACACATCACATGCATGGAAATCCCATAAAGAGGTGAGTATATACATACAAATAATGACATGATGAAAACTAGAAAGTGAGAAATAGAAGTAAACAATAGTCATCTCAATCCATAAATCTAAAGGTTAAAAAACACAAAATTCTACAACCTTAGAAGAAAACCAATATTTAAGAGAAAAGGGATATCTATCTCCTTATCCACATAGTACGAAGAGTATTCTTATTGATCTAAATTCTCTATATAATATCTAATAATAACACATAACCTATAAAGAGTATAGAGGATCCACACCTCTCTACTCTGTAGTATGATAAAGAGAGATCTATTATAATGGGGGACCCACACACCTTCATAGCTCCATAATAGGGATTCCACCCCCCAAAAAAGTCACCAATACCTTACTAATGTGGGGGATTTATTTTTCTACCGATACAAAGGTATGTGGGACCACACCTTGGAGAGAGATAGGGGAGTACTAACTCTTGTAAAAAACTAATGATCACACCCTATCAGTGCCACCCACTAAGCATGACAGAAAGAAGCATTCCACTTGAATCACTTTTTTTTCATATATATGAGGCTAAAATGAAGGCCAAAATATCATCACAGGTAGAAAAATATTTAGTATAGGTTACTCATAGGTATAAATTTACATTTTTAAGAAGATAATATAAAAGGTTTAAGTCTAAAATAAATGTACATTGTGTGTAAGTAGGGTCATACAATGTGTGAAAATTCATAGATGCCTAGGTATGTCCTTACATTCACAAAGCTTGGCTAGCCATATAAATCTACATGATGTTAACATGGAGTACATATTTTTTCTTGGAATCCCAGGGTATTATCATTTCCTCAAACCCATATCTGTGTATGATGGAATGTGCTTGTTTACTCTAGCCATCCCAGTTTATGTGGTTGTGTTTGGATACTATGGACATTTTTGGGTACTTTGGCCTTGTATTTTTCAATATACCAGGCTCTTACCATATACCTATCCTTCTATGTACCTATCTATTCCATTACTCGTGTACCCTAAGCTACATTTGGGCTCACTAGTTATAGGCCACACAACATGTGTTTAGACCACATGGCGTGTGATATTTAACTCTGTGCAAATCCCAAGACACTATTGGGGGAGACTACATGGAATGTGCTTTTCCAGGATACATGGAGTATAGTCAGGGCTTTTATATAATGTAAATCTTGTATTTATGAAGATAGTAGATGAAAAGGTAGAGGGAGAACTCAAGGAAGGCTACCCAAGACATTGTGTTATTAGTGTGTCATGTCCGTCTCTTGGACTTTGGATATTATGGAAAATGTTTCACATGGTGTAATAATAAAAAGGGGAACAACCAAACATGGGTCCATCTTAATCTGTGTTTAGCTAATATTAATTCCATCTCCCTTTATCCAGACACTAAGGTAACTCATTTCTAACAAATTTTGTCTGATCATTCTCCCAGTATGGTTGATCTCTCTTCTAGGTTTGATCAAGTCAGGTGATTTCATTTTCTATCACTACTGGATGATAGTCCTAGGCTATGGAAAAAATTTTAGGAAATCATGGGTGAATCTAGTGAAAGGAAGATTATGATATGGTCTTCAAAACTAGATCAGATGGATCTGATGCGGCCTTCATTGGTCAAGCATATAACTTCCCTATCACTCCCAATCCATTTATTCTTATAACATGGATATCAAGTTAGTAGAGAAGAAGATGAAAAATGGATGGGACAAGGGAATATTCAATGACTTTGCATGCAAGAATAATTACCTAGTAGAAGTGATCCAAAAACAAGAATTAAATTCATGTGAGATATCAATAATAAAACGGTTAAAATATGGAAATAGAAATATGAAAGACTTCCAATCATGTGAAGGTAAGAGAAATTTTATCTGACCTAACATTTTTATTGAGGGTGGAATAGAATTAGAGGATCGTGATCTGGTGGGTGGACTTTTCGAAGCATACTTCAAGTCACTTTTGTCAGGCCCAAACCATCACTTCCATAATGGAAATATAAGTGGTAGTGGCATGGTCATGGATTCTATCCCATGCATGGTGTCTTCCTATGATAACTTGAGGTTTGAAGCTGTTCTGTATGAATATGAAATTTATGAGGCAGTGCATGATCTTAACCCTGAAAACTCTCTAGGGGAATATAGATTTCTGTGGTCCTTCTTTGTAGCTTCTTGGATTTTTATTAAGAGTGATTTTGGGGATGTAGTGTAAGAATTGTTTTGGGGATGTCCTCTTCTTTGGGTGTATTCTACTATTTCCATGGCACTCATAACAAAATTTGAAGATCCAACTTCTCTAAAGCATTACAAACCAATCCATATGTGGAACTTACCTTATAAGGTATTAGCTAGTATCATCAATTGATGGTTATTGGTATATTTTCTTAGCTCTGTGTCAGAGGAACAACATGGTTTCATTAAGGGTAGATTGATCCAAGGTTCCATTGGCATAACTTATTAATAGATCAGGGTTGTTAACATCAAGGAACCTTGTTCCAATGTTGTTATCAATCTGTATATAGTTAAGTATTATTATATACTTGGATGGATATTTTTCTTGAAGGTTCTTAACCAAATGATATTCTCTCCTTGGTCAACTGATCTCAATTTTTAGGTGATTTAGTTCATTATGGTTATCTATTGCCTTCATGGGGAAAATTGTGGATCCATTAAAACACTATGTGATCTTAGGAAAGGTGATCCACTATCCTCTATATTGTTCATTTTTATGAAATATTCTCTCATCTACTTCATCAATAAAATCCTCATTGAAGGAAGAATACTTCCCTATCATTATAGGTATCGTCAATATGGAATCTACCATATTATGTTTATTGATGACATAGTTATTTTCCTGAATATAAGTAAGAACTCTATATATAGTATAAATATAATTATGGAAGAGTATTGTAATTGGAGTGGGAAAGTGGTGAACCATGAAAAACGAATCTTTTATATATTGAAGAGGTGTCGGAAAAAAAGAACTACCATGGCAGAAAGATGTTTAGGCATATATAGGCACACCTTCCTGGTAGACTACATGGGGGTTCTGATTTCTCCTATGAAACCTTGTATCCACCACTTCAATAAGTTGGTTTATAGAATCAATGGATTAATTAATAATTGGAATAATTGGTGTTTTCCTTTCAGTGGATGAGTCACCCTTATTAACAATGTTCTAAATTCTATTCAAATAATATTTTATCCATTGTCCCATTTCAAAAGTGGAGGTTACTAATATTAATAAACTTCAAACCTATTCAATCTAGGATGATCACCCAGATGGGATACATCATTGAGAATCATCCGTGTTGTTGATGAAATCGTCTAAGGAAGGTCGCATCAACATACGTAGTGTCTCCGGAGAGATTCATGGGTTGCATGCAAACCTGGCTTGGAAAATTATCAAAGTCCTGAAATTATGGGGTAGACTCATGGTGTAGAAGTAGGGGAAGAAAATGGGCATATAGAAAAAGATATCTTCCTCTTTACATGGAATAATTTATCCACATTTAGAGGCTCTCCAAGGGTACTCACTATGCATGTGAGAATAGGAGATATCATTTTCTAGCATGAAAACTAGGCTGTTATCACCCTGGGATTTCTAGGTTGTTACGCGATGACCATGTCCTTAAAACAAGCAAAGGAGTTCCAAATATTCACCCAAACTGTATTAGAAAATGATTAGAATGCATTATATGATCTCATAGATCTTTATTTATATTCTTATAGAAGCATACCTATGGGTTCTACGTCAAGTGATGTCTTTGATAGGGACTACCGTTGTTTGGTGTCCATCATCACCAAGTATGATATCTTGGGGAATTTACTCTGGTGTAATGGAAGCCTATAAAACTCAATTTTATTATTAATTGCATTCATAATAATACTCTTCCCATGTATTATCATGTTCAATAGGCATGTATAAACCTCACATTTAAGTTTTGTTGCTACTGAGATCCTACGGGTGAATATTCTGAACACTTGTTTTTTAATGGGGAGTGGGAACATGAAATATGGAACACTTTTGGTGACTTCCATTGTCTTTAATGTTTGGGGACCTCAAGAGGATATTTATCTAATATATTTTTTCAATGAAAAAATAACAACAACCAAGAATAGAAATAATGTTATTTTATCTTTGCTGAAGGATGCTGGTTCATATGACAAGCAAGAAAAAATATTGGAAAGAGGGGATAGGTTAATCAAAACTAGGACTAGTTCCTAGAACTAAAAGTTTTCTCATTGATATATCTTGGATGGAAAAAGGATGGGATTAATCTCCATCCTTTAATCCTCTGAGGAATACTAGATATTCCATTTTATCCACCATTGGTGAGCAATAAGCTTGTTGGATTGGTTGTCACTCCCACTTCTCAGATCTCAAACAAAATACAGATGGTTCTTGATGTGAAGGTATAATGCGGGGATGGGGAATTGTTTGTTAGTGTAGAGGATCAGTAATTATTTATTTTAGTACCTTTTTTGTTGGTATATACTCTCTTCAAGACCAATAAATGGCAATTTCAGAAGCTCTCATTCATTGTAAACAAAAAATATTAATCTCACTTCAGTTAAAACTGACTAAAAAATTATTTATATTTCCTTTTGTGAACCTACTTCTACCCTTGGCCAATAACTTATATTAAACATATGTGAGAAATCATCATAAAAAATAACTTGGAATTCTAAAATATGTATCATAGGGGTAATAAAGTTACATAATTTTTTGCCTTTATAGACACCCATGACATGTTAGCCACTTGTTTCTCTTCATTAGGCTCCCTTCCCCCTGAAGTCATAGATTTAGTTTGATGTGATGCCCTCAGGATTCCTTAATTTAGGGATCCTTGAAATTATCATGTTTTTACTTGTCTTTAATATTTTTGTAAATAATTTTTTTTGGTTATGATGCTGAAATAAATGAGGAATGCCTCTGATCATCGATTCTTAGACTCCAATGGCTGGAAATCGAAACTCTGATTACTCAACCGAAAATCCTTCACAACTTATACCACCATTTGGGGTTATAATTCTCATCTTCATCATCTAAAACCTATAAATAACTCAATCCATCAACAAAACAACAACTCTATTGTTGTTCACACATCCAACATGAATCTTGGGGTTCAATCACACTCAAATCTGGCTCGAAAATATCGAATCGTTGATCCCATAGGCCAATGATGATGAACATGAAGAAAATTAATGGGAAAGACATAAGAATGAAGTAAAACACATCATTATTAGGTGTGATACAACCTAAATATTACATAATTTAGAAAAAGGGTGTAAAAATAGCTATAAACATATTAATTATTTTTTGAAGAATACCAAATAGAACATGGCTTATGTGAAGAACAAAAATAGCCAAAAAGTAAGTAAAAAAAATACATGATTAATAAATTATTCAAAGGTCATAAATCCATAAATTAATAAACCTTATGAATGGATCTATCATTGGTTAAGTGTAACACCTAAGGATCTCATAGTACGTTATCTTTTTAAAGTAATTCAATAGCTTGCGCTACACGCAACACCGAGTTCGAGCGCACCACAACTTACCAAACAAGCCATTCAAAAAGAGGTTATGAATAGTATTAACTGCATTTTAAATTTTATATACTCCATATAATTTTAATATCTATATTATGTGTTTCTTAGACATAATATAAGAACAAATTCAATTTTTCAGAGAAAGGATGTATTTTACAAAAAAATGCAATTTTACCACCTTTTAATAGTGAACACATTTTGAATCCAATATTTTAAAGTTTTGTATATTAAATTTGACAAAATAAACTTATTATTTATAATCAGGACATAACAAGTTAGTTTGGAAATTTTTTTGGTATTTTTCTGATAACTTTTATATTTTGATGAATATTGAAAAATACTAAATTTTAATCAAAAACAAAATTTCTAATCGAAATAATTTTTAGTGTTAAAATATTCTTTTGAGTGGTTTTGAAGTATAATTAGATTCTAGTTTTATTATTTAATATAATTTTGGTCATTATACGTAATTTCACATTTAAAATTGGACATAAACACATGTTAATCTTTTGAGGGTTTTTACTTTTTAAAAGCCCTCTTTTTGGTTTCCACAATGGGATTTAATTTTAAAATAATTATAGAAAATTATATGTTTTGAATTTGGTAAAATAGAATTCATTTTTGGATTTAGAATTTCAAAATTATATTAGGTTGAATTTTTGGTATTTTTATGAAAACATTCAATTTTATATGAATAGTGAAAAACACTGCGTTATTGTTTAGAATTGAATTCTAATTAAATAAATATTTTTCTATTTAAATTTATTTTAAAGTAAAAATAGATACATAATACCTATATTATTCCAATTTAATTTATTGTAGTCATTTTATAATATGATTATATATATAGAATTTTATTGAACTTTTTAACGCCTTTTACCCACCTTCTTGGCACATTTGCAAATTTGCATAAAATGTAATTTTCCGCTTTTGTGAATTGAATTTCAAAAATAATAGAGGCACTGTTGACATAATTAATTAAAATTTGGTTCAATAGTATGAAAATAATTTTTAGTGAATAGTAACTTTTAAATTTTATTTACCACGGTTAAAAGTAAGTAGGGTAATTAAAGGTAAAAATGATTTTATAATTACACTAACACATATCCTAATTCTATTTGATAAGTTCATTTAGACCAAAATAAACCGTATGATTAATATATGATCCTATTTGATCAACTTGGATTAGATAACACAATTTATTATTAATTTATTTAAAGAACTAAAAGTGTTAAATTCAAATTTTAAATACTAAAAAAATTTTAATATAGGGATATACATAATATAATTTCGACTATAAGTATTCATCAGAAAGATAAAAATATTTCCTACATCATGGGATTTTATTTATAAATTTTAGACATTAAATAATTAAATTTATTTATGACACAATGATGATGCAATAATTACCTTATTAAAGAAAGATTAAAATAACTGATATTATAAATATCCAAATAAATATAAATTGAGACTTTTAAGGCATTCCAATAATTTTATAGGTTACTATGAAACGTTAGGATTGATTTAAGTTTTTTGGTTCTATGTAATCAGGTTTTTTTGACTTTCAAAAAAACAAAATACCAAATGGTTTCATAATTGACAGAATGTGTTTTTAAAACAAATACTATATCATTAAATGATATAATATTCCTAAAAATATATGGTTCTGAAAAAGGAATTATATAATGATAAAAATTTCATTAAATAATCACATGGGGTTATCTTGTAATTTTATAGTACGTTTATTAACCATGTAATATAAAAATACAAGAATACTTTTTAAAAGTTAAACTATTTAACTAATAGTTAAATATAAAAGATAAGGTTAATATGATGGCGTAAACTTGTATAAAACCTATTTTTTAGAGGATTTAGACCCATACCCACCTTATCCTCGAAATAAATCCATTTTGAGCCATTATAAACTGAAAATAGTTTTATAATAAAATAATATTTCAAGCTTTTCCTAAAGTGACCCTCACCTCTCTTATAAAAGGGTACTTCTACTTCTCTCAAAATCACACCTCAAAATACATTTTGGATTATCCAAACCATGCTCAAATATCCTCCCAACTACCCTAACTTAAACATAGAGGCCTTACATTGATCCGAAAACGAACCTAATTAGCCCTTTTGATCAAATCAATAAGAATCACCTGAAGAAGAGGTAATTATTCCATTACCTCTTACAAAGTTATTTTCTTCTTCCACTTCCACTTTCTTTGTTGTTTCCATACCAAAATAATAACTCCAATACCTTCTACATATTGAGATGTTATTATTAATATTGTACAACTATTTTAATTATTCTATCCATTCTATGAATGAAAAAGTCACCAAACGTACGTACGTACGGCTAACCGTCTCCACGTTGTGGTGAAGTTTGTTATTCAACACTTCATTATTTGGATGGGTATAATAATGATTATAATTGATTTAAATAATAAATATAACATTTTAATGATTTTGTATATATAATGTTCCATCCAATTACATATGATTTCACCATCAATAGAATGATATAGTCGCTCGTGCGTTTGTACGGCTTACCGTCTCCACAACACGATGAGATTAATTTTTTACGATCACCATTCAATAATTTTTCTAAATATGTATATTTATTAATTATGAGATATATGGAATAATATTTCTACTAGAATAATATATATTTATTTAGATAAATATATGTCTTTTACTTACTTCAATACTATACGATAAGAAAACAAAAACAATGTACGGACTACCGTCTCCATGAATAGTGTTTCTATTTCATATATATATATATATATTATACATATTTATATGTTGGAAGTTTTTTAAATGATGATCTAAGTGATACAATAAAGAATAACATGTTAAAACACATTCGATAAAGAAAGCGATTATTACCCGAAATGTTACTTTAACATGGAAACTATTATTAAATGGGTAGTATAAATTCATAAATGAATAATATATGATATATAAATATTAATATGGTACTTTTATAATTTAATAACATACTATGGTCATTGTACAAGAGGTTAAACATACCCTCAACTAAAGGAAAGAACAAGGTAAGGGTTAATTCTTCAATCTCATTATTATCCGAGATTGTTTATGTGTAATTATTTACTGGGAAATTTTTATCATCCATGTCCATGTTTCATAAAAATGTTTTCAAAATGAATATTTAAAGGTTTTGTGTAAGGGAATATTTATAAATATCATCATTTTAAATGTTTTAAAATTTTATTTTTATAAATATTTTTAATTAATGTCCATGTTTTAAAAATTATTTTAAGGATTTATTTATATGGACATTATTGTTTTAAATTATTAATTCCTTTAAAAATATTCAAAGTGGTATGAGACACATTGATTCAAAAATATCTTTTAAATTAATTCATTTATAAATTTGTGACTTTTAAATTATTTCACAAAAAATGATGTTTCTCTCATAGAGTTTTACTGATCATTTTCAACCATGTCAATATCTTTTACTAGATATTATTCTTGATTGAGGTTTATTTATTATAATAAAATCACCCATATTGTATTGAATTAGTTATACTATGTTTGACTTTGAATGTTCTATTTTTATACCATTCATGATTTATGGTTAAAATTTGGACATTTTGTATGTTAGTTTTAATACAAATGTTTATGTTATGTTTCAACATTTTCCTATGAGGAATGAATTGGACGTAGTATGTGATGGGTGGAGCCCGCTATGGATCCTCGATTTATCGGTAGGTATTATGAGACAAATTATTGTTGTGGCAGAAGGACTTGAAAAAAATATTTTTTTAGTCTTGGCACGAGGCCTTGACTATGTGGTTATGATGTCCCACATTATGCATTCCCTCATTATGAAATTACATATTACATGTGATTATTAGACTATTAGAATATCTATGTGCATGTTTATATGGTAAATTTAGATTAATTTGTTCCATATTATGCTCAAGATCATGTTTAAATAATATTTTTTTTATAACACATCTTGCCTTAAAATTTTATAGCTTCCACTAAATTATCTATCCTTAATGAGCATATGAGCTCACCTATTTCTTATGTTTTGTTTTTCCATGATGAAAAGAACTGTATTATGATTTATATGTAGGTTAAAGATAGAATAATAATTGAATTATAAAATGATTTTTTATGTGGTGTGTGAATGTGTAATATAACATTCAGGTATGTAATCTGTTTTCCAAGACTTCTAAATTGATCGGTCCTTCGGGACTTGATTCCTTGTAATCATGTCAATGTATTAAAATAATGCACCAGCTCTGGGCTTATGGGGTTTGGGCGTTACATTAAGAACTTATTCAATTGTGATGAGGGTGATGTTCCCAATGTGTTCGACATCCATTGGATGGTTTTTCGCAATCATTTTCAACAATCCACCTTCTTGGGTTATCAATTCCAATTGAGCTCTCACACCCCCTATATAATATAGAAGGGTTATGAGGATAAAATTGACAGTTTATTATACATTTTTATTTATATTTGAGGATTATGTCTTGGGGAAAAACAATAAATATATAAAATTAAATATTTAATTTACATGATGCACCTTCCAACAATCACCTTCAACCAAACGCTCAATATTGACTGACTCTATGTCACAACTTGGGTAAACCTTATGTTAAAGAAAACTATGGTATAAAAATTATCATTCTTGGTTTTGATCAATGATAAAAGCATTAATTCTAAAAATATGTGTTTTTGTTCTTTTATATTTAATAATATTTGTACTATATTAATTCTAGGGTCATGTGATAGCTAAAATACAAAGAATTAGTAGGGTTAAAATAATATATATATATATATATATATATATTTAAATGATTAAAATAAAGATACAAGATTCATTAAATCATGCCCTTATTCAAGGATTCTCTCCTTAAAAAGTACAATATACACAAAAAGGTTTGGGTACTGAGCATGCATATAACTCTCATACTCCCAAGAGATCTTCTATATTATTCTATGTTTCAAAAATACCTGAATTAGATTAATGGTATATCCCAACATTATCTTCTCCTATAGAGCATTAATCACCATATGGTAATATGATAAAGTGGGTCCCTCCTTGATGTCCAGATCCCCCAATTCAATTACATGTGATGAGTTGTGCATGATTCTCTTTAGCAGCGACGCATGGAAGATGTCTCGCACTTTGCACAATTGTGGGGGAAATTCCAAGAGGAATGAAACCTATACAACACTATGTAGGATCTAGAATGTCTTAATGAACCTCTGGTATGAAATTATTTTATGAACAAAACTCCAAAATCCACATCATGAGAAAATTAGTAGAAAAACATGGAATCCTTACTCGAACTGCAAAAGCTTATGATATCAGTTCATATAATATATATGTCAACTTCGGGATGTCCTCATGCACTTATGGATCACTAAAAACTCTCTATCATCACCTACACTAGATTTGGATCTATTGAACCCTCTGGAATTAAGTTACTTTATTGTGTTTTGATAATCCCAACCATTCTTTCTTTATATCTTGATTGTGCTTAATACATTCCAAATATACGTTAATATATGTTGTTACTTTCATTATGCTTAAATTAAGTCTTTTGAATTATCAGATTTATGTTTACTATAACTTAACTCATTCTGCCAAGTGAATGATCAAATAGTTTTCAGCTACCGTTACAAACTAGCTACCGATACAGAGTAGAGCAACCATTAGATAGTAGCTACCGTCAGAACAAATAACTACCATTACTAGCTAGAAACCGTTACAGCTCACAGGGACCGATACAGTTAAGTCTACTGATATGTTGGAGCTACCGCTATAAGAGATCTACCGATACGGCTACCGGTACAGCTACCGTTACCCAAAGTCCATTACTGCATCA
Organism: Viscum album; assembly: GCA_963277665.1. Lineage (NCBI taxonomy): Eukaryota > Viridiplantae > Streptophyta > Magnoliopsida > Santalales > Viscaceae > Viscum > Viscum album. The sequence continues at coordinate 53,781,831 of OY728163.1, read as the reverse complement.
AAATCTACTAATAGAGCTACCGATACAATGAAGTCGACAGTTACCACTACAACAAAGTTGACAGCTACCGATATGCTGAATTCCACCGTTATGCAAAAGCTACCGATAGAGAGCTACCGCTACCATTAAAAGGCAGAGCCACAACTACCAATAGAGAGCTACCACTACCGTTACAAGGCAGAGCCACAGCTACCGATAGAAAGTTACCGCTACTGGTAATGGCAGAGCCACCGCTACTGTTACAAGTCCACCGCTACCGATACATCAAGACTACCGACAGACAAGTCTACCATTACAAATGTCTCACCGATCATGACTCACCGATGCTGATCAAATGTCTCACCGATCATGACTCACCGATGCTGATCAAATGTCTCACCGATCATGACTCACTGATGCTGATGCTGATGACCTACCGATCACTTGACTCATCAACAGTTATAAACAACTGTTAGAATTTAATTATCTTTATTTAATCTATCCAACGGTCATATTAGGTATATTTTAATGCACTGAAATTTATTTAATAAAATTTGTTGGATGTCAGGGAACCGTACCTCGTACCTGCAAAAAGTAAATCATCTTTTTCCAGAGCACGTGCTTTAAATAAAGGAAGGATGTGCTACTGAAAAGAGAGAGTCATATAGACGAATACACGAGATATACAGAACACAAGGTGTGCTGGAAGAACAACAGAGCGTGAATGAAAAGAGACGACTGAACATACACGAAGAACTCTTTCATCAATGCTAACCAGTGAAGAGCTGAGAATGAGAACATAAAACAAGAACTTCATCGACTACTTCTTCTCTATCTATGAACCTGGAAGTCAAGGAAACAGACGATACTCTGTTTTATCGACAAAAACCAGAAGAGGACTCAGAGCAAATTCTGATCAATCAAAGGAGTCCAGAACTGCACGACAATCACTAGAGCCATTTCTAAACTCTAAATATTTGCTCTATGATTTATCTTTTTACATATTGAGCAGTGTGTGTTATATGTTGTATTTTACACACACACAATATCTCATGTGCCTTAACTGGAGGATTTTTAAATCCTTATTCAACTCTCTTACTTCTTTTATTTCCCACTGAGATAGTGGTAGAGGTTGTGTGTGACTTGGACAGCTGGTTGCTATTGTTTTTGTTCCCACGGACAACAGTGGTAGAGGTCTTGGACCTGGACAGTTGTAAACTGTTGAACCCCGATCCAGGCTGTGGATCATCTTTTATATAAACTTTTGATAGGACTAATCTCGGCTTGAGACTGATCCTCTTGGTTATATCTGCTGTGCTATTTATTTCAATGTTTTTATTCTGCTTCTAATTTCTTTAAAACCAAAACTGTTTTAAAGTCACTTTGATAATTAAATTCGCAAGTGTTTATATTAGTTGTAAATCAGTAAGTTGGTTTCAAAAGTTAATCAACCTTTCTGTTTTGATTAACTGGGAAATAATCAATCCCTTTAGAACCCAACCGAACCCTTACTTTGATATAAATTCACAACAGTTTAATTTAGTATTTTATTTGGGGGATTTTAAGACAAAGTTTAAAACAGAAATTTTAATTGGAACTGAATTCACCCCCCCTCTTGAGTATCCACTCTGACCAACATTTGGTATCAGAGGTTGTTCAAATATTTTCTAAAGTACTCTGTTTTTCAACTATGATTTTAGTTGTATTTTAAAGTTCATAAAATTTCTGTTATTTCTAAATTTTTATCTATGTAAAATCTTTGATTTAATTTAGTTATCATGGACAATAGAGTTGAAGGTGTTGCTACCAATTGACCACCCTTTTTCAATGGAACCAACTATGATCAGTGGAAAATCAAGATGAAAATTCATTTAGAAAACATGGGTTTTGATATTTGGACTGCTATAGAATCTGAATACAAAATACCAACTACTGTTAGGTCTACTTGGAATGAAGATACTAAGACTGCTTACAATAATAATTGTAAAGCTATGAATTCTTTGTACTGTGCCTTGGGAGATGAGGAATTTAATAGAATATCTGCTAGTAAAACTGCATATGAAATTTGGGATACCTTAGCTGTTTCTCATGAAGGAACAACTAATGTTAAGGAGATGAGATTGAATACCTATACTATTAAGTATGATAATTTTAAGATGAAGCCTGATCAACCCATTTCTGATATGTATCTCTGGTTCAATGAAATTTTCAACACAATGACTTATCTGGGAAAGGATGTTCCAGCAAAGGAACAAATCATGAGAATTTTGAGATGTCTACCTGAAAGATGGAGAGGAACCTCTGTCTACATTAGAGAATCATGTGACATTGGAGAACTACCAGTCAAGGAGCTAATTGGCAAGTTGATGATGTATGAAGAAGAACTCAAGGTTAACAAAGAAGAAGATGATGAACCTAGAAGGAAGTCTGTTGCCTTCAAAAATACAACCTCAAAGAATAAGGATAAAGAAAAGCTTCAAGCTATCAATGAAAGTTCAAGCTGTGAAGACAGTGAGAGTGATTCTGACAGTGGTGTTGAGATGGCTCACCTTGCTATAAGGTTTAAGAAATTTTATAGGAAGAAGAAGTTTTTTAGAAAGTCAAATTACAAAGGTAAGTATGGCAACAAAGGACATTGGAAAAAGGATTGGAAGAAGCCTGATAAATCAGATGCAGTTGTCTGTTATGAGTGAAAAAGGAAAGGACACATAAAAGTAGACTGTCCAAAGCTGAAATACAAGAAGAAGTATGAATACAAGGATAACAAGTATAAGAAGGCCATGAAGGCTACTTGGAGTGCTTCTGAGGACAGCTCCACTGAATCTGAAATTTCTGAAACAGAACACAGAAATAAGGCGAACATGTGTTTTATGACAAACACTTCTGAGGTAACTTCAGAAACTCCTGCTTCTAATTCATATTATTCTGAAGATGATACTGACTCTGATAACATGTATAAATCTGAACTGTTTGAATATTGTGATATGTTAGAAGAAACCTATAATGTGCTGAAAGAAAAATACAAAGGTTTAAAGAAACAATATGCTTTAACTGTTAAACATAAATCTGATCTTGATATTGAAGTAGAAAAGAATGCTCAGTTGCTTAAAGAGAACACTGAACTGAAATTATCTAATGAGCAACTCAAGAAAGACTTAGATAAATTTACCAATGGTGAAGATACTCTTACTCAAATTCTAGGTATGAAAATAGCACCTAGATACACTACTGGTATAGGATTCCAACCTGGAAAAAGGAAAATTACCAAAACTAGATTCATTCCTAAATCTGGACAGAATGTAGCTATCTCTGGAACTTCATATTCTTCAACTAGTTATATTCATAGTCATGGATCTAATAAGGTTTATCTTTCAAAATCTGTTGATTCTAGAAATTTTATGAGACCCATTAGACAAATATGGGTACCTATTGTGTTTTTGGCTAACCTGTCTGGACCCAAGAAAATCTGGGTACCAAAATCATTTCCTGTTTAAATCTGTTTTGTAGGAAACCTACTTAATGATCTCCTATAGAAAGATCCGGTACTTGGAAAGTGGATGTTCAAGACATATGTCAGGAGACTTCTCATGCTTCAAAAGCTTAGTCAGGGTTGAGGGAGGTTTTGTCACTTTTGGTGATAACTCAAAAGTAAAAATCATCGGCCTAGGCCAGATTGGTATCACTGACTCATTATTGATTTCTAAAGTTTTATTTGTTGATGGACTTAAATAAAATTTGTTACGCATTTCTCAGTTATGTGATGATGGTTTTTATGTTAAATTTGAAAACGATTCTTGCAATGTTTCTAACTCTAAAAATGTTTTAGTATTTTCTTCTTTGAGAAATGAAAATGTTTATGCTGTTGATTTAAATTCTTTAGCTAAGAAAAATATTACTTGTTTAAATGCTTTTAATAAAGAGTCTTGGCTTTAGCACAGAAGATTAGGACACTATAATGTACATTCACTTAGAAAACTTTTTAGGAATAACTTAGTTAGAGACCTACCCAAACTTGAATTTACAGTAGACAAAGTTTGTAATCCCTGTCAAAAGGGAAAGAAAAATCAAGTTTCTTTTAATTCAAAGAAAGAAGTTTCAACTTCTCAACCTCTCGAGTTGGTTCACATGGATTTGTTTGGACCATCAAGAGTTTCTAGTTTAAATGGGAAGCATTATGTCTATGTTCTAGTGGACGACTTTTCTAGATATACTTGGGTATATTTTCTATCTCACAAAAGTGAAGCTTGTTCCTGCTTTATAAAATATTCCAAGTCTTTAGAGAACCTTAGTGGACTTAATATTAAAACCCTAAGAAGTGATCATGGCCATGAGTTTGAAAATCATGAGTTTGAATCTTATTGCTCACACAATGGCTATAGTCACAATTTCTCTGCCCCTAGGACACCCCAACAGAATGGTGTAGTAGAAAGAAGGAATAGAACCCTGCAAGAAATTTCTAGGACTATGCTCAATGAGTATGACCTACCTATTTACTTTTGGGATGAAGCTGTAAATACAGCCTGTTATGTTATTAATAGAGTCTTGATCAGACCTGTTCTTAAGAGAACTCCTTATGAGTTATGGAACCATAGAAAACATAAGGTTAACTACTTTAGATTTTTTGGTTGCAAAGTCTTTATTCTCAATATTAAAGATAATCTTGACAAGTTTGCATCCAAGAGTGATGAAGGAATTTTCCTAGGATACTCTATTTCTAGTAAAGACTATAGAGTGTTTAATAACAGAACCAAATGTGTGGAAGAATCTGTTCACATAAAATTTGATGAAACTGATCCACATGAACCTAAGAACTCTCTTGAAAATATTGAAGATGATCTCTCTGTTTTGAACCCTAATGATAAAGATAGTGGACATACAGTTAAAGCGTCTAGTTCTAGAAATTTTCCTGAACCTTCTCCTGTTGAATCCCAATCTATTGATGAACCTGAAATCTCTAGCCCTACCTTTTCAAGACCAACTAGGATTATAAAGAACCATCCTTTAGATGCTGTTGTAGGAAATCCAGATAGAGGAACACAGACTAGAGCTTCTCTAAGAAATCATGTTGAACATCAAGCCTTCTTGTCAGAGCTAGAACCTAAAAATATCAATGATGCCATCAATGATGAATTCTGGGTAATGTCTATACAAGAGGAACTAACTCAATTTGAAAGAAACAAAGTCTGGAAATTAGTAGAAAGACCTAAGGACACTATCAACATAGGCACAAAATGGGTGTTTAGAAACAATGTTGATGAATCTGGAAACATCATTAGAAACAAAGCTAGGCTAGTTGCACAAGGTTACCATCAAGAAGAAGGAATTGACTATGAGGAAACCTTTGCACCTGTAGCTATATTAGAGGCTATTAGGATCTTACTTGCCTATGCATCACATCTGAATTTCAAGTTATATCAAATGGATGTGAAAAGTGCTTTTTTAAATGGTTTTATTATTGAAGATGTTTTTGTAGAACAACCACCTGGTTTTTCAAATCCTCATTTTCAAAATCATGTTTTTAAACTTTCTAATGATTTATATGGTTTAAAACAAGCTCCAAGAGCTTGGTATGAAAGACTTTCAAAATTTCTTATTTCAAAAGGATTTACAAAAGGAATAGATGATCCCACTCTTTTTATAAGAAGGATTTCAAAAGATGTATTAATAGTACAAATCTATATTGATGATATTATTTTTGGATCTAATAAAAATTCTTTATGTACAGATTTTTCAAAGGTTATGCAAAATGAATTTGAAATGAGCTTAATGGGAGAGCTTAAGTATTTTCTTGGTTTTCAAATCTTTCAAACTAAAGATGGTATTATTTTAAATCAAAGTAAATATACTAAAGATTTGTTAAAACGTTTTAGTTTGGATAGTATTAAAGAAAGTGATATACGTATGAGTACCACCAGTAAATTGGATGTTGATGAATCAGGGAAACTAGTTGATCAAACTAATTATAGAGGCATGATTGGGAGTTTACTTTATCTTACTACTAGTTGACCAGATATTATATTTAGTGTATGTATGTGTGCTAGATTTCAAGATAATTCTAAAGAATCACACTTGCTTACTGTTAAAAAGATTTTTAAATATCTTAAGTATACTGTAAATTTAGGCTTGTTTTATCCAAAAGGATAATCATTTGACTTAATAAGTTATTCAGATGCTGATTTTGCTGGCTGTAAGTTAGATAGGAAGAGCACATCTGGAACATGTCACTTACTTGGAAAATCCCTAGTATCATGGTGTAGTAAGAAAAAGAACTTGGTTGCATTGTCTACTGCTGAAGTAGAATACATTGCTGCTGGTAGTTGCTGTGCACAGATTCTGTAGATGAAACACACACTACTGGATTATGGATTTGACTTTAAACATGTTTCAATCAACTGTGACAACACTAGTGTGATTAATATCTCTAATAATCTTGTGTGTCACTCTAGAACTAAACACATTGATGTTAGACACCATTTTCTAAGAGATCATTATCAAAGAGGTGATATAACACTTGAGTTCATAGGCACTGAACTTCAATTAGCTGATATTTTCACTAAGCCTTTAAGTTCAGAAAGATTTAGTTTCATCAAACATGAATTAGGAATGATAACTTACCCTTGAAATCGTTATAGAATCCTCACCGTTAGAGAGACCTCACCGTTATAGAGACCTCACCGTTATAGAGACCTCACCGTTAGAGAGACCTCACTGTTAGGGAGACCTCACCGTTAGGGAGACCTCACCGTTAGGGAGACCTCACCGTTAGAGAGAAATCACCGTTAGGGAGACCTCACCATTAGGGAGACCTCACTGTTAGGGATACCTCACCATTAGGGAGACCTCACCGTTAGGGAGACCTCACCATTAGGTAGACCTTACCGTTAGAAGACTTTATCGGTACATTTGCGCACTGTATTTTTCTGTAAAGCCGAGTCATTAAACCGTTTTTTTATTTATGATTTATGTGATTTATGAATCCTATGTGATATTAAAACTCGAACTAGACTCACTCAATATCACCACGAACCTGTATGCTCAAACTTTCGTAAACCTAAACCTCTCGACCTTCAAAACCCTAGCCTCAAATCCATAATGGCCCGCGTCAAGAGACCTCAGATGACTGATGGAAGTGAAGCGCTGGCATTGAAGAGACAAAAAGTAGTTAGTACTGATGCCAGTGGAAGTGGTAGTGGAAGTGTATCTCAGAGAATACCAGTATACCTACACCTATTGAAGCGCGAGATAGTTGTTGAAAAAGAGGTGTGTGCAGAATGGATGATGGAAAGCAAGTCGTTGGTTCTTAGACTGTTAGAAGAACAAGGTTGGCTAGAATGCTTTGCGAACAACAACGGACCTTATTATCTAGGACTGGTGAAATAGTTCTACGAATTCGTTCGTTTTGAAAAGTCTGAAGAAGAAAGAAGAATGGTTTCATTTGTGAATGGTCAGGAAGTATCGTTTACTTCAGAAGAATGGGCTGAGAACCTGAGAGTTCCTCATGAGGGTGATTTTACTTATTATTCCAAGTCTGTACCTTCGACCAGTGATGTGTTTCAATATAAAGATGCTTTGCTGGAACTCACAGAGAATGAGACCCCTAGAAAGGTGATTGCTGCAGAGATGGCAAGAGAAGATAACCTGTTATTTAAGTTTATTCAGCATGTTGTTAGTCCGAGAAGAGGAGCCTTTGGCACTTTGAGATTCCAAGACATATATCTGTTACATTTGTTGAAGCACAATGTGAGAATCAATCTATGTAGATTGATTATGGTTCAATTGGAAGAGATTACTAGACCGAAGTCAAAATCAAATGCTTTGTTTTTCTCAAAGCTAATTTCTATGATGATGAAAGTGAAAGAGATAGCTGGACCTCAGGATGAGCTGGTAGTGGTTAAGGATAACTTCTGTATTACAAGAACTACCAAAGAGAGAAACTGTCTTGAAGGACAATGATACAGAGACTATAGCAGAAGGAGAAGAATCATGCCAATATGTTTTCAAGGACACCTCTGAGGATGATGAGACAACCGAATCTGATCATAGAGAAAAGGAGGCTGATGATGAAGCAGATGATGAGAAAAATGCTGAAAAAGAGCTCAGTTTGAGTCCTCTAATAGTCATTACAGCCAGTACATTGCCTGATCAGGAAGACATAGCATCAGCACCTATTGATGAGAGAGTCATTAATGACTCAAAACAAATGGCTACTGAATCTGCTGTAATTGTAGAGGAAATTGCAGAATTACCTCAGGAAGAAGAGTTGGAAGAGATACCTCCGGAAAATGTTCCAAGTGAGGGAGAGAATCTTGGCTCAGTATCAGTATCATATGACATTGAAGGTTGGACATCAGATCCCGGATATATGATTCTTGGAATTTCTTATGGAGATTCTGATGAGGAAGACCAACCCCAAAAGGAATCAGTTACCTTACCTACTGTGGCTGACAATGTGGCAACCAAGGAGAACCTTAAGTCTTTAAAAGCCGAATTGATAGAAGCAATAAGAGAATCAGTGGCAGATATGAAGAAAAGTATGGTTGAAGAGATGAAAAGCGTGGAGCAATCCCTTGAGTTATCCATTGGATGTAGTGTGTCTAGTCCTGTGAAAGAAATGGTGGATGAACTTAAGGTGTGCCACACTCAGATTGAGAGTTGGACAGGAGATGTAGTTGCTCTTAGACAATCAATTTCTTCATTGACTGCTTTGAACAGTTCTCAAACCCAAGTGCACACTAACATTCGATATATCAAAGAAGTGGTCAAACAGTTTGTGAAAGTTTTTGAGGCCTTTAAGAAGTCAGTTAAAGAACATCTGAACAGTCAGGATGAACTTGTTCAGAAGGTGGTTAGTAGTCTGACTCACTCTTTCAAGGACATAGTGGCCTTCTCAATGAAACCTCTTCCCTCATCCAGCATAAGTGTGAACCTTGACCAAATCCGCACTATTATTCAGGAAGAATTAGCTAAGGCCAGTCCCAGTGGTGCATCAGATACTCAGATTCTTTCTACCACTAGGGAAGTTAGTAGTTTTGTTCATAATCACCTACGGGCAGCTACTTCTTCTCAAGAGGAAATCAAAAATAAGGTGGATGCTTATTTTGAAAAAGTTTATACCAATCACCAAATGACAAACCATTTCAAGCTTCTGGTTGAGAATATGAAGTTACCTCCAGTTACCCAAGCCTTCAAAGAACAGGTTAGTAAGATCAGGGAGCTTACTTCTGCCTTGGAAAAGTTTGTTGAGAACATAGATGATTTTGTATCTGCTATGGAGAGAGGTGGAAGCATCATCATGGATTTCAGGAATCTCTTGCTGCCTTTTCTACATGTGGATGCTCGGCCAGTTATTGTACCACCTGCCCTTCCACCATCTGCCTCTGGGAGTACTCCTCAACTGACTCCAGTTCAAGCCATCAGGAGCTTGACACCTTTGATCCCTCAGAGAGAGACAGATTACAGATCTGGTACTATATCAGTTGCTGATCCACCAGTAGTTCTTTCAGGAATTCCCAAGCCTGCTGACTCTACCTCTGTACCCTCTACTGATCCCAAGGGAAAGATAGTTGTTCAAGAGGATGATTGAGTGCTTCTAGCCATTTTTTTGATGGGATTCATTGTATTTTGGTACTTTTCTGATTTTCCCAAATGTATCTTTTTCTTATCAATCCAATACTTCATTCCTCTCTTCACTGTCTATTTTACTCTGTATATTTTCTTTCCTAGTCCTTCGCTTTTCTCTGATACCCTCCTTTTTTTTAATCACGAAGGGGGAGAAATTATTGGAAACCTATACCCAGAGAGAGAGAAAGAGTATGTTGTCCACCTAAGGGGACAAAGGGGGAGAAAATCAATACTTTGGAGGAGAATCCTGTAGTTAAATTGATAGGTGGAGGAATATTTGAATCTTTTCAAACTAAATAATCTTGCTTGTGTTTTCCTCTTATACTACATTATTTCTTGATATATTCCTATTTTCATATTTTCCTCTGATAATATTTTTTTGTTGATATCAATTACTTTGATACTATACTGTTGATATCATACTTTGATATATTTTTTCCTCTGATATTACTTTATTTTGGCATAAGTTGTGATTATAAAAAAGGGGGAGATTGTTGAACCCTCTGGAATTTAGTTGCTTTATTGTGTTTTGATAATCCCAAACATTCTTTCTTTATATCTTGATTATTCTTAATAAATTCCAAATATACTTTAATATATGTTGTTACTTTCATTATGCTTAAATTAAGTCTTTTGAATCATCAGATATATGTTTACTATGACTTAACTCATTCTGCCAAGTGAATGCTCAAACAGTTTTCAGCTACCTTTACAAACTAGCTACCGATACAGAGTAGAGCAACCGTTAGACAATACCTACCATCAGAACAAATAGCTACTGTTACTAGCTAGCAACTGTTACAGATCACAACAACCGATACAGTTAAGTCTACTGATATGTTGGAGCTACCTCTATAAGAGAGCTACCGATACAGCTACCGGTACAGCTACCGTTACCCAAAGTCCATTGCTGCATCAAAATACACTGATAGAGCTACCGATACAATGAAGTCGACAGTTACCGCTACAGAAAAAATGACAGCTATCGATATGTTGAAGTCCACCGTTATGAAAAGTCTACCGATAGAGAGCTACCGCTACCGTTACAAGGCAGTGCCACAACTACCGATAGAGAGCTACCGCTACCGTTACAAGGCAAAGCCACAGCTACCGATAGAAAGTTACCGCTACTGGTAAAGGCAGAGCCACCACTACTGTTACAAGTCCACCGCTACCGATACATCAAGACTACCGACAGACAAGTATACTATTACAAATGTCTCACCGATCATGACTCACCGATGCTGATCAAATGTCTTACCGATCATGACTCACCGATGCTGATCAAATGTCTCACCGATCATGACTCACTGATGCTGATGCTGATGACCTACTGATCACTTGACTCATCAACAGTCATAAACAAATATTTGAATTTCATTATCTTTATTTAATATATCCAATGGTCATATTAGGTATATTTTAATGCACTGAAATTTATTTAATAAAAGTTGTTGGATGTCAGGGAACCGTACCTCATACCTGCAAAACGTAAATCATCTTTTTCCGAAGCACGTTCTTTAAATAAAGGAAGGATGTGCCTCTGAAAAGAGAGAGGAATATAGACGAATACACGAGAGATACAGAACACAATGTGTGCTGGAAGAACAACAGAGCGCGAATGCAAAGAGACGACTGAACTTACACGAAGAACTCTTTAATCAATGCTAACCAGTGAAGAGCTGAGAACGAGAACATAAAACAATAACTTCATCAATTACTTCTTCTCTATCTCTGAACCTGGAATTCAAGGAAACAAACGATACTCTGTTTTACAGACAAAAACCAGAAGAGGACTCAGAGCGAATTCTGATCAATCAAAGGAGTCCAGAACTGCACGACAATCACTAGAGCCATTTCTAAACTCTAAATATATGCTCTGTGATTTATCTTTTTACATATTGAGCCGTGTGTGTTATATTCTATCTTTTACACACACACTGTCTCCTGTACCTTAACTGGAGGATTTGTAAATCCTCATTCAACTCTCTTACTTCTTTTATTTCCCACTGAGATAGTGGTAGAGGTCGTCTGTGACCTGGACAGCTGGTTGCTATTGTTTTTGTTCCCACGGACAACAGTGGTAGAGGTCTTGGACCTGGACAGTTGTAAATTGTTGAACCCCGATCCAGGGTGTGGATCATATTTATATAAACTTTTGAGAGGACTAAGTCTCGGCTTGAGAATGAACCTTTTGGTTATATCTGTTGTGCTATTTATTTCAAAGTTTTTATTCCGCTGCTAATTTCATTAAAACCAAAACTATTTTAAAGTCACTTTGATAATTAAATTTGCAAGTGTTTATATTAGTTGTAAATCAGTAAGTTGGTTTCAAAAGTTAATCAACCTTTCTGTTTTGATTAACTGGGAAATAATCAATCCCTTGAGAACCCAACTGAACCCTTACTTTGATATAAATTCACTACAGTTTAATTTAGTATTTTATTTGGGGGCTTTTAAGAAAAAGTTTTAAAATAGAAATTTTAATTGGAACTCAATTCACCCCCCCTCTTGAGTATCCACTCCGACCAACATGATCCATAATATATGTCTTGTGAATCTCAATCTTACACAAGGGTGATTTTTTGGGTCTACTATATAGAACCACAAATGGTTTCATGTTAATATTAGTGTGATTTCTATTGTTATAAGAAAAATACATAAATGGTAGTTGATACTCATGATTTTGTCCAAATTCAAACACACAAGCTCTGAACATATCCTTGAAAACCTGGATGGTCCACTTAGTCTTTCCATTTATCGTGGGGTAAAATTACATGATCATCTGTAATTGGGTCCCAAAAACATATGAAAAAATCTTGCACAACTGTGATGTGAATCGATCATCATAGTCAGAGATGATCTTCATGGGTACCCCAAGAAACAAGATGATCTCATTCATGTACAACTGCTATAAATTCATGACTGAACTATTCTCTCAAAAGTCTAGAATGTGTGTCGAATTGTTTTGTTGGCCGAAAATCACCTAAATAGCATTATGGTATATCAATGTATATGGAATTACCATATCAAAATACATCAATATTCTATCCCAGTTGTATTATGGGATCTCTATTATTTGATTTAATCCTATTGATACTTGAATGTTAGCCTTTATCCAAGGACACATGAGACATTGAGAGGAAAAATTAATAATGAATGACTACATGAGATACCATAAGAACTCCTACTAAAGTCCCTTATACATATTTTCCACACCTATATGTACAAAAAAGTGGAATTAAAAAAACTCCCCTAAGACATCCTCATACTGTGAAAACATAATTACCATCCATCCCTAAAAATTATAACATGATCTCCTCCATCAAATAATCCATCTGGTGCATCTCTTGAGGATATCAGATCCTGCATAACCTCAAAGTCAATGTCTTTAAAATGAGATTTGATCACATGATAAAGAAGTTGTAGTGTATCAAACATTGACTACAAATAATCTGTATGCCTCTTCTCTATCATGTCAAATTTCAATGGGGATAACTTCTCAGATACCTCCTCCACCAAGTGAGAATGATATTTCCTACAAATGGAATCTTCTAATGCATTTCTTATCCCTAGAGAATATAATATCTCAAATTTTTAGTGTTGTAGTTACACTATCCAATGACTTTATCTTAGCTCGATATCTCCCTGAGTAAAGATGTATCAGAGACTATAGTGTTCTAAGTAAACAAATAAACATTCACCTAGAAGATACCGCCTTCACATCTTTAGGGTGAAGACTATTACAACCAACACTATGTAATGGGTCATGTAAATCAGCTAATGGGGTTTCAACTACCTAAACCCATAAGAAACTAATGGCGGAATATGCATCAACACATATCCAACACCATATCCCAAGGAAAAAAACATGATGTAATAAAAAATATCCTCCAGTTTCCTCAAAATTAGAGCACTGGTCTACCTCTTCCTTATATCCTCAAAAGAAATATGACACAATGTATTCTAGGTAAATGGATTTCATTTCAATGTTAAGGAAGTCAAAGGGTCTACTATCCTAAAAAGGTGTGCCATGACTATCCATTAGTACCCAAACATACCTAGAAAACTAATCACCTATGACACGTTCATGGGTGGTTCCAGAATAATCATTGCCTAAATATTTATCATATCCATAAATAAACCATGTTCTTAGATAGATTACTCATAAATTCGACCTCATGAAAAAATAACATTTTGAGAGCTTACCATAAATTTGGTTATCTCGTATTAGGTCTAGGACCATCCTTCAATTCTCTATAATCACATCCTATGATGCAAAGTAATCAAGAATTTCATCAATGAAAAAAACTATGAATCAGTTCAAGAATGGATAGAATATTTGATTCATAAGATCCATGAAAACAATAGGACAATTAGTCACAACACAATGAATAACCAGCAACTCATATTTTTCATAGTGACATTGGAACACCATGTTTAGAATATAATCATCATGAACTCTCAACTATGGGTAGCCATACATGTGATCAATCTTTGAAAACCAACATACACTTTTCAACTAGTGGAAGAGTCATCAATGATCATACATGGGAACTTATTCTTGATAATTACCCTATTCATGTGATAATATTTGACACAATGTCTCAATATAACATCTTCATTTTTCACAAATAACATAATATTCACATTGGTTAACACACTAGATCTAATAAAACATTTCACTTGAAGGTATTCCAATTTCACCATCGACTTCAAGAGCTCAGTAGGGGCCATCTAATATTCCATATAATATATCAGTGCATTCCTAGGGTGACTAATTATGTAAAAATAAATATGTCACCTCAAGGGTATTCTTAAGATATCAATTCAAAAGACATCCAAATAATCCTCTACTATTACTAGAAGCCATATGCTATAAGATCCCATTGTTCTAAGGTCCCAAATCTCAAACTGATGGGTGAAATGTGGAAAGTTTCTACTCACAAGACCCACTTTTCAGCCATAAGACCTCTCTTTCCCATGAAGTTGAATATCATAAAATATGTATGAAGAATCTAATTATCATGATATGAAAATATATATAGTAATTCACCATATAAATCTAGTATATACCAAGAATTATGTCATAACGTTTCATTAATGTTTCCAAAAGGTCCCATTAGAAACTCTCTTTACTGATCGCCAATTCACACTATCGATAGATATTTTATATTGAAGAATTTTCTCAATATAGGAACCTCCATCTAAATATTCTACTATAAATACTAAAAGATAAGCTTTATATCTCAAAAAAGGGATATAATGATATTGTAATGAATCATACCTATGTCAAACAGTACTTGATCTATAGTAGAAAAGGAAAAAGTCGTACCTCAATTCATCTCATGAGTTAGATGATCATATACCTCCATATCTTGAAACTACCCATTCCCTCGGCCTCCAACCTTCTGATCATGGTGTGGTTCACTAGGTGGTGGTGGTGGAAGTAGCACATAACATCATCCTACCCTAGTAGCTTTTCACTTTGGAGCTCCACCTTTCCCTCTATCAGCACAACATCTATAAGGGCCACCCTAACCAAGATTGGGATATCCATGATTATGATGTTGGATTAGTATTGGAGCTCCATCCAAAAACTATACACCACCCAAAGAACGTAAATTCATGGAAATAATGATCCATGTGACCCTATACATCACAAGCATAACATCACCCTTATCAAGTATGGATAGAACCTATATGTGAATCCTGACATGTAGATCAACATTTCTGAGACTAGGTAAGAGTATGCCTCTTGCACTAAGACCCTAATAACCAATGCCTACCTGATTCCACATGTGACTTATCCCTACAGTTTTTAACGCCATATCCAGTTTACGAGAGTCCCTATAAAAGGAATTTATTTATAACTGAATCCCTCTCTAAAACTATAGTATAATTTGGAATACATACGTATACCACACTGTCATGGATTTATCTATGATGTTCCTTAAAAATCCATCCCTATAAGTTTCCATCACACACCATATAGATAATGTAGGAAATGAGGCTGATAGACAATCATGTTTACTCATCATCTAAAAAATTACACTAATGCAGCCCAAGAAGCTCTCGAATCCTCATAGAGTGCAGGGTCTAAGGATAATACTCTTCATGGAACAACATATAAAAGTGTAACCATGAGAGAATCATATCATCATGAGTCTAAGTAATCAAACCCCACCAAAGTACTATTTATACATGAAGAAGGATTGTTGTAAGAAAAACCATTTGATTTGATGGGGTTTGAACAAGAAAATAACCCAAAAAAATAGATTGAGATGATACTTTTCTACATGAGGTTATAGTTCACCACAAAACCTATGTGGTGTGTATCATTGGAACTCATAGAAAATGCTAATCCTACATACATTATCATCTTGTCTTACTAGATATATATTCTTTCCAACCTAAAGTTTATCATTAACTTGAAACACTGGTGGTGGATCCATGTCCTACTCAAAAGGTTGTAATACAACCCTTTTACCTCTTGTGGGAAACACTAAATGAATAGGTCCCCGATCTGAGGCCTCATTTCTTAACTGACAATCATTATGATCCTTTATGTAACAGTTTGGAATTTTAATAGAGGAACATCATATTAAATAGAATATATGACACATAATACAAATCTTAGAAGATAATTTATCCCACTGACAATTTATGATATATTTCGTTCAAAATAAATTCATACCCTTTGATATATTATAATGCACAGAACACCGGGTTTAAAAGAAATGCTATACTCTATTAAAATACTATTATATAACATGACCATTTTAAAATAGCCGTTAAGTTGGATGTTATGAATATGATTAAATAAATTATGAAAATTTTAGTTCACACATGCATAAAATAAATTCAATTTTTATATATTGATTAGAAATAAAATAATAATCATTTGAATGAAAAAGAAATCTTTTCTGAAAACCATATTTTTCAAAAAGGAGGTATGGTCGCTCTTTGTGCATAGAATTCAAAATTAATTATGAACACATTTATAAAATTTATTGCAAAATATAAAATTCATTTTTGAAATATACATATAAAAAATATTTTTGGTTGATATTTTAATAATATTTTGGAAAGATTAATTTTTTTATGAATAGTGAAAAATACTCATTTTTATCAAAAATTGTATTTTAATTTAAATTATTTTAAATGGTAAATTATTTTTATAATTAAATTAACTTAAATATATTATAAATTTACTAATCTAGGTCATTTTAATCAATTTCATTTTGATTTTTTTTATTTTAACATTTTAAACTATTGAAAGGTTTTCTTTGGAAAAACCATTTTTTCGACATGCCCGTGACTTTAATTTTAAATATAATTATAAACCCTCTGTGAATTAAATTTGTAAAAATGGATTCCATATGTAGAATAAGAATAATTTATATTATCTAATATGTCTAACTTAATTCTAGACCATAATGAATAGTGAAAACATAAAAATTAATTACGGATGTTAAGGTAAAAATGGGATTATGGGGGTGGGGGTTAAACTAAGAAGATAAGGATTAATAATTGTCTATAAATTGTTAAAAAAACATTTTATTTACATATTTAGAACTTATAGGCTCTAATTTTGATATTGACCTAATTTGGAGGCTTTTTGCATGATAAAAATATGCCTATCACTTTTTCTTTTCAACAACACCATGCGTGTCCACTCCCCCACTAATAAAATACCACCCACTCTCATCTCATATTAAAAGATAGAAAAACCTTTATATTGGAAAATAACATAAATAATATCTTCCATAATC
The DNA here is from genome assembly GCA_963277665.1 of Viscum album. Taxonomy (NCBI): domain Eukaryota; kingdom Viridiplantae; phylum Streptophyta; class Magnoliopsida; order Santalales; family Viscaceae; genus Viscum; species Viscum album. The sequence continues at coordinate 53,764,456 of OY728163.1, read as the reverse complement.
TTCTCCAAACATCCTAGAGGAAATTTTTATCATACTTTTAATCTATAAAGGATTTAGGTATAAACATTAATGCATTTTTCAGAGAAGAGGTAAAATTGTTAACGTGCATATTTATTTTATTTTTTCTTTGAACTAGTTAAAATATTATTAAATAATGATACTATAATAGAATATTTATCACTTATATAATAATATATTATTAGTTTAATATAATTACCCATATCCATCTCCCCTTCTATCAAATGAGAAATGAAACTGTCTATCATGTGTGAAGAGGACTATCGCCTCAAGATCCAATGCAATTCATTTTCCATCCCAACCTTTCAAGGATAGATATAATGGTGTATATAACTTATTTATATGATATTTATGAAATTATTACTATTTTTTAATTATTATATCACATATACCTTCTTAATTACTATTTCTTGGGGGGGGATATGACAACATCACTCGTGTGTCTGATGGATTGTCGTCTTGTAAAGAGGCATGATTCATTTTTTACTACTTTACATGGAAGGTAGTATGAATAATTTTAATGATTATATGTGATATTTATTATATAAACATTCTTTTGGAAATAAAATATAACAAATAAATTCTTACCTTCCAATCCATTGGAAATCAATAATTTCACTCATGCGTACATGTGGACTACCGCCTACACATAGCGAGGTGAAATTTATTTTAATTTTTTTTATATTGATGTTTATAAAGTTATATTTAATTAGTATAAATTAAATATGTAACATAATAATTATTATATAAAGTTTAATTAATAATTTGTTTTATTTTATTCTATCCATCGATAAAAATAGAAACAATTTTTATACGTACATAAAACTTACTATCTCTATGAACAATGCAATCCATTTTATATATATACCTTCTATAGATTACTATGATTATATATATAATGAATATATATGATATTAACATCATTTTTGACATTATAAAGATGATTATACTATGAGAAAATAAAAAATACTGAAATTATCAAACAAAAACATACAAGAAAAAATGATCAATTATCATATGAAATTGTGATCTTAAAAAAGAAATGTTAATAAATGAGTGATAAAAGACTATAATTAAATCATATATTGTATGAAATATATGATTATAGTTATAAATTATATTTATAATGAACCTATATTTATTATACTATATGTTCAAACACATACGAATGAGATCAATCCTAATGTAAAGGTTTCTCGTCTAACTGTATCTTCCATGAGATATATTCCATATTCACCACCTATTCCTTTGTGCGGTATATATACCAATAATTTTGATATAATATATCATTATTATATCTCTTTTAATGTTTTTAAAATATTTATTTTATGTTATTTTATTCTTATGGATTATGTATCAAAAGTTACCAAATTCCTAAGGGTTTATTTCAAAATCTCATAATTATTTGGGGTGTTTTTGTTTAAGCCTACATAGGGAAAATATTTTTTTTATTTGTATAATAATAACAATATATTTCAATATATTCTAGTTATTCATGTAATTATCACTGTTATAGTACAATTTTCCACTCTTTGGTACTTTAATTAGTAGAGATAATGTTTTTAAAAAAATATTATTTTATTTTTCCCTTCAGTAAAAAATCCTTTTTTATGAAAATCCATATTTTATTAAAAAAATTGATTTTTTAACTTTTTAAAAATTATTTATTAAATAAATTTTAACCAATATTTAACTTTTTATAAAATGCTTTCAAAGAAACTTTATTTTCGTTTTAAAAACAAGACTCGTTTTGATTTTACTAAAAAGGGGAAAGGATTTTTTGTTTTAATGTGTTAGACATGAACAAGACATTCTACAGTAATGACCACTAAATTTTTTAAATATTACATTATAATTTTCAAAGGATATTTTCATTAAAAATTATTTTGAATATATTTTTCAAATATGTATTTTTTAATAATATATCTTCAAATTTGTAACACCCTAAGGATTTATAAATAAAATTAATATTGAAAGTATGAAACATTGAGTCTCTAAAAAACACCACTTTGTTATAACCTAGCCAGTAAACAAAATTTTTCCACAACTATGATTTGAATTTTGAAAAACTAGTATACACAGTTTTGATCATTAAGATATTTAGAGTCTGATAGGATCAACTTACATTTTTGGTGAACAATAACATACCCTAATGAATAGTAATATGAATTGTAATATGAAACTTATGAATATTAAATCATATTATTATTTTATTTTATCAAGGTTATAAGATAATGAGATCTTGATTAATTTTTCAAGGTGATATAAAATGAATTATAGTTTTAAAAGTTTCATTTTTCTGAAAAAAATATGATTTTATTTAAAAATTAAATTAATAAAATTAATAAAATTATTTTTAAAAAATGGATTTTATTTTTGAATTTAAAATTTCAGTATTAATTTATTCTAAATTTATGGTAATTTTATAAAATACTTTAGTTTTTCGTGAATAGTAAAAATACAGTTTTGACTTATCGGTATGAATAATGTCATCATAATGATGAAATAATTAATATAAAATTATGGTCAACATGTGTAAATTAAAATATGATATGAGGTGTCCTAAGAGGCCTATGCCATGGGTAATCCCATGATTTTTCAAATACCAATATGAGGTGTCTTTTAAAATTAATAAAAAACTCCCTCAATTTTACTATAAATACACATCCATTCCTTTATTTTCTTTCATTCCAGATTCATCATCCTCAAAGATATTGTATTTTTACTTTTCTAGGATTCCTTCCAAGGTGTTGTAAAGCCCCAAAGAACCCAAACTTCAATAATTAGGAGTTACTCTATAAGGTAAGGGAATGTACCTCCCTTTTCTTTTTCAAGCACTCTTTTTATGTTATTTTCTTTTTATTTCAATTGGATATTGTTGGGATATGTCATTTCATATCCCCATTAATGTTCATATTATGAAATAATTATTATATACCCATTTTATATCATCAAAAAAATTTTATACATTTTTATGTGACGTCGTTAGGCTACCAAATTTTCATAATGGATTTCTCAACTTTTCTTTTATTTCAAGTTCCTTTCTTCTATATTTTTTTTCCTAACCTCCTTTCATCCAAATTTTATGGTGACTCTAGTACCATACATGTACTTTAATTTTGGTATAATAAGGTAATAATTCTTTATCATCACACTTTTCCCCTTCATTTATACTATAAATTAAAACACCATCCGAGATGTGTTAATTTATCAAATTCAAGGATGACGAGTTTTGAATTTCTATTACCGTCTTAAATTATTTTCATGAAACCATTTTTATGGTTGAAAAAGACAATAATATATTTATTATAATTTATGTATGGTCCTAGAATGTTTAACACATGATATTAATTTGTAAATCAAAATGTGTTCATTGTGATCAAAAACCACCAATTAACCCAAACAATTATCATTAATGGTTTATATAATGATTCATCTTCACTATCAATAACCAAATGATTTTTATAACCATATCATATTCTAGATGATAAAAAATAAAATACAACTTATATTCTGGACAACCATTCTCATCTTACAGGTTTATCATTACATGTATATTAGTAAACCGACCATGAATACGAAGGAATAAAACACATACAAACAATAAATTTGACGAAGTGGTCTCAGCTCTCGGCTTCCGAAGACTCTCCCATGACCTAGGTGGCCATGGAAGACACCTCCACCCATCCCCCATCATCAAGGGAGGGGGTTTCTCTTCCCCTTAAATAGAGAATCCCCCTTCCTCTTCACGGTTTCCCAATTTCACTTAATCTCTTCCATTCCTTACAATCAACATCTACCCTAAGGTCCTGGACCATAGCGACAACTACCCTCAGCTTGAGATTTCGACCTTGGAATCTAGAGATAATTCAGCTCTTCTCTCCTAGATATTGGTTTCTTAGTTCACCACAAGACGTCCATCGTTTGATGTCTTTAATATATTTTTTTCCAAAAATGGGGGCTTAAGGAAGACACATATGTCAGACTCCTCGACAAACGAAACAACATGATTCGATTATCCTCCTCAAAATATCTGATCATTTCATGGTCTGGGGCTCCTTGATCCTTCAACGACCATAACTTTCATCTCCTAAAATGGTCTTGAAATATTCATATGAAGTGGGATGCTCTGGAAACATCTTTTTTTGGTATGGTTTCCTAAGCTCCCTATCCCCTTTCAGAACCCTTTCTATCATCAAAATGCTTGGTAACTTGGTTGGTTGTTTCCTCTGTTCAGATTCGAGAACCAGTTCTGTATGTCACCTGATTTTTCTATGAATTTGTGTCGAAGTCGATGTGTCAAGACCCCTGGTCGAATTTATTTTAATTTCAGTGGAGAGGAATTTCATTGTAAGCAACTGGTTGTGTTTGAGTCTTGGATGCACTTTTGTTCACTGTGTCACCACGTTGGGAACCTATCCCATTCCTCTGGTGAGGAGGAATGACATGCCAAGGGGGTTACAGTGCCAGTTACCCCTAGGAATGGATGGGATCATGAATGGGTCTAGAGTTGATGATGGTGGACAACAGGTAGGGTCTGAATGCACTACCCCTCCTACTTCCGGGCTCCTATGCGAGTAAGACACTGTTCCTCAGAATCCGTCTTTGTTTTCTTAGGTTAACCCAAGAGTCACTGATATTTTCCATTGTCTTAATAATTATTTGGGTGTTGCATGATTTTCTGAGGATGTTGTTGTGCCACTTTGTGATAGTGGGGTTTTTACGGGATTGGACCAATAAGGGATTGGGATGGATGAAAGGGAGGTCCACCTAGATGCTACACATGCATTGTAGATGGCTCCACAAAATCCAAAAAATGATAATGCAGTGAATAAGGTTGTCTACAGGGACGAATACACTGGTAATGATTTATAGTGTCTGGTTCTGGAGGACAACTCAATGTAATTACAATTCATGTTTTGAGGTTTTTAATAGCAAGAGATCCAAAAAATTACATCCAGTCACACATGCTATAATTTCTTATGCTATGAAGGTTAATTCTGTAGGACCAATTTTGAATTATCAAAACCAATTTTTAGTGTTAGGAGAAGAGAAATACCATGATTTTTGGGGATTATAAATAGTGGAGGTCACCCACAGAGTGGAACCCTAGGTAGTTGTGGGTTTTTCTCAAGATGAAATGGATGATTATTTGGACTCCACTGAGTCCAAAGAACTGTTCATTGGGGAGTACTATCTTATATCATCTTCAAAGATGGTTAAGAAAACTATTATGGATTCTGACGGCTTCATTATGAAAAACTGGATGGTGTGCCCTAGGAGGATTTATTCCAAACTACCTAGTCCTCCTATTAATAGATACAAAAGCAAGGGTTAACTTCCCCTAAAGGATCCTACAAATACAGAAATCACCCCCTAAAAAATATGCAATGGTTCAGACAAGAACGGGGTCGATGATACCTCCAACGACCTCGTATCCATAGGATAAAAGGATACTAGCCTAGTCATCCCCTTTGATGATAAGGAAATGAAGGATTCTAGACTACGGTGTGAGAGAGGATCCAATGAAGAAATGGTAGAGGAAGATCTGTAAATTAAGGCGTCAAAGAAGATAGAGGAGGTTCCAATCAAGGAGATATGGGAAGTTATCATCCATTCTGAGGAAGATATGTTAGAGAAATCGCTTCAATTCAATGACTCAAAAGAAGATTGTGATAAGATTTTTAAGAGATAACTTTGAGTGGAAAGTAAAGAGATGCATATGGAGTGTATTGAAAAACATGATCATATTTTGTCAAGAGGGTTTAATGAAGGGAATTTAAACATGGAGGAGTTTATACAGACATGGGACACATTAGCTATTTGGTTCGAGGAACTCATCAAATATGATCTCGATTTAGAGGTAAATATAATTTTTTAGAAACTACTTAGGAATAATTTGCCTAATAGGATTAAATTTATTTCATTGGTTCTTATTTCTCTTTTTCTGTTTGATTCTATGTTTTTGTATGAACATGGGTTCTCAATTTCCCTTAAAAGTGTTTGAGAATAAAAAATTACTTTTCTGGTCAAACAAAAAATTGAACCTCTTAAACCCATCCATAAATCCATGAATGAACATAATAAGGATATAATAAATCAATTACATAAAGAATAGGCTCTGGAAATATTAATTAATGAATTTATTTTGGTCATCCTGGACACTAAGATCATGTGAAAAACACCATCAGAATTAAGGTAAGGGTTTGCTACCTGAACCTCCATTTTCATTCAGGTTATTATTATTCTCTACACACCTTAATTTAATTATTATTTATTCATATTTACTCCTCATATATTATATGTGAATTTTCTATATATGTGTACCAACTATAATATTGATTTAATTTATGGGGAGTTATATGTTTTAAATGTATCTTTCAAAAATTATTCTCAAAATACAAGTCCAATTCAACGAAATTTCTCATGTTACTACCTATTTTCTAGGGAACACTATAATATGTTATTGGAAACCATTATATTTCTTAAATAAATCATTTTATTATGAAAATAAAATCTTACTTCACTTCTAGTTTTATACAAATATTTCACCAAAAGAACACTTCTTTTCAAAGTAAAAGAGTATTTATCTCAAGAATTACTTTAGGACATTATAAGAGTATCTTCATCTATTTAAAAACACTTGTTGATTATTATGTATTATTGGGATTAATATTTTATGATATAATCTATCATATTTAATTAAATTATTTATGATTAGTTTGACTATGTATGTGCCATCTTAAAATGATTCACCAATATACTCCGAATTGTTATTGTTTATGCTTAATGTTCGAGGAATGTTATTTACATTTAATATCTTAGTTTCAATATGAATGTATATGTTGTTTATGTTTATCCCCATTAATATGAATAATGCTTTAGAATTAATAAGTGATAGGTGGGGCCAACTATGGACACTCAATGTATCGGTAGGTATCATGTTACAAATAAATATGGACTTGGTCAAGGCCTTTCCCATGTTTAGAAATTGTTTTCGCTGAGGCCTTCATCTTTTTTAGATATTGTGGAAGAGGCCTTGATGGTTGTTTCAGAATGTATGGCATATGAATTTCACTCATTATGAATATAAAAATACATAGTTTATGTGGTTATTCAACTAGTAGAATACCCACTATTATTCTTTATTATGGAGTTATTTTTTCAGATCTTATTCCTTCTATAATGTGTTCATGTTTATTTTTAAAGGCATGTGTTTTTAGTTATTCACCATTCCTAATGTCAATGTTTATGATATCTTCCACTTTATTTCTTACCCTTACTGAGCGTTTTTTCTCACACATTTATTATATATCATTTTCCCAGGGCATGAAGAGGTACATTATGAATGAAATGTAGGGATAAACTATGAGTTATGGATGTTATCAATGGAATTTCAATATTGTTTTCCCTTGCATGTTGTAATGTTGAAATTATGTATGTATCTAGTTTTCCAAAACTACTTAACTATACATTAGATTAGGAAATGAATTTATTATAATCATTCCAATGTAATTAATTAAGGCACTGGCTTTGGGAAACTGGGGTCACATCTTTACAGTTGGTATCAGAGGAAGTTTAGTAGAAAACATTGAAAATAGATTTAGAAAATATATATTTGGGAAAAAAACCTTAAGATAGAATTTGAGGATAAAAATACACGAATTTCCTTGAATTTTCGTAAGGTATAGATTATGGAGATATTTCTATCAAATAAAACCCTATCTGTATACTATATGTGGACGTTGTTCTTGAATAGATGGACCTAGAAGTAACAACTCCGACAAGGAGTTTTGGGATTGACCTGGGGTATCCTGGTACAAGAAAATGGGCCTTACTACGCCCCTGATTTGACACTCACAAGGGATATTTTTAAGATAATTCACATTTTCATTACAATCCATTATGAAGGAATTAAATATAAAATTTTCATCAAAGAAACCATGTTTATTATTATGAGATTAGATAATAATATAATTTCAATTTATGTCAAGTATTTTTCTAATTTGAGATTGTACATTATGATTTGTAACCTAATCTACTATATGTACTTAATGAGAAATGGTTTCTAGTGATAGGAATAGAAACTTCATGAACACGTGTATCCCGTGTAGATATTTCCCTCTTATGAAAGATAATTATGTTGGATCTGGAGTTGCGACTGGTGTAGAGCTACTTATAACTATACTAAGACAACTCACTCAAGTTATAAAAAACAACATTACCTGTATGGAGTATCCGAATCCACAACATCGAGGAACTATGTTAGATCTATTTATGAGACAACACCCTCCATCATTTAATGGGACTACCAAACCATTCATAGTATAGTAGTGGATAAGTTCCTTAGAGAAGATATTTTTCACTTTGGGAAGTAACAAAAAAGAGAAGGTTTTCATGGAAGTTTATTGTCTTCCAGGAGATGCTAATCAATTGTGGTCACTATTTCGACCAAATTTGTATTGCACCATTTATTAATAGGGAGATATGGTCCCACTAGGATTAAGTAGTGTATCCTTATTTTTTATATTATTAAATAGGTTCAACATTTTCATGATCTTGGGGGACCATTGCAAAAGGGGTTACATGTTTGTGAAATCGGCCTATGCTGGGTACAATTCCCTCAGATGGTCTCCAATGGGTTTATTCATGGAGCCAAAAACACCCAACAACTTAAGTATCCATGATTCATAGACCTGCAATCCATTGTCATGCACTAGTTGCATGACAATTTGGACAATGATACTTCAGGACTCCATTGGTCGAGAGGATGCTAGGTCGGGCTCATCACACCTTTTTTGGTGGAATTATTTCCTACAAAAAGACTCTATTATAGATTTAATCAATGTTCATATGTTCATGAATCATCAGTTAATTCCCAAAAGAGTGTATCCACGGGTTACTAGATCATCATAGACATACATGAATTTTATTATATAGAAGAAATGATAATGTAATCCATACAATGAGGCACTATATAGTTTATCATCATCCAGGATATACAGAAGGAGGTTTGATGTTGGGGTTGGACCCTTAAGATGGTCATCCTATGTATCATCATAAGAGGAATCATAGCCCACATAGTTCTTTTGGCTTGGGGATCATACCTGGGAGGAGGCACATTTATTGGGGGCATAATTGGGAAAACACTTTTGGATGGGTACTTCTTTGCGCTCAGGCCTTCATGCAGGAATCCTACGTATCCTAGTTTAAACAGGAATCATAGTTGTGATGGTTCACTTACTTGTGGGTGAATTTTGTATCTTGACAAACCCATAATCCCATGTGATCTATGCTCAGCGTGAGAAACAAGAGGGTGTGAGAGATTCAACAAAGGAACAATTTCAATTCTCTACTGAGGGAAAACAAGGGTGAAGATTGTGGAAGAGGCCATTAATATGATCTGAATGGGAGAGGTAATGATAATTTAGTGTGTCAATTCCCTTTCTTAGTCCCATTTCAAGATTATGATAGGTGATTCCACAAAGAAATGAAAATTTCAATGTGGTATGACATTGGAAGTCATGTTGTTCGAATCTTAGAAGGCTAGGGTCTTACCTCGGTGGGAGTTCCCTAGAACATGTTTTGGGAATGGGGAGGAACGTCGCCTCTTGTCAAAAGTAAAGGAGAGAACGATACCCTCGACTGATCACTAATCAAAATTGAATAAAAAAGTAAGTGATTATCATTTATCACTAGAATAGGGAGGTTCATTTCAGTATCCCAAGGTTGGACTCTGGGTTACCCAGGGAATGTAGACTTAGATACATTTTGGGGGTCTGATCCACTATGAGGAAAACCTTCTTGACCTCACTATCCTTGGGTATGTAGACTAAGAAGAGATCACTAATGTGCTCAAATCTATTATCATGTGAGTCTAGTGGATTTTGAGGGGGATTTGGCTGGATGCAATTAGACTGGTTTGCGAAGGAACTATAGAGGGCTAGACAGAAATGGTGTGGAATGATCAGAACTGAAGGGAATGACACCCGAAGACACCCCATTCCATGTATTATTTTTTTATGTGGGTTGCGGGAAGACCCAAATTGCACAACCCTATGTGGGTAGATGGGTTGTCTGCGTACCAATGTAGTATGTGAACATGGTTAGGAAAAACCGTGTACCAAAGTGGTATATGGTTATAGTTGTGGTTCATCACAACGCTTCGGGTTACATCTATGTACTAATGTAGTATGAGCCATAGGGTTTGATCTACATAGCATTGTACTATGCCGAGTGTTGTATTGAAGAAGGGAACATAATCTTTTGGTTCATAGGAATTTCATCCATAAGGAATTTATGGTTCGCGATGGCACCAATTAAGTTCTTGGTTCATCAATTATTATTATGTTCCTTCATTTTACGGTTCGCAGATGGATATTCCTATGGAAAAGTGGTTTGTGATTTTCACTTCTTTGATGATTTAAAATCAATGTAGGAATCTTCCCCATATGTAGATTACATCTTAAAACCTCTAAGGTCTCCTCTGTGCTCTCTTCCACCCACACTCTCTCTTTCTTCAGTAGTACTCTCTTAATTCCTCCTGTGCTTCTTTTATAGAGCATTGGGGAATTAATCTATATGGGAATATGAACCCATTTTCATAATCCCATGAATATATACCTCAACCCATGGATGAATTAGTAAACCAAGGTTTGCGGAGGCTGTGTTTTGCGATACATGGTTCACAGAACCCTGTCAGTCTTGCTTTATTCAAAAACTACTGAATTCGCAGAATGGTATGTGGAGGGAATTTCTATTCTCGATTTTTCCAATGACATGGTTCATGTAATCCTCATTTTTCTAGACATCATCCCATTGTATAGTGCCTCATTAGTAATTTAATGTAACTACGGTTCGTTATTCATTCACATTATGAACATTTCTTAATGATGATATGCAGGTCACTTAAAATTCTTGAATGATTTAATTTTTTCAAGATTCTTCTCAAATTTTCAATTCAATTTGAATCTTTTTTTGGACCTCTGATAATGTTTTTTTCCTTCTAAAAAGTTCTTGTGGGAGTATTAACATCCCTTTTTGATGTTTTCAAGACCCTAAAAATTCCCCCATTATAATTAGTTTCGTTCAGAATGAAGATGTGGCTATTATGATGTAGAAGTGGTCTTGAACTGAAGTGGTTTTTGGTAGAACATGTAGGTATGGTAAGAGGGGACCACACCTATTTATAGGGGCCCATTTCATTTTCCCTTTACCGTTTCTCAGGGTGAAAGGTTCTCTCGACCTCTCATCAACTTCTTTGGAATCCTTATACCAACTCTTTTGCGATATCGGTATTTATGAACCACTCCTTAGGTTCCGTGAACCTAAATCTTCAAAATTTCTTTTGCCTGTGAACTGAATTTTATGTGTTCATGAAATGCACCATGGAATTTAGAACTTATGTACAGATTTCTGCATAGGAGAATGCTATGTGATTTTCCTATTCCGCACACGTAACTTTAAACCGACAAACAGAACTTTAAACTGTATTAAACCAAAATAAAAATTCCAATCAGAAAACTTTAGGCATCTTCATAGCAAAGTCTTGGTTCATGGTTTCTTCCTTCCATGAACAAATTTGTTTGCCGACCAACGCTCTGCGGGCCATCACCTCACATGCCTTCTACATACTGAGGACATACACATGATATGGATTCCGCGTATAGATACTGTATGTAGAAAATGGATTCTGCATACCATTTCTAGGAGCAGTACATTGAGCCCCATATAGACCCTCCATTTAAGGTCCCTTGGCCATTTTCATAACATTATCCAATAATTTTCTCATTGGATTAAATTTTTATGGCATTTTGGTTATTTTTGGGCATACTACAATTGATCTTCCATAAACCACTGCGGAATAAACCAGGACGAGAGTAGCCATGATTGAGGATACTGAGGACCATCTTCAATCTTATAGTATTCCTAAGGATAGTTTCTTAAAATATATTCTTATGCCATAGCATCAAGTTTACCAATTATCTATGCAGCTTCCAATATATAACTTTGGTCTTTCTAATGGCATCCATTTGCCATTAACTGGACATGATACTTCCTTAATTCTCCTAGAAGAACCCCAAGGGAATAATCAATCAAATATTTATTAAATAAGAGAAATCAAAACTACTCCCATTCTAGAGAATGAATTCATACTAAAAGGCTCGGTGTGGACTCATAGAAATCGTATTTGTCACAATACTTCCTTGAGACTAGTTGCCTAGGAGTACCCATCTATTATCAACCTCTCCTGAGAAAACCCTAATGGTGGGTGGAGAACCAAATGGGACCTGTGATCCAAAGGATTATTTTTTGAAGAACGGTCCTTGGAATTTTCGGTAAATCAAATCTTTTTAGAGTCCCCTGATCATTTGGAATTCGTGAACTTGTACAAGATATCTTGGGTCTCCCAATTTTCAGTTTTCTCTCTAGGAAAAGTGGTACCCGAACTACTGAGCCACCAATGTTCAAGTACCAATACTTTACATTTATCACATGGAGAGGCAGGGATCTACATATGGGACATCCACTAGCTTGGAGGACTCCCAATATTTGGAAACATGTAAGAATAATTTCTTTTAGCAGCTACTACTTGGTAAAATTCCAACCATGTGTACACATTAACAAGGAGCCTACTGGCCATGGAAGAGGGACTTCTTGATCACCCCTCAAAGCCCACTCTCTTAACCCATTTGAGGATTTGATATGGTAATTTCTACATGTGAACCGTCATAGGTTGAGGGCCATCTGCAGTCGAACTCATCCAACCTGTCAGTCTTGAAATATTCCAGGGTCATATTGCACCACCCCCAAAGTTGGATGATACACTACGCAAGGATATGGGATTTGACTGGATGTGCCACCAGATCTAATATTAGTGGGGTTCTTCACAATTTTTTGAGTGGATGGATCTTCCAATTTTTTAATCATCAACTTTACCATTTTTATTCAAAAAATAGATAGAAATAAGAAGAAACAAAAAACTGGTTGGCCAAAATAATAGGGGCCAAGAGAATCAAAAGAATGTAAACCTCCACATCATCTTAGAGGGAAATTTTAATTTCTATATTGGTGGATAGTAGAACATTTACTTTGCTATGAATATCGACATACTATGAGGGTTCCTCATTCCAACTTTCACATCGCTATTCTTAACATTGTCGTTGTTCGTCCTATGACCTTAATCATTAGTGATGCGGGAGGGATACTAAATGATTCTTCCCACTTTTTTTGTGTAGTAACCTAACCCTCAAGGGTAAGTAATGGGTGATAGAGGCGGTTATTTAGAGGAGATATCATATATAATCACACTTCGAGATGAGATTTTATCTTCATGCATAGATTGAGTGGTTATTTTGAGTCATATATCCCCTACTAGATTTCTAGTAAATTCGAGTGTCTTCAACAAGATATAATTCTTCCCACTGTTCAGTTGAGGGGAGAATATCATCCTGAAATTCTTCGTTAGTTGTGGCTTATATTGATGCTGGAAGGTGCCACCATGGAGGTCATCATTCTTAATATTAAGGGATCCACCTTTTTATCATTAGAGTATGCCCAACTGTTGATGGAATGTTACCCTAACAGGGTGCTTGGAAGACCAATTAAATGGGTCAAAAATCCATTAACCATCCTTCGCCATGTCTTAACGATGAAAGCCATGCCATATATTACACTCCTTATGGGAACTATGATAGCCACACTATCTATTCCTCTCCATATGGTGAGAAAATTCATAATCTACCATCAAATGCATCGAGAAGGGGCTTCAACTATGCATCCCATCTCAGCAGGGAGTAATAAAGACTTCTCTCCTCATGTAGATTCCATTCATGGCCTTAATGAGTTTTTCTATAGAATAATTTCATTGGATATCGCAAAAGTCATAGCCAGTCCCCCGTGTATGGCTTTAGGGGACAAACCATCTATGGGGAAGGAGAACCCCATGCATAGGTAAACTATATTAGGTCCCTTTCCACTACTGTAATGATTCTTCACACCTATATAAATGTTTAAATGGGGGAGGAACATGGCCCTAGTGCTATGAGGAGGCATCAAGTGGTGTAAAAATAGGCAGGGCATAAGTTATGTGCCCTTACTGTGGAAACCCATCTGGGTAACTTCACCAATGAAATCGATTAATTATAATGATTATTTTATGAATTGGGTTCACGTCACATTGATTACAAGAATATATACTTTATTATTTACCATATCATCATATCTTGAGAATACCTCACTTCTTGTGTGGACAAACTTTCAAGATTCAATTCTTCACATCATTAGGAAATGACCATCTGAGATGTTTCTGAGGAACTAGAACTTATGACGATTTAGGAGGTGAAGGCTCAAGACTTGGTGGTCACAAAAATAGAAGAGATATGAGAATGAGAGGCTCGTGTGGAAAGGTTTAAGGATCAAAATTTCTCTTCGGGTGCCAAATATGAAGCTATCAAGAAGAAAGGCTGGGTCCTCAAAGCCGTTATGGAATGCGTATGCCCGATGGTTGAAGCTAAGGGAGAAGAGAGAGATACTTTATAGAAAACCCTTTGAAATCCCAACGACAGTCACTTTTCATTTTTAAGAAAAGGGAGGGACAATCCTTACTATAATTTTCCAAAATTTTGATGTAATCACTTTGTTTTGATACAAGAGAGAGACTCCAAACTAGGGATGTTCCTCTGTTTTGTTTTCTTTAGAACTAATGACAATATTTTTCTTTCCAATTCTTCTTCTTTTCCTTTCCCTACAATTTCAATCAATCAGAATTGACCATATAAACTTCATTTTCACCATGTATTAATTTTAAACCATGATTCAAAACCAGAAAATTGAAATAATTGGATTGGGCTATAATTTTTTGCAGAGCCAAAGGACTCAGAGAGCATATTTTAAATACTATTGGGGTTTCATAGAATACCTCATGAATTTTTGTTCTTTTTTTTATTGATTCCCTTATTTTTTATAAGATTGTTTGGTATGTTCTTAGTGGGTATAACATAACTTCTTCTTAGGCCTCCCTTTGTGGGTTTTTGATGCAATGAGATTTCTATATTGTTTTCATATTTAATTTATTGAAATATTTTTGTAAACTGAACACAATACATGTTTAGAGAGATTGTACTT
Organism: Viscum album; assembly: GCA_963277665.1. Classification (NCBI taxonomy): domain Eukaryota; kingdom Viridiplantae; phylum Streptophyta; class Magnoliopsida; order Santalales; family Viscaceae; genus Viscum; species Viscum album. Next base: position 53,749,312 of record OY728163.1, on the reverse strand, counting down.
GACTTTTATCCATGGGTTCTATTTGTTGGTTTTTTTACTTTGGTGAGTATTGAGTCTTTTTCATTGGTGGTTTATAGTGTTTCCAATTAGACTTATTACTAATGTTTTAGGTTAAAGAGTTTTGAACGATATTGATAGGTCAAGGACACTAATTTTTTGGATTCATCAGCTGAGAATTCCCTAATAACTCTTAGGAATGAATGAGGTATTTTTCTTGACCATGAACTCGTGAGGTTTGTGAGTATATGGGGCTTGGGGTCCATTTTAGGTGAATGGAGGTTGGAGAGGACCCTCATGAGGAATAATTTAACTTTTATTAATAGCCGTTTTTAGGCATCATATGTAGAGCCACCGAGGCATGATGTGAATATTAAAAATAAGGTTTCTATAGGACACTGGACATCCATTTCCAATGGCCTTGGATATTTATGGGAATTTTGGATTTTTTGTGGGGTTGGGGACCACAATGGGTGGCCTACCTGATGGATGATGTCCGAAAGTATTAAGGACATTTTTATTGGATTTGAATGAGAAACCGCTCCCACATGAATTTTTATTTTGTAAGGGAGAGCCTGTGAATGGTATAGTTTAATGTCATATAACTAGGACACTCCAAACTTATTATGGAGGATCATTTTACTCTAACCAAGAGAGAGTAAATGATTTATCAGTTTAATTATAAATTCTTTTCATATTTGGGAATTTGAAAGGGGAAAATTATATAAACTGTAATCTAAATGTTTCTAAATCATGAGAGTGAGATGAGACATAAATATCATGCAATAATATAGAAACTGTAAAGGACTATCTTGAGGATGAATTTTCATTTCATTGATGACCGTTTTTTGGGTGGCATATGTAGAGCCACCAGGGCATGACATGTATACTTAAAAAATGGTGTATGCCGAACACTAGCCATCTAAAACCGATGTTAATGAAGTATTATAGGGATTGGGACATTTCTGGACACGATGTATAGCTTATGAAAGGGGGTTCACCTAAACATGAAAGGGAGAATTTATTTGGTTGAAAATTACCGGGAGAAACAAGAAATAAGTGGGGGATTTTTTTTCAAACGTGGATCAACATCATGCATATGAATGGGGCATATTTATTTTATAGAATCCTTGAGAGAAAAAATGTGAATCGTGCTAGGATATCTAATATATCCATGACGTGGGGATGAATGATAATGTATACCATGACCTTGAGTTTTCTTGTATCAGGAGGGATATTACGAGGCTTGTGATTCATTAGGCATACCGAGGTATGAGAGGACTCTCTTGAGGATGAATTTTTCGTTGATTTATTGTCATTTTGTAGGAAACATATGAAATTTTACTAGGGCATGATGTGCATAGTCAAAAAAAAGAGTCTGCAGGACAATGGACTTCCATCTCTGATGGACATGGAAGGTTATGGGGACCTAAGATTACTCAAAGCACGAAGTTTGATGTGTGTCAAGAGTGCATTTAGATACATTAGAAATGTCTGAGTTGTGATTAACCCATGGGATCAAGTAATCCCATGCATAGATCTAGCTCATAAGTATGGTAAGTAACTCATCCCATATTTGGAGTAACCTACATTTTAACACCGTATAGTCATGAACTAGAGTTTCTTATGGGGAAGAGAACCATAAAATTCATTTTAGGGTCGTGCTTCTAGGACCAAAATCATGGAATGATTTTCTATGATGTCATTGTGGTTATCCTACTGAGGTATCTAAGCTCACATGATCTATGACTGATGTGAGAAACAAGAGATTATGAGGATTTTGGGTTACCAAATACGAATAGAATAATCAATGGAAGGGAACATTTTATGCTTAGACCAACACTATGTAGTTTAATGTCATGTAGCAAGGACAAATTCCACATAATTTATCATAATGTGGGGTGGGTGTAGGGTAATCCAGATGTGGAAAAAGGGAAAAATGATTACCCTTGAGCATCCATGTAGATAGGATTTGTCTGTGGATTATCTGGTTTGATTCAATTCATGTACCAAGAAGTGGAAATTTTAATACTTTTTTTGGATTAGTCTGAATCATAGGATTTGGGTCTACCACAAAATTTTTCAGGGGGATTCCAAGTTACGCAGGATTCCCAATGAACATTCCTTGTGGAGGTCTAGTCTATACGTAGGAAGGAAAGGCATTTTGTTTCAGGATGCTGAACTAATATACAAATCTAAGAATTTCCATTGTGAGGCATAGTTTAATGTCATGAAGCCATGACACTTCTGGCCTTGTAGTTTAGCGTTGTGTGGTAAGGCTGTCGACAACATAGTTTACCATCATGTTTCAGAGACAACTTGTCACAATGACAATAAATAGCTATGAGTTAATAATGGTCGGGATGTTATAGTATTCCCTAAACATGAGTGATTATAGAAGATTTAAACCATTTGCTCAGGGGATCCTTGGATTATGAGGAATGACATGGGGCTTAGAAGCCATTAGGAATACGGAAATATGAAAATCCACTTATGAAGATGAATTTTCATTTGACTAAGAGTTATTTTGTAGGAAACATATGTAGACCCACCCAGGATTGATGTGCATAGTAAAAAAAAAAGGTTTTTCAAGACATTGTCCTTCCATATCTGATGGTCGTGAATTGTTATAGGGACCCAAGATTTCCTGGAGTATGCAATTTGACAAAATGGGATGATGTGTCTGGGGACATAATAAATATCCATACCGTGATTATCAATGAACCACAGATGCTTCCACTTAGATCTGACTCCTATGTAGGGGGGATTATGATCTTTTCACTCCTTTGTGTGTTGGAATTCAGTATTGGAGTTTCCATTATTTCTCTGGATTTTTTTATGGAATTGGGGTCATGTTTGGGATCTTGTAACACTGAGGATTTGGAAACCCATGATTCTTGATGAACCTTACAGTTTAGTGTCATGTGGTTAGGACCTTTCATGGATTCCCCTATACATGTTTGACCTTTGTACAAAAGAAATGGGCATTTACACCATTTTTTTGAAGGGTTGGATGGATTAATATATAGAATACAGGTGTTACAATGTATCATTCGAAGTCAAGAATCAAGCCACACATAGTTCTGGAAAGGAATTCCCTACACAGGTTTAGCCCATACATAGGGAAAGGGGGTATTTTTGTTTCCTGGTGGATAGACCAAGATTTGGGGTCAAGGTGTTACTATGTATCTCACTGAGATAGGAATAAATACATATGTAGTTATAGAATATTCCATGTAGTTTAATTTCATACAATAATGACGAATGTGAACAGATGAGAATTGTAACTATATTATGGATGTGCCTGGAACATGGGATTTGGGTGTCACTACGTATCCCCATTGAGAGAGGGATCAATCCATACATAGTTCTGAAATCTCTTTCCCTGTATAGGTACAATCCATATACAGGGAGGGGGAGCATTTTTATCTGGTGATAATGGCTGGGCCAGGATAGATGATCCCAACATCTCTACATATCTTGCCATGGAATAAATCAAGCCATATCTAGTTCAGAAAGTTCCTTACACAGGTATGGTCTATATGTGTGGAAATGGGATGGAATTATTATTTTTTAAATTGGTGTTTGGTATAGGATTCGAAATCCAAGCATCACTACATATCTTGAAAGTATTGGAATCAAGCCACATGTAGTTCTTGTAAATTCTCTCCCTAAATAGGTCCAATCCATACACATGGAGGGAGGGGAATTTTTTTATCCTCTATGGGTGTGGGGTCTATCATATTCCTCTATGATTTGTTTACATAAGGTAACCCTTACCCCTGATCTTAAGTTCATATGAGTTATACTTGATGTGATAAACAAGGAGCGACAAATATCTCCCTCGTAGTATAGGGTAATAGAGGATATAATAGGGGAATTATATTTCATGTGATGAATGATCTAAGATCTAAGGTCGAGGAATCACTATATATCCCACTGAGTAATGGGAATCAAGCCACATGTAGTTCTATAATTACCTTCTTGTGATAGTCTGACCTGTGTATAGAAAGGGGGAGGGTATTGCTATATTTTCCTTGCCTGAATTTGTTTTATATGTGAAAGACTGTTAGCCAGAACAAAATACCTACCATTTAGTTTAACGTATTTTGGTTAGGATGAAGATGATATGTAGTTTATCATCATGTAGCAAGGACGCATTTTGTGTCTTTATGCAATTAAATGCCTTGTATCTAAGACGTTGGTGTCGTGGTTTATACGAAGTATTTCTTTTGGAAGCTTTCATTGGTGGGAGTTGTGATGAGTTGTCCATCCATTGATGTCATGGAATATGCTCCATTGGAGTAGAACTTGTGTATGACATATGTCCCCTCCCAATTTATCTCAATATTTGGGGTTTTCATGTGAAGTATCATCAGGGTTCTGAGGACCAACACCGTCTCTCCTTTGAGGAAAGACCAAAGGAAAACATTTTGGTTGACGGTTTGTGCAATCTGATTTTGGTAGATTTATAAATGGTGCCAAGTGTGAAACATTTTATCATCCAGTTTCTCTAACTCCTCAAACCATTTATAAGATTTCTCATCCATGGAAAATTTATCACACATGGAAACATAGAGCGATGTAACTTGAACTTCGAAGGAAAAAACTGCATCTATCTCGTATGCTAGTGAGTACGGGGTTTCTTGGGGGGTAGTGCGGCTCGTGGTTTGGTAAGACCATAAATCATGTAGGATCTTATCTAGCCATGATTTCTTGTTCATGTCTACCATCTTCTGGAGTATATTGAACAATGTTTTATTGAAAGCCTCTCTCTTCTTGTTGGCTACTTCTTGATAGTGGGATGAATGGTTGGATTTGATTCCATACTCTTGGTATAACTCGTCCAACTCAGAAGAGCATAATTTGGTGCCATTTTCTGTAAGTATTTTGTGATGGACAAAAAATATGGTAATGATGTTGGTTTTCACAAAGATGAAAATGCTTTTTTCCCTGACCTCTTTAAGGGGTACGAATTAAGCAAATTTCGAGAAAAAGTCAGTTGCTGTGAGAATGAAATTAAATTGTTTCGATGTGGTTGGAGGATATGGTCCCACAACCTCCATCCCTATATGGAAAATGTTCATAAGTACTTATAAGTGTGAAGTATCTTTGTGTGTTGGTGAATAAAATTGGCATGAACTTGGTAAAGGTGGAACTTCTTGGAGAATATGTAATAATCCTATATCAAAGTGGAGAAATAGTTTCCAATCCTTGGAATTTTATGGGAGAGCTTGGATACAAATTTTTGTGCTCCATAAGCTCCATCATGCACTTATTTCCTGTTGATAGGAGTCTCTTCCCCATCGATTCACCTGAGAAGGACATCATCATGATCTTGTTTGTAGAGAACCTTTTCTTGGTTTGAACCATTTTATAAGAAAACATTGACTACCTGCCTCCATATCTCTTCTCTTCCATCCATCTCTAATGGGAGTTCTCCCCGGAGGTTATTTTCAATAGGATTCATATAGATGGTGGTGTGATTGTGAGGCTCATGAATGAGACTAATCTCGTTGATTTCTTCTGCATTATTCTGAATGAACATAAAGACCATTTGATGGTGGGAAATGCTGATGACTGTCTCATCCTTGTCTAGATCATCTAGGGTTGTGGATGCATTTTCCAGTGCAAATGATTCAGAATTTTGTGACTGAGGTACATAATTTAGTGTTGGTTCTAATGTGAATTCTTCCATCATCTCTAGAACATGGTTCATCAAAGGTAAAAATACTTTTTTATTAATGGAATAGTCACTATTGACCTACTTGATGAATTACTATGAATCACCTTTTATCTTTAGGAATTTGGCTCATTCATTAAGTTCGAGCTCTAGTCCTACAATGAGGGCCCCATATTCTTCTTCATTATTTGTACACCCCTATAAAAGAAGGAAGGAGTAAAGAAAGTTGACCTTATATAAAGATATGAGTATAACTCTCATCCCTACTTTGTTGAGCTGGGGATCCTCCATCCTTTTCCCTATCAGGCTTCTAGAGGAACCTTCAAAGTACATTTACCATGCTTGGGGGCTTTCTGGGGTAGCTAATTCTTATTTTTCAGGAAGTTAAATATCCCATGGGGTCATTTCTTCTGAGGGGTTCTCCACCCAAAAATCCTCTAACACATATACTTTTATGGATTTCTGGGGCACATACCATATGTCAATCTACTATTGGATAAATTACCACCATGATAGGAATCAAGTTAGCATAGGGAGGATGCATATATACTTGAGTGGGTTGCGAAGGGAGACCAGATAGACCTTGTGGTGCTACAGATAATGCTGGAGCTTCTGAACTAGAAAGATCAAGGCTAAGTTGTTCTTTTCTATTCTTGAATAACGAGTCTCAGCATCAATCATTGTTCAATTGAGGTAATAGAGACCATTCTCATTACCGAAATCATTCTTCTATATGAGGAAGGTGGATAATGATATTTCCATGGGGTTACATACAAGATAAGTGCTCTTCCATCAACTGGCATCATCAAAATTGATGGGATTATGAGATATCTGGTAAGATTGTCGAATTCTTTTTTACAATAATTATCCCACAGGTTTGTGACCACTTTCTTTATCAACCTAGTGAAAGGAAAACACATACCTTCATGGTTTGATATGATGTGTCAAATGTAGGCTAGGTGACCATGGAGACCCCTCAACTTGGTGAGAATATGAGGTGGATACATTCCAATGATGGATTTTGTCTTCTCATGGTAAACTTTGATTGAACAATGGTGTATGATAAAGATAAGGAATTTCTTAGAGGTTACACTGAAAGAAAAATTCAAGGCATTCATCTTTAAACTTTGTCATCGTACTTTATAAAAGACAATTGCAAGTTCTTTCAGGTGTTTTGAGCACTATCCTGATTTAACTATCAAGTTGTTGATGTATCACTCAGGGAATTTTCTTAATAAGGGTTTGAAAATACGATGCATGGCGTGATGATATGTGGCACCATCATTTTTCAGACCAAAGGGAATCACCTTATTGAAGAATAATCCCTGGGGGGCCTAAAAGGAGTGGATTTTTTATCTTCTCAATCCATTCACATTTGATTATATCCAGAATAGCCATCCATGAATGATAGGTCCTCATATCTAGTGGTCACATCGATTAACAATTTCATGATCGAGATTGAGAAATCATCTTTTGAGCAGTGCCAAATGAGGTCCCTGAAGTCAATGCAGAATCTGATACATCCATTCTTCAGTTTTAAGAAGACTATATTTACCAGCTACATTGGATATTGGACATCCCGAATGAAGTTTTCATTGATCAACTTTTCAAATTCACCCTCTATTTTGGAAACATGTGTTGCGTTGGTCCTTCTGGAAGTCTGCTTGTAACCACGATCATCTTCCGGAAGACCCAAGTGATGAGTGGATACATCAAGATCGAGGCCATTCATTTCTTTGTATTTCTTTGAAAAATTATCTCGATTCTTTATTAAGAAGTAGGTTTATTCCTCCTTCTCCTAGAAAGGCATATACACACTAATTAGATTGGGTCACAGGTTATCTTCGGTGCCATGGATTATCTCCCTAAGTTCATCAATCCTGGTGAAGACACCTTCTTAGAATGGGGGAGGGGCATCTTTGAGATCTTCTTATTCTTATTCTTCATCCTCTTTATAATCTTCTTCCTCTTCTGATGGATAGAGGAATCTCTAGATAAACTCTTTAGTGTTGGGATATAAATCACATCTCTGATTTATGGAGACGAAAACATCTCATTTTTCCATGGTTGACCACAGAGAATTTATTGAGGATAATGGAATAGGGAGTGGAGGATTTTACTCACTTTCTTTTAGTGATAGGAAATTATTTTCTGCCTTATTGAGTAAGGCAAGAACTTTCTGGGGCCTTGGGTATGGGCTGAGAGCATTTTGATTTGAGCCCTCACCATCGTCATAGGGGTTAACATGCTTTTCAGAATCCTTTGGATTGATTTCCATAATGGATATCATTAATATGGGTGAGTTCATGTGTAATATTGAACTTATGCACTCAACCTAGTTTTTGGGCAATACATACTCTTTTTCAAGTTGTTTGAGCGGATTGGTGGGAGCCATTTCCAATCTGTTTGGGGCAATGATCCAACCAACGTTGTCATCTATATACTACTTCTCTATCAGTTCATAGAACCCTGCATCGATGTGATATGACTCACATGAATATAATTTGGATTTATCAGCATGAAATTTCCCATTTTTTTCCATTATCTCAATATTTTATGCACTGATTATATGATTAAAGAATCACAATGTGCTGATGTAGCTAGGGCCACCGTAATAGGACGTTGAAGGCCGTATTTTTCCGCACTACCAGAAACTTGGAATCAGACACTAGGTCACCAAGATGAGTTTTAATCTTGATTATTCCCAATGTATTTTTCTCACATTTATTCATATCCAAGTATATTTGTGGTACAGGGTGTCAAAATGTCCTCCTCATAGCCTAAATGAAAATGTGTTCACAGCAGGAGGGGGTTAACTCCAGAGCCATTGTCGATGAAACTTCTCCGAACATCAATTTTATTTATCTTTTCAAACACATATAAGGTTTTGATGTGTCCCGTCATGATGGAGACTTCATATTGATATGTGAAGGTGATGAAAATGTGACATTCTTCGGGATTGGTCTCTTTCTGACAGACTTCAACAGCAGCTACTTCGGCCTTGACTTCCTAATGACTTAGTAAGGCTTCAATGAGGGCCTCCCTAAGGTCTTCTGATAGACTCAAGGCATACATGATCAATATCGTTTCTATTAATATGGCTAAATATTTCATAATATCATATTTTATCACTAGTGGTCGGCGCTTCCCAACATGGGGATGCACTTTCATAGGAACTTTAGGGGCTTGAGCTTTTGATGTAGATGGTTCAGCCTCTATGATAGGAGCTGATGGTCTTACTATGATTTTTGAGTTTGGACAAATTGGTCTACCCATAATCCATGGTCAATTGGACATCTCCTCCTCCTTATATCAATACTCCAGGAATATTGGTGTTGGATTTCATCCGACAGGGGAAGAGAAACAATCTGGTACCTATTGTATCAATTGGAGGGTCCTTTCGTGAGTTCCCACAATATTAAAAGTTTGAGTTAATGTGTGGCTATGAATTTGACTCCAACCATGATTATTTTCTCCTATAAACCCTAAAAATCTATATCCTCTTCCTCCATCTCTCCAGTTGAATGTAGTTAATTCAGGTTTGTGGCCATAGTCTCCATCAGATAAGGGGTCTATCAAGTGAATTCCATTAATGGAGCTAAAGATTAGTTCTTGATCTGACAATGATTCTATATAATAGTCTTCTTCTGATGGTTCCATTTGGTGGGGTAGTTCTTGTTGTCCCATTTGGTGGGGCAGTGCCCGTTGTCTTGTTTGGAAGGGTAGTGCCCATGATTTTAATTCATTTGGAATGAAGTCTGAAAGTGTCAAGATGGATTTTGTCTTTGGTGCATGCTCATCTTCTTGCTCCTTATTTTTTTCCCATTCTATCCCTTAGTGTATTTTGGGGATACTAATGGTGGTTGTGTTGCATCATAATCTATTGGGGAAAGGGTTGATTTCTTCAACTATTCTTGGAGGATACCATGAGCTTAGTTGACTATTTTTTGAGTCATCAAATTTTCAAAATTTTGATCCTTTTTGACGATGACTATTTGTGACAGCTCTTCCTCTCTTGGGTCTAATGTGGAGACATATTCCTCTTATAATGGTGGAGGACCAAACATAAATTGTCTGGAATATACCATCTTTTGGAAGATATCCTTGAAGATGAAGCATTCCGGGATGTTGTGTCCCAGTAATAGGTGGTTGGGACAATAATTTGGACAGTCATCAAGACCCACTTCATTGGATCACTTTGGCTCCGGTAGCCAAAACAAGTTGCATTTCATGGAACCTACGATGCATCCACAAACATGTTCATCTCAGAACGAGTAGAATTTATTTATTCATTCCTTTAATTGATTTCTTTTGGCTCCCCTCTGTTCATCTTCTCAAAGTGGGGTGGATGTTAGAACCCATGGGGTCTAGCATGGTTTAGGGGAGGCCTAGAAACTGGAGCTACTGCTGGGGGTGGCTTAACTGTGATAGAACCCACTTCATCTTTTCCCATTATTTTTCTTGGGAATGATGGGGCCACTCGGGACTTGATACTGGTCCCCTGCAAGGAGTCTTCTATCCATTGGAAAATAACAGAGAAATTTTGGAAGCTACTTGTGTTCTTCACTGGGATGAGTGGTGTTCATAATTCTTCATGGAGATTATTGATGAACACAGTGATCCTTTCATCCTGGGGGAGTGGTCGGTTCATGGAATAAGTCCGAACATTCCATATAGAGATGAAGTATGAAACTCTTTCATTCTCTAACTACTAATAGTTCATGAGATCACTGACTTTTTTTAGGCAACATCAAACTAATGTAGAATAGAAATTTTTTTGGATGTCCTCCCAGCCCGTGATTGAGTTAGCTGGAAAACTAGTATTCCATACGACGACTAAACCCTACTGAGTTTGCAAGAAGTACCTAAGATTCACTACTTCTTATTGATCTAGGGTTCCCATCATGGGGTCTTAGTAATATGAATATTTCATTATATGTTATTCTGCATCTACCGAACCATTTAACACCACGAATACAAGGTTCCCAAAGTTTGGAGGTGACAGAACGTTGCTCACCCAATCGGGGTAAGATTTTCATTTTGGTTGTATCCATGCACACCACCTTTCCATGGATTCTAGTCAGACTATAAATTGATCAATGGTATCATAGATCCCTAAGTACATATCCTGTCGGGATTCAGCTCGGGTGGGTGTGGTAGGGGAAACAACTAGACATGTCAGCACTACTAGAATTTGGGGTGGATACCCAGCCATGGGTATCCTTGATGGGTTATCCAGAATATATTCTATATTCTTTCTCAGTAGGGGGGAGTCTTCATGTTTTTTTGGGGATAGATTCAAGTATCCTGATGGTCCAAGTATTGAATTAGATTGGAATTCCATCATAGATTAATTTACTGGAATGAGTGCCTGTGGAAGGGGAAACTCTTCTGGGAACACTTTTTTGCATTCCTCTTGAGTAACGCATCCAGGAATATAGATTCCTCGATGAATTTAGGAATTGATTCTCCTAAGCTCGTTCATTTCTTCCTCCTACTTCTCGGATCATTCCTAGATCATGAGGGACCCATTATCATAGAGAAGATAAGGTGGGTCATAGATGCCCTAGGATTTATTCCTCTACTTATTAGGATTCACAAGGGAGGTAGTAATGGGTTTGTTGAGGGTATGCCCAAATTTAGGGTAGCTCTCTGATTCCAGGTATGCACACCATCATGCTTGTTGTGGGATGACTCTGGGAGGGAACCATTTTCTCTTGAATCCTCTCTATTTGTATTATTTCTTATTAGATCCATGGGGCTGACATTAACCATGTTCATTGATGCATATTGCATTGGGGGTGGTTTACCCAATTCCAAATAGTATGAGAGATTTTTGTATACTTTGTTGGACCATATCCTTTAATTTTGTGGTATACTTTGGATTTATTGGCGAATATCGACCTAAAGGGAGCCCTGATCTGACCTTGCGATATGCCTTCATCTCAGATAGTATGAAACATGAGACGAGGTTGAAGGGTGACCTATGACAACCCCCTCCCCCTAAGGTGTACCCCTCTTGTGTCAACAATGTGAGAAGGGAATAGTGAAACCCTGAGTCCCACCTTCAGTAAGACCTATGTTTGTGGATAACACCAAGGTTATAGTAAACACACTAATGGAAGACATTACCCTGTAAGAGAAAACATGCGGAAGAGAGTGATAATACAGACACCAGCCAACTCCAAATCAGACTTTAATATAAAATAAAACCCATGTTCACATATTTAATGAAATGCAAGAACTAATAAAACTGGAATAGAAAATTGCAAGTATCGAAAGAATTTAAAAAACAACAGTGACCACAATGCCTGAGAAACTCCTGTAACCCCAAGATAGTAGTAACCAGCTTGATATCTATCATTCTCCAAGTGACCTATAAATAGTTTATATATACATACGGTGAGTATAATAGTATAATCAGTAGGATCCTCCATGGAGATTCTCATGAAAAACTAAAGAAATCATGATAAATCACTGTAAAGCACAAGTGAAACTAACTCATTACCTAAACAAGTATACTAAGTTCCTAGAATCTCCATGGATACTCTCAATAAGTATAATATAGAAAATTATATAATATAATAAATAATATCAATGGTACCCCACTAAAAAATCCCCTCTGGTTTTCGGCTTTTCCCCAACGTCATTCTTCATAATCCATATCTCTAAAAAAAGGCCAGTCTGAAGACAAGTCAGTGAGCACTACCACATGCACCTCAGGTAACAAAAATCTATCTCATAGACACCTGGGTGAAGCACCACACCATCCACCCAACTGAAAACGTAGCCAGGTAGTTTATGGGAGACACCAAATCTAGAATAACATGTATCATATGTTGGTTATTATGCCTCAAGCCATTATATCCCATACGCCGAGTAAGGATCCTGAAGACACCATAGACTATACATGTTATACCTATAATACTAAAAAGGAAACTATATCCAGAATATATGTGTGATATAACCATAATCCATTATTTCCCTCTACACACATATGTAGGGAAAACTAATCATTGTGCCAACCAACACAAGTAACTACCAAGAGAAGAGAGTGGGGATAAAGGGGGTAGTCAGCCATCTATCCTTCCACTGGAATGTTGGGGAAAACACCCCTAGGTCTCAGAATCCTTGGGTTGTCAGTTTACTTAACTAACGGGGTGGAGTAGAGTATAGAAACAAAAAACATTACATGATATAATACAGTTCACAACCACACTATGGAAGAAACCTAGACTCAGACTCAATAGCAGCTAACGTCTATCAGAATCCCAGATGCCAATGCTAAGACTAGGTGTCCCATATGAACACAACCATTTAAAAAGCATTATGAAATCATATTACCCCTTTTAGCCAATTGAACTATTAGTTAATTAATTCTTTGGACATTAATTATCCATTTTCATTTTTACATTACATTCATTAGCATCTCAAAAAATCTTTATTCCCTCTAGGTATACCCAAAACCGAGTCTACACTTCCTCCCAACACAACCTCAACATTGAATCCCAGCATGCTCCAACCCCATGGGTTAACATAATTTATTCAAACATTTATTAACATCAGTATTATTTTCCATAGTTATAGGCATTCTAGAAAACAAAAAACTAAGATACCAAACACCAGGGGATCAACACGATAAATATATGGACTACCCATCGAGTCTTTCCCACATATAACAGGATCATAGACCCATCCATCTTTGATAATCTAAACACAAAAAGCACCTGGAAAACCCTAGGTGTCTTCAACTCTTTTAGAAGGAGGGTAAGAAAGACCAACTACTTCAAGAAGTGGAGAAAGTAAAGAAGATAAACAAAGAAGATATTAAACAAGAAACCACATTCATAGTAGCAAGTAAGCCCAACTTCAACCCGTTTAATCCCCTATGATTCCCTCCCAAACCCACACTTACATATACCGATTTATATCACCACGCTAGGTGTCAAGTTATACCACAAAAACTAGGACTCCTTGACCCTACATCTCAGAAAAACCATCCAGACTCAGAACACAAGACAAGAAATAGGAAACAACAAGGAAACTAGGCTCTTATCCCTAAATAGGGCATTATTCCTTCACAAGTAATGAGATCTCACAGCTCCAAGCATATGGCTCTTTGGCCTTTACAATCAAGAGGGTAACTCCTAACCCTACCAATAATTATCTTTTATCAAACAACCAGTTCTTTAATCCATATTAAATTAACAGATTCATTATTAGTAACTTTTAGCTATGGGAAACCTAAAATTTAAGCTATCATAGCTACCAATAATTAATTAAACTATTAATTTGACATTAATTTAAACAAAAATAACCAACATGATTCAGGTTTAACAACCAACCAGAATAGACATGCACATCTGCATCAATTTTATAAACATTAAATTACAACAATAACCAGATTCATTTAAATGCCTCTTTATCATTAGACAATTAATTATCAATTAATTCTCACTTTAAGTTCTTCAAAAATTTCATCAAGAACAACATGATAACAAGAAATTCATAGATATAACACTATTAAGAAAATCAAGAGGCAACCCATCATCATAGTGAAAAACAACAACATGCGATTAAACAAATTATTTTAATCCGATTCAAGTATTTAATTAGTTCAGCTCCACTGTGAACCAATGGTATAATTTTTTTTAACTCTTTAGTTTCATGTAAAATAATAGATAAGCAATGAATTCCTACCTCAAAAGGTTCTTAAAGTTCTTCACTTCATAATGGATTAAAGCAATAGATCACGATTACCTTCCATACAACAACTGCATCAACCCGAGGACGTCGCGGCACAACCACATCAACAACAACAAAAAAACTCCATTAGAACCCTGGAGATCAAATTCCATAGCATGGAATGTAGAAACAAGAGAAGAAATATTGAATAAAACCAAAGAGAAGTTGTAGATATTACCTCAGATTGCAGATGGATCGAGGAAAGGTAGAAGGGAATCGATCCAGGATGAAGGAATCCCAAAACATTGAAGAGGGAGGTGTCCGGTTCATTTGGGGTTGAGAGGGGGTGGGCTCAATCCATAGGGTTTGAAAACCCCAAGTGGCTGGGTGTCTTTTAAACACCCAGTGACAGGGTAGTACATGATGTGTACTTCCTCGTCACGTCATGTACCACCTCAAGGTGACTTAGGCCAAAAAATGCATCACTTCAATAATTTGTTTTATTTTTCTAAAACCCAAATCGTACATGTCGTTTCCCCCTTGGTAACATCGTGTACCCCCTGTTTCCAGCTTCTTGCAAGCAAAATCCTTTATACTTTGTCTGAGCCTTCTCTGAGCACCTCGGTCTTTGAAAACATGGAAAGGGTCAAACCACATGGATCGAGGCCCTTAAATCAGATACCTCACAAAACATTCTCATTCTTGAGAATCATAAACCACCCCATAGAGGAAATAAAAAATGGGTTGACTGAACAACCACCCCAAGAGATACCTCTCAAAGATTTCACCACCACAGGATTTCAACTAGATAAAAAGAACCACACAACACCTCGAGATAACCACAACTACCTCCTAAACACTCTCCTGGGGGAGATACCTCTCAAAGAGAGAATGACAGAAAAAGCAAAAAAATAAATCTATCTCATAGAGGGGAAAGGTCTACAACCACAAAATGCAAATTGTAATAAGGAAAGTGCTAAACATCAAATAGCTCAGGATAATGAGCCCATATCTGCCACTAACGTTCCAGGTACTCTCCTCCACAACATCGTTCCTTCACAAGACATGAAACAAGGGGATAGAATTCCCGCACAACACCTTCTCCTTGCAGTCTTGGATCTTCACAGGCCGCTCCTCGAACATCGTATCATTGTTAACATCGATCCCACCCCAATAGAGGATGCGAGAGTATTCATGGAGATACCTATGGAGTTGTGACTCATGAAGAACATTGTGTATGTTGATCATCTATGGGAGAAGTGATACTCGATACTCCATGACTCCAACATGAGCCAACACCCCGAAAGGCCCAATAAACTGGGGAGAAAGCTTACTCCCACGACCAAATCATCACTTCCCATGATGGGGAGTCACCTTCTGAAACACATGATCCCCAACCTAAAACTCTAAAGGTCTCCTCCTTTGATAGAAATATTATTTTTGATGATCCTTCGCTGTTTTAATCCTCTCAAAAATCATCTTAACCATCTCTGTTGTATTCTGCACTAGTTTCGGTCCGATAATTGCATACTCACCAATGATAGTCTAGCACAATAGAGAATGTAATGGTTTTCCATAAAAGGCTCTAAACGGCGCCATACTGATAGTGTAGTGAAAACTATTATTGTAAGAGAACTACACCATGGATAAGTGTCTCATCTAAAAACCTCCAAAATCAAGGACACAAGAGCACAAAATGTCTTCAAGAGTCTGGATGGTTTGCTCTATTTGACCATATGTCAGTGGATGAAAATCAGTGATAAGGAATAACTGAGAACCAAAATCATGCTAGAGACCTCTTTATATCCTACAGGTAAAATATGGATCTCGATCAGAAATTATCTTCCTTGAGACTCCATGATGTCTTGAAACCTCTTCCAGATTCTGCCTTGAAAAAAACCTTCACTAAGCTCGACTTCTTGATCAATATGAAGTGGTATGATTTGGTTAAACAATCCATTAACAACCAAATAGTGTCATGGACTCCCTGAGCTCTAGGTAAAATAGTAGAAAAGTCCTTTGAGATGTCCTCCCACTTCCACTGAGGAACATATAATGGCTGGAGCAGGCCACCAGGGACACATTACACAGCCTTCACCTTATGGTAACCCAAACATCGAGACACAAACTCCGCAACTACATGCTTCATTCTAGGACACCAAAACTCACCCCTCAAGGATCGGTACATATTTGTCATTCTTGGATGCACTACTAAATGAGAACTATGTAAAACTCTAAGAACTATCTCACGAATCACCAATGGAACAAAAAACCATAGCTGATATAACACTCTGTGTTGTTCATCCTCATACTAACCATCAGGGGTGTCTCCACAAGCAACTCGGTTTGTCTAGACCTCTACCTCTAGATCCCCCAACTGGGACTCTTCCACCTACTGCACCAAAGATTACTGAACTGTCATTTGAAAAGGACATCCTCTACCACCAACTTCTCTCATATAGAGATGTAAGGCGGAAAGTTATTCCATCACTCTCCAAAAAACACCTGATTCATGCACAACATCCCTACGTGACTTCCTGCTCAGCACATCAACTACGAAAATCCATTTCCCAGATGTATTCCATATTTTGAAGACACATTCCTATAAGAACTCTATCCAACAATGCTACCACAAGTTCAAGTCATGCTGTGAGAAAAAATACCTCAGGGTCTTATGATCAATGAAAACCAAAAAGCACTCTCTAATGAGGTAATGTCTCCACAAATTCAGAGAAAACACCACGAATGCTACCTTGATATCATGGGTGGAATAGTTACATTCATGGGGATATAACTACCGATACCCATTAGAAATGACCGATCTATGTTGCATCCGAACACAACCTAACCCCAGATGTGAAGCATCTCATAAAACATCAAATCTAACTCCATATTTTGGCATACAAAGAAATAGAGAACTTACCAATTCTCCTTAAAATAATCAAAAGCTTCATGAAACTGACAAGTCCACATGAATGTCTGATCCTTCTTGGTTTATGCTGTTAGAGGAGTCACAACCTAATAGAAATTGGATACAAACCTCTTATATTAGCCTGCGATACCAAGGAAACTTCACACTATTGCCACTATCTTGGGGGCGGCCCAATACACAAATTCTTCTATCTTAAACGGATCAACATATACTCCATGATGGGAAACCACATGACCCAAGAAAAAAACTTCATGAAACCAAAACTAACACTTCAAAATCTTCCAAAATAGTTGATGTTGATGAAGAACTCCCAAAACGGCATGCAGATGCTCTGCTTGCTCCTCCTCAGATGCAGAGTACACATGGATTTCATCGATGAAAATCACCACGAACATATCCAGGAACTCATAGAACACATCGTTCATCAACCCCATGAACACAACTGAAGCATTCATCACACCGAATGGAATTACAATGAGCTCATAATTTCCATGAAGACAACATAATTCAGTCTTTGGGATATCTTAATCATTCACACACATATGATGATATCCATATGGAAATTCGACCTATGAGAACCAATTTCCTCCATCAGTTGATCGAATAAATCATCAATCTGCAGAACAGAATAACAATTATTTTCTATCACTTTTTTAAGAGATTATAATCGATACACAACCTCAAACTTACATGAACCATTTTCATGAACTAAATTAGTGTACCCCATAGTGAAACACTCGTCTGAACAAAACGACACTGCAACAGATTATCGAGCTATACACATATATCCCATAACTCAGAAGGGGATGTCTTATACATAGACATAGAGATATAAGACACTCCTAGCTATAACATGATCCCAAACTCGATGTCTTTTTGAGGGGGTAATGCTAAAACCTATTCTGTAAAGACATCCAAGTACTCTTCTACAACCTTAGGAAATTATAATTGTTATACCTATGATGAACATAGCATCAGTTCAGCCATCAAGGATGATAAGGACATAACATGCCTCTGACCCATCTACGGGTCTCGCTCACCAACAAAAACTACTGGCTCCCCATCTGCATCTAAGAGCACCCCTTACCTCCTGAAGCAATAAACGATATAATAAATCAAATACAACCATTCCATGTTGATTATGACATCATGTGTTTGTCTCCATAAACATAGAAAATCTCCCCAAGAGCAGTTCCTCATAGTCTCTACACATTTCAAACAAGTCAGTTCGACCTCTAACTAGCATATTCAATGCCAAGGGAACTAGAACCCACTCTACCTTGTGTCCCGAATAATGGGCAAGGGAAATTTATATGAAGGAGTGAGTTTCTCTTGAATCAAACAAGGCATACACTCAAGTAGAAAACAAGTAAAGGGTACCTCAAACGATGGATGGCTCACCTAGCACTAGAAACACTAAAGCATAATGTTGACCATGACCTACTCCATGGCCTCTCTAACCATGATGATGACCACCACCACATGCATACTATGATCTCTGAGGATGGGGAGATTCATGGGGATATCCTTTTCCTTCCCTATATACACTCTACTAATCCAAAGCTAGTGCAACCTACTACTGCTGCCTCGGATTGAACTGTTTCAATGTAGGAAACAAGAGTGGAACACCTAGTACACACCGATGGGTCTAAAAGTTTAGGCACTCTCATTGATGATGACCTCATCCTCCACAATAAAAACAAGTTCTTGAACCCTTGACATAGGGCTGAGAGCCACTGCCCCCGTAGAAATGATATGTTGAGGGCTGGGACCAACCATCAGTAAAACGAAAACTCTTCTAACCAGAAATCTAGGAAAACCATACCATAGCTTTGATTCGTGAGGAATCCTAATGACTCCCCTTTTATGATGATTTGTTTTTGTATGATGTCCACTTGATGACCTCTTCCCTCAACAACACCTCAAGATATGTCTTCAACATAAATGGGGTGACCTGGTGCAAGATCTTTGGATGCAAAGCCTCCTCAAAATGCATCACCCTGGACTCCTCACCTAGGAATAGGTCTGAATAATATTTTAAAAGGTTCCTGAAATGGATTCCAAACTCTCGTACACTGGATATCCCTTATCAAAGGGTAAGTACCTCATGGCGACTGGACGCCTTTGCAGTCGAAGAATGAAACTGGACTCTGAACTTTTCTCTAAACTCCTCCCATGATTTCTCCAAATCCTCATGATCCCCAAGTAACAAGAACCACCATTTCCTCACTACCCCACACAACATCATCACAAACTAATACACCCAGTGCTCCTTATGATATTGGATCAAACTTAAGGCTACCTCAACCTCCTCCAACCAGTCTTATGTGACTGAATCTGATACAGAGCCCTCATACTTCTGCAAATTTGGTACTAAAAATCTTATATTTTCCTCCTCCAAGTTTCATCGTCATCATCCTCTACACTGCAACGATCTTCTGGCACTACTTGTTGAAAAAATTTGGTACAAACCTGACTTAGACGTCAACCTGGGGCCGTACCTATAAAATAAAAAAAATAGTTAGACTTCCTAACCCTATAATTTTGAAGACATAAAATTAGTTAATTAATTGTTTTCTATTATTCATTTTTCTTTAACCTATCCCATGGTCAACACATTCAAGCACAAGAACAAATAAGATTTATGCATGATCCTTTTCTAGGTCTCCACCATGAAAGCAGTATCACCTCATTTAGTAGCCACTGTAACCCTAAAGGTCCATGCATCAGATCACAGGGGGTCATAAACACCTATGTCTCAATTGGCCTCCAGTGTTTACATCACTTTATAAACATGACTGACACTGTTTCCCTACCAACCATGAAATCTCACATGTTCCTAACACCAAACTACATATTATCCCTCAACCTGACATCTAATACCACTCTATCATGACCCCTCCTCACAAGGTGCACACCTCCTAGCCCGATAATGTGCGGAGGGAGATAGTGACCGCCTAGTCCAGACTCCAGTAGGACCTGGGTTGGCGACTAGCACCAAGGGTATAGTAAACAGAAAAATTGAAGGCATTACCCTCTAAGAGAACACATGCAGAAGATAGAGATAATATGGACACCAACCAACTCAAACTCAGACTAAAATATAAAAGAAAAACTAAGTACACATATGAAATTTCATGCAAGAACTAATTCAACTGAAATGGAAAGTTGTAAGTACCAAAAGAAAGTAAAAACGATGGTGAACACAAAGCCCTAACAGATCCTCTAACCCCAAGCTAGTAGTAACCATCCTGATTTCCAACCTTCTCCAAGTGACCTGAAAAAACAATTTATATCAACGTAGGGTGAGTATAATAGTATCCTAAGTAGGATCCTATCTTAATCCTCTCGTACAAAAGTAAAGAAAGCATGCTAAATAACAGTGAACAACAAGTGAAACTAACTCTTCACTTAAAAAAGTATACTAAGTTCCCAGCCTCACCATGAATACTCTCACCAAGTTTCTCATACAAGTGTATATACTATAATAAAAAATATCAAGGGTAACCCACATCTAGTTCCCCACTAGTTTTCCTCTTTTCCCCAACGTCGCACATCATAAGCCATCTCTCTATAAAAAGGTCAGCCCGAAGACATCGTGGCGAGCACTACCACATGAACCTAATGCAACACAAAGCATGCCTGAAAACACCTTGGAGAAGCACCATACCATCCACAGAACCACAAATGTTACTAGGTAGATAATGGGAGCCACTAAAGCCTGCATAATGTGTATTATACGTCAGGTATTATGCCTCAATCCATTACAGCCCATACACCGATTAAGGATTATCAGGACACCACATCCTATACATGTTAAACCTATAGTATAAAAAAGGAAACTATATCCATAATATATGTGTGTGAAATAACCCGAATCTATTAAAACCTTCTACACACATATATGGGGAAATATAATGATTGTGCCTACCAGCACAAGTAACTACCAAGATAAGATACTGAGGCCAAAGGGGGGTATTCATCCATCCAATCACCCACAAAAATGTTTGGGAAAACACCCCCAGGGCTCAGAATCCTCAGGGTGTCAGTTTCCCTAACTAATAAGGTGGAGTAGCATATAAAAACACAAAACAAAACACGGTATAATATAACACCCAACCACATTATGGGAAGAACCTAGTCTCAGACTCAACTGCAACTAACATCTCTCAGACTCTCATCTACCACTACTAACAGTAGGTATCCTATAATCATACAACCATTTAAATATATTTATTAAATAATATTTTCCTTTTTAACTAGTTTTACTATATGTTAATTAATTTTTTATCCATTAATTAAATAATTTCATTTCTGCATTACATTCATTTGGATCTCATCAATGTTACATTCCCTCTAGGAATACCCAAAACTGAGTCCACGGTTCCTCCCAGCACAACCTCAGCATTGCATTCCAACAAGCTCCAACCCCATGGATTATCATCATTTATTCAAATATTTATTAACAAAATTATTACTTTCCATAATTATAAGCATTCTAAAAAAGAAAAATAAAGTTACCAAACACTAGGGGATCAATATAGTGAGTAGATTGACTACCCGTCGAGTCTTTTCCACATATATCAGGAGCATATATTCATCCATACTTGAGAAGATAAACACAGAAATCACGTAGAATACCCTGCGTGTCTTCACCTCTTTTGGAAGGAGGGTAATCAAGACCAGCTACCTTAAGCATTGGGTAAGGTAAAGCAGATAGAAAAACATGAGATTCAACAAGAAACCACATTCACAGTTGCAGGTAAGCCCAGATTCAACCAGTTTCATGACCTCCGGTGTCCTCTCAGACAGCCACCTGCATAAACTGATGCATATAACCACTCGAGGCATGAAATGCTTCCACAACCAATAAGCCTCCATGTCCCCACATCCCACAGCATCCATATAGGCTCAGAACACATCCCAAGCGTCAGGAAACAACAAGGAAACTGGGATCTTATCCCAAAACCAGGAATTCTACCTTCACAACTAATGAGCTCTCACAACTCCAAGTGTAAGTATCTTTGGAATTTACAAGAAAGAGGGTAACTCAGAACCCTACTCGGAATAATTTTTTATTAAACCATCAGTTATTTAACCCATATTAAATTAACAAATTCATTATTAGTAGGTTCAAAATATGGAAAACCTAAACTGCAAGGTATCATAGCTACCAAAAATTAATTAAAAAAATTAATTTGACATTCTTTTTAATAACAAGAACCAACATGATTCGAGTTTAACAACAAACAGGAATAAACATGCACGTCTGCATCAATTTTATTAACATCAAATTACAACAATAACTAGATTAATTTACATGCCTCTTTATCTTTAGACAATTGATTATAAATTATTCCACCTTTATGTTTTTACCAATTTTATCAAGAACAACATGCTAAAAAGCAAGCATATATATAACACGATCTAGAAAATCAATAGGAAAATTGTTATCATGGTGAAAAACAAAAACATGTGATCAAACCAATTATTTTAATCCGAATCAAGTATTTAATTAAGTCAATTACACTGTGATCCAAAGGGCTAAAACATGTTAAATCTACATTTTCATGTAAAATAATAGAGAATCAATGAACCACCTACCTCCAAATATTTTTTACATTCTTCGTTTGAGAAAGGATCAAAGAAACAGATCATAATCACCTTACATAAAATAACTACATCTACCCGAGGATGTCGCGGCACAACTGCATCAACAAAAACCAAAATAAATTCCCTTAGAACCATGGAGATAAAACTCCATAGCATGGAAATGAGAAACAAGAGAATTCATATAAAAGAAAATCACTGAATGAAGGTAGATCTTACCTCAGATTGAAGAAGGGTCAAAGAAAGGTAGCGGGGAACTGATCCAATATGATGGAATCCCTTAAAGTTGATGAAGGAGGAGTCTGGGTTGTCTGGGGTTAAGAGGGGGTGCGATCAAGCCGTAGGGCTTGAAAAACATGAGAGGCTAGGTGTATTTAAAACAACCACCAACAGGGAAATACACGATGTGTACTTCCTTGTCACGTTGTGTACAACCTTGGGGGGACTTATGATAAAAAGAACATATCTTCAATGATTTGTTTTATTTTTATGAAACCTAAATGGTACACATCATGTCCCCCTTGGTCACTTTGTGTACCCATATTTCCATCTTCTCATGACCGAACTCCTTCATATTTTCTCCAATACATCGCCAAACACCTCGATCTTTGAAAACACACAAAGGGTAGATCCACGTGGATATATTCCCTTACATGACCACTCTTCTCATTATTCTTCCCCGAAAAGAGAAGATATATGTCCAATGTGTGGGAATTGGAGGTAAAAATTCCCCCAGCCCTTGGGTATGGTGTTAGTTCTGCATGAGATTTATTTTCTTTTGACGACATGAGAAATGAATGGTGGTTGGCTTCCCCTTGGCCGAAAGCTTGCTAGATGTTCTCAGTTGCCTGTCATAGATGCTTTTTGATGATTTGATCTCATTAGGCCCAACAATTTTGAGACTTACTCTAACAACAGTTCTTTCTGATTGTCCCACCTATCTAAAGCATGGATTTCACATGATTTTTTCTTTTGGGTAATGAAATGTCCAGATTTCATTTCCAATGTGGTCTACTGGATGGGACATAGGGTGAATTGTAGAGCTCCATGTTCTCACCATCCCTGAATATGAACTCCAGACGGGGCGTTAATATTGAGGAAATGCAACTTGTGAAATGTTTAGAGGTAGGCAAGGTCAAGCATTTTATTTCACCTTTCTGATTGTGGAAGCCATGAAAATGAGAGGGCTTCCAGGTCGATTATATAGATAATCTCTCGTAATATGTTTACAATGTCTAGATACCCTTCATAGGGAAATAAATTTTCTTTTATCTCTCAAACATTCATCCAGATATTGATGTGAAGGTTACACATACATTCCTCAGAAAACTATCTTATTAAGTAGAAGTGAGAAGTGGTCATGCTATAATGCATCACCAATATATTATCCTTAGCTAGCTGTATTCTCATGGGAAATATATCCTGGTGTTGTTCTTTCAAAGACTCCTTTACTTGGTAATCCAATCTTGACTGAGTATTAATGATTTTCTTCCAATCAGTAGGGATGGTAGGAGCCTCATTGATATGTGAGCGGCGTGGGGGTGACTCAGAAGATGAGTGTGGCCTCGGACCGTCCTTTTTTTGATAAATTATATCAATCATCATAGACAGAGTGTCTGACATGCGTGACTCAATTTTTCTGAGCACCTCGGTGTAGGAGGGCTTTCTAAAATCTGTCTCAGCAAGGGGAGGTCCTTTGCAATCGGTGATATAATGGTGACGGTTATGATTTCAGCTTAACGGCCGACTATAGGGAATGTACCTATGACATATGCCCTGGGGAGGACATTTGGGGTGGGCTGCAGCATGAGGAGGACCTTCTTGCTTCTTGATGTCACTAAGGGGAGTACCTTCTTGATGGATGCTATAATGGCGAGGAATATTATCAAAGCTTGATATTTGTCATCTAGGAGAATTTCTACAGTGTACATCCCAGGGAGGGCCTTTAGGATGTACTATAGTGAAGGGAGGACCTTCTCATTTCTTGATGTTTTTATGGGGAGGACCTTTGCAGCAACTGCCATTGTGGGGAGGGCCTTCGTAATGGTGGTCGTCATGGTGAGGACTACAATTATTACTTGATGTCCGATTGCAAGGAGAATTATATCTACAACGTATACCCTAGGGAGGACCATCAGGGTGGATTCCAACAAGGAGAGGGCCTTCTTTTTTTGATATTCTGGTCAATGGGAGGGATACATTGACACGCATTAGGATATTGGCTCTTGTTATTGATCTTTCTTGTCGCATAGAGTAAGCCCTCATGGGTTATCTGGGAAGGACATTCAGAGCTACTAGTAGAAACATTATGGGGAGGGTCATCATAACTGCTACTGCCACTTCCATAATTTGGAAATGGAATGATAGGGTCTTGAGACTTTATTGATATATGCTCAAGTGAGTAATGAAATCCAGCTTTCAGTAGAGTAGGATCATATATATGATCTTAATTTTCTGGATTCCTTTGGCGTATTTCATTTTGGGTGCTCTCTTGTGGGAAATTGGGGCCATCTACTATTGGTAATGACCTTCATATACATGTGACTATTTTTTGGTTCCTAAGATACTACTAGGATATGAAAAAAACATATTTAATTTTGGTAGGGATATATGCCTACCCTAGAGTAACCACCACATTGGTCTGGAATCCCCAATTGGAACAAGTATTTGTTCCCAATCCGGTTGTCTATGTATTGAAAAATATTGCGATAGACCCTTTTGTACTGGAGTAAAGATACATAACTTCTCCCGAATGACCATCCCATTTTGTGGGAAATCTATTCCATTTGAGGAAATCGAGTCGTGAGCCTGGTTACTCGCCTTTTCCACCAATGCAATGATATATTGAAAAATTTGGATGATATGTTCTAGAATTGATGTATGGTATTCCATCATTTCCAAGATGTGCTGAGATACATCTTTGGATGGAATGGGAATAAAGGCCCATTCTGATGTCAAAGTAAGGGTTTGTTCCTTCTTTGGTCCTTTATAGGCTGCCAGTGGATACTGACAGTTCTCATGTTCTAGGACAGATGAATGAGTCTACCACTAGTTTTCTTATCTATTTTCCACTGTATTTGACTGGTGGGATTCATATTTATGAGTATGAATTTTCAACTTCCTTCTTGTTGCTATATTTGTATCATGATCTTTTTATGCATCTGTGTGAATTTGACTCTACTCATATTTGTTTTCCACCCTATTTTAATGGACAGCTTGATACACATGAATAAGTATTTTTGCTTTCTTGTAACTCGTTTCAATCCTATTTGGATGACATGCTCCTTGTACATTGACAAATATTTTCATCTTCTTTTAATTCTCCACTCTTTCCGCACGAAAATAATAGAGTGCACTGGAAGGAATCTGCATGTGCTCATATTTTTCCACCCTATTTCTGTGGTGGGATTGAGTGGAGGGGGAAGAGTTTTATGTCTTCCAATTGAATGCCACCGTGTTTGTATAGGATGGTTCCTCCTCATGAATCGGGGTGATGAATTGCTCCTAATTTTATGTTTTCTATCCTTAGAGGGCAGCCTGATGGGCCCGTGTCCATTGGACATCAATAGGTTCTCTCACCATAAGATCCTCTTTTATGTGATGATATTTGGTCTCCTGGTGTTGGAAGCGATGCTATCTGGTAGGGGCCCATGAGTAGGATCCCTTTGTATCTAAGATTAACACATCAACATCAACTTCATCTACGTCCCTATAATAAGGGAGGTACTTGTTGTCACACTTTCGGGATAGGCTCTTGAAATTGTTTCAGATGACCATGAGGGACACCTTGGTCTGGGGTTTTTATCATGGATAAAGAGGCAGTTGGTGAGATTTTTTCATATTGGAGGGATAGACTTGCAGCTTCCACTATGGGGAGAGTACCATTTTGGTTGTACTCTTTAATCAGCATGTTGGATAACCAACGTTGAAGACAATGGGTTGGCGAGGGGGTCCTTCTCTTCACTATGTCCCCAACCACCTGTAAGATTACTAAGGTGCATGTCTACATTTTTTTTCAAAATTCCATTAGGATTGAAGGTTGCTGTGTGGAAACCATAAATAAATATATATGACATATATAGAAAAAAACCCCATAAAAGTATCATATCCTGATCATATGAATAATTTAAAATTAATATTTTCCCCCTTCCTTTTTTGTGAGGTGAAGGGGCTTGAGTGGGGTAAAACCACCACCTTTGTTGAGGATTCACCTCAACTTCACCATTTTTGTTTTGACCTAATTCATATCACATAACATATTTATTGGGAGAGATGGTCCCACTTGTATTGGGCAGTGTATCCTTTTTTTCTATGTTATTAAAGAGGTTCCATATTTTCATGAACCTAGAAGATGATTATAAATGGGGTTACGTATCCGTGAAATCAGCCTATGCTAGGTACAATGCCCTCAGATGGTCTCCAATGGGTTTATTCACGTATCAAAAAATACCCAACATCCCCAGTATCCATGAATCATGGATGTTCTTTTCAATGGTAATGGTACATTGGATGAAGATTTGGAAAATGATACTTCAGATCTGCATTGATCGAGAGGATGAAAGGTCGGGCTCATCACACCCTTTTAGGGAGAATTATTGCCTACTCTGGGACTGTCTTATATATTTAAATCATGTTCATATGTTCGTGAATACTAATTTCATTCTAGATGAGTTTATCCATGGGTTACCCCTAAGTTGATGGATCATCATAGATATACATGGATTTGATGCTACCAAGGCAATGCTAACTTAAGCCATGAAATGAGGAGCTTTGGAGTTTATTGTAATCCAGGATAGATAGAATGTGGATTGATGTTGGGGTCATACCCATAATACTTGCTTCCAACATATCCTCATGATAGGAATCATAGCCCACGTAGTTCAGTTTTCTTGGGGCATATACCTAGGAGAAGGCCCAATTTTTGTGGGATAATTGGGTGAACCCTTTTGGAAGGCTACTCCATTATGCATAGGCCTTTAATGAGGAATCCTAAATATCCTAGATTAAATAGGAATAAATGTTCTCATAGTTTTTTTTCTTGTGAGAGAATTTTGTATTGTCATAAACTTCTAAGACCACATGAGCCATGTTCGGTGTGAGAAACAAGATGGTTTGATAGATTTAACAAAGTCTCACATTCCTTTATATACTGATGGAAAATGAGGACAATGATGGTGGAAGAGGTCGTGGCTATGAGCTCAACGGGATAGAGAATGAGTATTGGGTGTTTCAATTTCCTTTATTGGACCCATGTTGAGCCGACAGTGGCTGAGGGCACAAAGAAATTAACCTTTCAATGTGGGATGACATTGGAAGTATTGTGGTTCGGGTTTCCAAAGGATAGAGACTTACCTAAGAGGGAGTGCCCCAAAATGTGTTCTGGGAATGGTGGTGAATGTCAGCACTTGCCAAAAGGAAAGGTGAGAAAGATTTCCTTGAATGATCTTTGTTACTCAATGAATAGAAAAGAAAGCAATCATCCTTGATCCCTAGAATGGTGAGGTTCGCATTAGTATCCCAAGGTTGGAATACGGGTTACCATGGAAATGTAGACTTAGAGATATTTTGGGGATCCAAACAATTTCAAGGATAGCCTTTGTGACTCTTCATATCTTGGGTATGTAGACTTGGAGGAGGGTGCTGATGTGCTCAATGATTTGGTCATGTGATTCTGGTGTATTTGGAGGAGTCTTTGGACTAATGCCAGTGGACTAGTTCATGAAAGATCTTTGGAGGCCTAGATGACAATAGAGGAACATGATTGGAACTAGAGGAAAGGAAATAGGAAGACACCCCTTCCACATACTATTTTCTTATGTGGGATGGGGGAACCCCACATAGCATAACACAATGTGGGTATAGGGGTTGTCTGTATACCGAAGTAGTAAATAGACATTGATAGAGAACATCGCATACCAAAGAGGTACGTAGTCCTGGATGTGGTTTTCCACACCACTTTCATTTTCATCTGCATACTGATGCAGTACACGATGCAAGGTTCTATTTTTATAGTAATGCACTATGCAGAGCACTATATTGAAAAAGGTTCCTGGAGCTTGTGGTTCATGGGGAGTTCATTTGAGAGGAATTTATGGATCTTGATGGATCCAATTAGGTCCATAGTTCACTAATTATTATTAATTTCTTTCTTTTTATGGTTGATGACTGGTCATCCCTATGGAAAAGTGGTTCATAATTCGCACTTCGTCGATGATTTTAAATCAATGTCAGAATCTTTCTTGTATCTGGATTCCTTCTTGCAGCCTCTAGGGTCTCTTTCATGCTCTATTCCACCCATATTCACTCTTTCTTTACCAGTCCTCTCTCTATTCCTTCTATGCTCCTTTTATAGAGAATTTGGGAAGTCATATTAGTGGGAATACGACACCATTTGTTGAATCCCATAAATATATACCTTAACCCATAGAAGAATCGGTCAATCGAGGTTTGCTGAGGCTGTGGTTTGGGAGACATGGTTCATGGAACCCTATTAGTCTTGCTTCATTCGTGAATTGTTGAGTTCATGAAACAGTATATAGAGGTAATTTTTGCGCTTGATTTTACCAATGAAGTAGTTCATGGCATCTTTGGTTTTCTAGCCATGACCCCACTGATCAGTGCCTTGCCGTTCATCCCACGTACCGATGGTTCACGGTTCTTGTGATCCACAAACCTTTCCTGGTGATAGTACATGGGTCTCTTAAAACCCTTGAAAGATGTAATTTCTTCAAGTTTATTCTCAAATAGTCAATTCAATTTGCATCAATTTACATTGCTGGACCTGTAAGAATGTTTGATTCCTTCTAAAATGTGATTGTGGGATTATTTAATTCATGTTCCATATTTTTTAGGACCCTATAAGAACTAATTAAAAAAATGAGGAAGAATAAATATAAAACATAGAATGAATTGAATTTAAAGAACTCTTCATTAATAAATACATTTCTCATGATAAACGAACAGATATAGAAGGACATTTTCTGAATTTGAGGCAAAATGAAGATAATAATGTAGTAAAGTATGAAGCTAACTTCACAAGGTTATCAAGGCATGATGTGGAATATATACTTAATCCAATGAGAAAGATTGATTGATTATTTGATGGACTAAATCAATTCCTCAGGCGGGTACTGGTCTACCAAACATTCTCATCATAGGAAGACATAGTCTCAGGTGTTATCAAGATGGAAAAGAAGTTCTCTAAGTCTTATGACTTTAAAGAAAATCAAGTCAAGAAAAGGGATTCTAAAAAATATGGAAAAGGAAATAATGAAATGGGGATGAAGGGACAAGTTGACTTTCTGCCATGTGATAATTGTGGAAGGAAACACCCCAAGGCCTATTGAAAAGGAAAAGGGGTGTGCTAAAAGTGTGGAAAAAAGGCCATCATGCCGGTGATTGTATGGGAAATAAATAATCTATTAATGTTCAATGCTATAATTATTGGTACATTTGGCACTATGCTATTGATTTTCCAAATACTCAAGGAAATGTTTCTTAGAAAAGGCCAAGGGATTCGGGATAAGCTCATGCTATCACAACTACTGATATTGAAGTTTCTAATGATGTGGTGGAAGGTACTTTAATCATATCTTCAAACAGAGAAAATGTTTTATTTGATTCTGTATCATCACATTCTTTTATATCTTCCGATTTTTCCAAAAAAACTAGATATTTCCAATTTGATTTAATTATGGAGTTGTCAATCAAAAATCCTAAGGGAAGTATCACGACAACAAAGATGTGTTGATAAATCCACCTTATGAAACATAAACATGCCTTAGTTTATATCCTTACCATCATACCGATGATAAAATTTGATATAATCCATGGTAAAGATTGGATTTAAAATTATGATGCCAAAATATATTTCAATAATAAGAAAGTTACAATTTGTGAGGATGATGTGGAATCCCTTATCTTTAGGGTAGAAACATCACCATATGATTATCATCTAGATCCACCCTCAGTAGCTATACACAATTCAATTATTGGGGAGGATGAGAACTCGATTTCTATTAGTGAGAAAAGAAATGTTAAAATCAAGGATGTACCTATTGTGAAAGAATATATTGATGTTTTCCAGAGGATTTACCTAGACATCCTCTAGAGCACGAAGTTGGGTTCTCAATTAATTTAACTCCTAGTTCATGACCTATATCAATGGATCCTTAGAGTATGGACACTATGGAATTATTAGAACTGAAGAAACAACTATAGGAATTGAGTGATTAAGGGTTTATTCACCCTACTATTTCTCTAAGGGGAGTCCCTATTCTTTTCATTAAAAATAACGATGGATCTATGAGGTTGTGAATTGACTAGAGGGATATCAATGCTATAACAATAAAGAATAAGTATCCCCTACCCCACATTGATGATTTATTTGATCAACATCATGGAGCCCAATATTTTTTATAGATTGACCTTTGATCTGGATATCATCAGTTGCGAGTGAGGAATGAATATATTCCAAAGGCAACATTTCAAACTAGATATGGGAATTTCAAGTTTAAAGTAATGCCTTTTGGTTGGACTAATTCACCTTCTATTTTCACGGGTCTATTGAATATAGTTTTCAAGGTATATCTTGATGAATTTGTAGTGGGGTTTATTGGTGATATCTTTGTATACTCCAAAATATATGAAGGTAATGAAAATCACTTGTGTATTATTCTAAAGTCACATAGAAGAAATGAATTATATGTGAAGTATAACAAGTGTGAATTTTGGATTCAATTAGTTTCCTTACTTGGACACATTGTCTCTAAAGATGTAATATCTATTGATCATGAAAAGACAAAGGTTTTTCAGGAATGACCTACTCAACAAACATAACTGAGGTATGTAGTTTAATTGGTTTAACAGGTTATTATCAGTGTTTCGTTTGGAAATTTTCCTGTTTATCTAACCCAATGACCAAGCTTACACGTAAAGAGATTTAGTTCATATTGACAGGATAATGTGAGGAATGTTTGGAAGAATTGAATAGGAGATTAGTTAATGCACCGTTCCTGACTCTATAATCATAGAATTGAGGATTTGTGATCTATAGTGATGCATCAATGAAATTACTTAGTTGTGTCCATATGCAAAATGATATAGTTATTTCCTATGAATCAAAGTAGTTAAAAATTTGTTAACATAACTATCCAACTAATGATCTTGAGTTAGTTTTTGTAATCTTAACTCTAAAGATATGAAGACACTATCTCTATGGGGAAAGTTGTGAGATATATACAGATCACAATATTTTAAAATATATTTTCTCAGAAAAAAATCATCATGAGGAAAAGGATATGACTCTAACTACACAAGAATTATGAAAATTAAATACACTACCTCCCAGAGAAGGAAAATAATGTGGTATATGCATTGAGTAGGAAGGATCATAGATCCATAAATAAAGTGAGGATTTTATGGGATCCTGTGTTTGTGGATCTAGTAAAGATAAATGTGGGAATTATCAAAGAAGGTGAAACATCATTATTTTTTCAATTGGTTTCCCAACCATCTTTATTGGAAAGAATTAAAATCACGTAACCTAATGACGATAATCTTCAAAAGATAATTACTGTTGTGAATGATAGGAAGTTGTAAGACTTTGTATATTAAGATAAAATTATGAAATTTGAGAAGAGGCTTTGTGTTCCATCTATACATGAGCTGAAAAGGAAGTTATTGGATGATTCCCACAGTTACAATTTCTCTATACACCCTGGTAGTACTAAAATGTATAGAGATTTGAAGGAACATTTATGGTGGGACAACCTGAAGCTATAAATTTCTAATTATGTATCAAGATGTTTAGTCTGTAAACATATAAAGGCTAAAAGACATCATCCTAGAGGAGTCATGAAACCTCTACCTATTCCTACATGTAAATGGGATAACATCACCATGGATTTTGCCTCTGGATTTCCCAAAACTCAAAGAAATAATTATGTAATATGGGTTATTATGGATCAACTTACAAAATTTTCACATTTCATCACCATAAGGGAGGATTTTACACTCGAGTGCCTTTAACAGATCTATATCAATGAATTTATAAGACTTAATGGATAAACTCTTTCAATAGTGTCTAATCATGATTCCTTATTTACATCGAAAGTCTGGAAAATTATTTAGGAATCTTTGGATACAGAGCATTGTTTAGGTACTGCTTATCACCCTCAAACTGATAGTTAATCAGAAAGGATGATCCAATCTTTAGAAAACATGTTGAGATCATACTCATTTGATTTTAATGGTATGTGGGATCATTATTTACCTTTAGTGGAGTTGTCCTAAAATAGTAGTTTCCATTCTAGCATTCAAATGGAACCATATAATGGATTATACAAAAGGAGATGTCTACACCAACAAGTTGGGATGGAGCTATTGAAAGGAAGCTTATGGGTCCAGATATTGTGTAAGAAACAAAAATTATGGAAAAGACTATTCAAAACCGTATTAATGAATCTCAAATAAGGAAAAATATCTATCTTGATAATCGAAGGAAGTATTTGGAATTTTATGTGACAGATCATTTTTTCTTAAAAATATACTCATTGAAGGGTGTTATAAAATTTTATATGAAAGGGAAACTGAGAGCTAGGTAAATTGGACATTTTGAAATCCTAGAGAGAATTGGAGATATTGCATATCGATTGGATATTCTACCTAGCCTTTATGAAGTTCACAATGTGTTCAATGTCTCATTGTTGAGAAAGTACATTCCAAACCCAACACGTGTTCTCACTTTTAAAGGTATTGAATTGGAACCTGACCTATCTTACTATGAAGAGCCAATCTAGATTCCAGACACTAAACAAAGGTGTTGAGAAATCGTATGACATGACTAGTAATGTTACTTCGGAAAAATCATAGAATTGAAGAAGAAACATGAGAGCTTGATGAGCCTATGAGGAAGAACTACCTAAATATTTTTGTGAGGTAACATTTTGGTAATTTTGAGAATGAAATTTTTGTAGGGGGAGAA
The DNA here is from genome assembly GCA_963277665.1 of Viscum album. Classification (NCBI taxonomy): domain Eukaryota; kingdom Viridiplantae; phylum Streptophyta; class Magnoliopsida; order Santalales; family Viscaceae; genus Viscum; species Viscum album. Next base: position 53,715,421 of record OY728163.1, on the reverse strand, counting down.
TGTAACACCCCAAGTATTTATAAATAAATTTAATATTTAAAGTAAAAAACACTAAGACTCTAAAAATCACAACTTTTTTATATCCTAGCCGATAAACCTAAGTGTCACACATCTGTGATTTGAATTTCGAAAAAATTGACAAACACAATTGCGATTGTTAAGATATTTAGATTTTGATAGGATAAACTTAAATTTTTGGGAAATAGTAATATAAACTTATGAATAGTAATATGACCCTTATCAATAGTAATATACATTATTATTTTATTATCTAAAGGTTATAAGATAATGGGATCTTGATTAATTTTTCATGGTTATATAAAATGCATTATAGTTTAAAATTTTTTATTTTTCGAATTAATTATAATTTCATTTAAAAAATAAATTCATCATACTTATAAAATTATTTTCGAAAAAAATATTTCATTTTTGAATTTAGAACATTGAAATTAGGTTATTATGAATTTATGAGAATTTTATAAAATACTTTAGTTGTTCATGAATATTAAAAATACAGTTTTGTGATTTTGGTATGATTAATGACATCATAATTAAGTAATAATTAATATAAAATGATAGTCAAATTTTTTACATTAAAATATGATATGATGTGTCTGAAGTGGATAATACCATGGGAAAGTACCATGGGTAGGCCCATGGTTGTGCTAATACCACTAACGAGGTGTCCTTTGAAATTAATAAAAAACTCCTTCTCTTTTACTATAAATACACACCCATTCATTTTATTTCATTAAAAATTCATCATCCTCAAAGATATAGTAGTTTTACTACCCTTTATGTCCCCCCAAGGTTTCCTAAATCCCTTAAGGTCCCAACATTCAAGATTTAGGAGTTACTCTACAAGTTAATGGAATCTGCCACCCTTCTCTTTTTCAAGAACTCTTTCTATGTTATTATCTTTTAATTTCAATTATATTTTGTTGGGACATTTCATTCCATACCACATTACTTTCCATATTATTTAATAATTATTAGAGACACATTTTCTCTCATCAAAATATTTTTATGAATTTTTAAGTGATGTTGTTAGGATGCCGAATTTTCGTAAGGGATTTCTCAACTTTTTTTTTATTTCAAGTTCCATTCTTTCCTTTTTTTTCTCAACTCATTTCATAAAAATGTTATTATTAATCCAGTACCTTACATGTAATATAATTTTTTATCATAAAGGAAAAATGCTTCATAATCTCTCTTTAACCCTTATTTTATAATAGAAATGAAAATAACATCTGAGGTGTGTTAATTTATCACATTCAAGGACAAAGAGTTTTCAATTTCTATTTCCATCTTCAATTATGGTCATGAAACCATTTTGATAAGTGAAACAAAATATAATATATTTATTATATCTTATGTAAGTTCCTATAATTTTTTACACATGATATTAATTTATAAATCAAAATGAGTTTGTTGTGATCAAAAACCTCCAATTAACCCAAACATTATCATTAAAGTTTTATATAATGATTAATATTCACTCCAAATATCCAAATGAATTTTATAACCATGTAATATTCTGGATGTTAAAAAATAAAATAAAACTTCAATTCTAGAAAACCATTATCATATAACATGTTTATCCTTACATGAATATAAGTAAACAGATTGTGAATACTAAGGAAGAAAATACTTCCAAACAATAATATTTAACCTCACTAACCTATGAAAAAATGCCATGAATGAACATAATAAAACTATAATATAATAATTAAATAAATAATAGGTTTTGTAAATATTAATTAATAAATTTATTTTAGTTATCGAGGAAACTAAGATCCTGTGATGAACACCATCAAATTTAAGGTAAGGGTTTTCTACCCGAACCTTAATTTTCATTTAGGTTACTCTTATTCTATACATAGCTTAATTAAATTATTATTTATTTATATTTACTCCTCATATATTCCATGTAAATGTTATATATATGTGTTCCCACCATTATCCTACTTTTATTTATGGGAAGTTATATGTTTTAAAATCATCTTTCAAAAATTCTTCCTCAAATACAAGCCCAATTCAAGGGAATTTTCTCATGTTCTTACATATTTTCAAGGGCACTATATAATCTGTTATTAGAAACCATTATCTTTATAAAATCACTGATTTTAATATTAAAACAAAATCTTACTTCACTTCTAGTTTTATACAAATACTTTTCCAACATAACACTTATTTTTTAAAGTAAAAGTGTATTTATCTCAAGAATTACTTTATTACTTTATAAGAGTATCATCATATATTTCAACACACTTGATGATTATTATGTATTGATGGGATTAATATTTCATGATATCATATAACATATTTAAATTAATGTTTTATGATTATTTTGAATATGTTTTTGATATCATAAAAAGATTCACCAATTTACTCTGAATGGTTAGTGTTTATTCTTAATGTTCGAGGACAGTTATTTACATTTCATATGTAAGTTTCGATATGAATGTATATTTTGTTTATGTTTACAAATATTAATATGATGAATTAACTGGACTTAATAAGTGATGGTTGGGTCCCTCTATATCCCCTATAAGAGTGGGTATGTCTCATGAGACAAATAGACATGGACTTGACTAAGGCCTTTCTCATTTTTAGATATGTTTTTAGCTGAGGCCTTAATAATATTTAGATGACTTAGATAAGGCCTTGACGGCCTGTTTCATAATGTCTGACATATGAATTTACCTCATCATTAAACTAGAAATTCATAGTTCATGTGGTTTTATAACTATTATATTACCTATGATTATGCTTTATTATGGCATTATTTATTCAGATCTTATTCCTTCTATAATGTGTTCAAGTTTATTTTTAAAGGCATGTGTTTTTAGTTATTCACCATACCTAATGCCCATGTTTGTGATATATTATGCTATATTTCCTACCCTTACTAAGCATGTGATCTCTCCCCTTTCTTATTTTTCATTTTCCCTAGGGGCATGAAGAGGTATATTATGAATGACATGCATGGATAACCTAAAGGTTATGGATGTTATCAAAGGAATTTATATATTTTTTTCCTTTCAAGTTGTAATGTTGAACTTATGTATGTATCTGTCATTCCAAAAATACTAAACTATTAATTCCTTTAGGATATGAATTTCTTTTAATAATTCCAATGTAATCAATTAAGGAACCAGCTCAGGGCAGTTGGGTTCGGGTTTTTACAAAACTTAAAAGGTCATTTTCCTCGAACATTTTTAATGTCATTATTTTGGTATTTATATTCTTAAAATATATCAACCCTTCATTGTACTTATTATAAAATGGATATATTTGGTATTTATATCATCCTTGTTATTTTATTAGATGGTTTATGACTATTTTTACTAATGATGTAATATTTTATTTCCATTCACCATATTTCTTTGGATGGGTGATGATTATATTTATTTGATTGGGGTATGTATTATTATTTTGTTTGTTAGTTTTTCAATATGCATGTTTATGTTGATTATGTTTAAACTAATTATTATGAATAATTAAATGGAATTATTTACTTATGGGTGGGTCCTAGTTATAGATATCCCTCGATGCATCAACATGTCTCATGAGACAAATCAATTGGCCAAATTAAATTGGGGTTTACACATAGTTTTATACAGTCTTATGAAAGGTATTGAAATTATTTTTCAAATGTCCAAAATTTAGCATTCCATTATTATAAGATTAGTTATTGATGTACATATGATTATTTGATTAGTTATAATATTCATGGATAAGTTTCAATCTCATGTTATTATTGATACAACTTTTTATTATTATCATTTATACTTTCTATATTAGGGCAAAGTTATTATTTAAATGGTATATGTTTTAGTGATTTAACCCATCATAGTGATAATGATTATTTATTCATGAGATCTTCTATTGTATGTTTACTCGTACTGAGCATCTTATCTCACCCCTTTCTAATGTTTTATTTTCCACAACATACTAGGCATTGTTTTTTCATTGACACATAGGAATATGCTGAGGGGGATAATGGTGTTCTCAAATAAAGAACTATGTGTATTCAATGATTTCAAATGTATGAGAAATTAAAGTATATATATAGGTTACCAAGGGTAAAAAAGTATTTGGTACTTTAGGAAGTGATTCCATGCTTCTAATTCCATTATAATAAAGTTGATACCGGCTCTAGGCTACTAGGGCTGGGGTATTTATATTTGGTATCAGAGGAAGTTTAGTAAAAATATTAAGAACTAGATTTAGGAAAACATGGTTTAGATAATATAATATCATTAATTTCTTAAAAGATAATTCATATTATATAGAATCATCTGAAATTTTTTAAGGTAGTGATAATGTTTGTTTTATAGAAATACATCCCCGATTAGATATTATAAGTGGATGTGGTTCTATAGGGGTAATAACTTTGAAAAATAGAACATTAGGATTGACTCAATATTTACCAAGTAGACAAAAATGGGTCTTACTGTAGACCTAGTTTTACATTCCTAGGGTATATAATTAGTATAATTAGAATTTTTATTGTAAACCATTATAGAGTATTTGAAAATATTTTTATCATTTTAAAACATTCCAAAATAAACAATGTTTATGAGTATGAGATTATATATGGATAGTTTTTTCAATTTATGTTAATTATTTCACTAGTTTTTAGATTATAAATTATGTTTCAAGTTGGTATGATATAATATAGTGCATAAAATTTTATATAAATTGTGAACAATGGAAGGAATGAGAACCATATCAATAGACATAACCCATATAAGGATTTCCCTTGGGAAATATAATAATGATGTGGCTGGAGTTGCAGCTAGAAATGATAAAGTTATAACCACATTAGGGAAAATAAATTAGTTTATAAGAAATAACCATTCCCTTATAGATCATCCTTCTAATCCACTATGTGGTGTAATAATTCTATAAAACTTCATGGATCAGAAAACTCCATCATTTAATGGAACTGAAAATCATTTTGTAGTCGAGAAATTGATAAGTTTATTAGAGAAGATATTTCTTATAGTAGTATGCAATGAAAGGGATAAATATTTCATGGATATTTATTATCTCAGAGGAGATGTAGATCAATGGTAGTCGTTGATTCAAAAATCTAATGATAAAGAAGAAATAAAAAACATGGAATGTAAGTATTTGAAGGGACACTTTTTGGAAAAATATTTTCCTTGCGAGAAATGGGAAGATATAAAAATAAAATTTTTGAGTATAAGAAAAATGGAATATAAAAATATTATTAAGTATGACTCCAATTTAACAAGGTTATAAAGTCATGGTTATAACTACGTACATGAAAAAAATATTGACCCTTTATTTGATGGGATTAATCAAATTCATTGAGGCTTAACAGTCTCCCTAGCTTTCTCATCATATGGGAACATAATATTATGTTGTATAATAAAAAAAAGAATTCAAAAAATCTTATGGATTTTAAGGTAATAATGAGAAGAAGAGGGAAAAAAGAAAAATGATAAGGGTAAGAATGAATGAATGATTTTTCCACATGTAATAATTGTCAAATGAATCAACATAGTACTTACTTGAATGGAATGATAATTCTATAAAATTTTGGAGATAAATAATACAATGTACGTGATTTTTAATGAAGGGAATAATATTTCAACAATAATTTTTTTGTATGTTTTTAAACAAATTTTTTGATAACTGGGAACCGTAATGTAAGATCCACCTCACCAACCACACATATTGATGATAAGAAACACACAACCACGTTTCAAAATTCACAATTGAAATTAAAAAACAACCAAAAATCAATCTTGATCCATGCAACAAAGTCACATGCCCACCTCAATCCACGAATATACTTCCACCCACATCACCCAGTCACTTTGCCTACTTTCTTCCATCATCAGAGTCGGTAAAACATATTCATTTCCGCCACCACCATCCATCATTGTCGGGTCTGATGACAAAAATAGTCAAAAACAAGTTTAACCCTTCCTCATATCGACCTCGACGTCAACATTCACCACCGCTATCGTCAAGTTTCACTAAGAACTCCAACGTTTCAAACATAAAAGAATCATAAAAAAATCCCAGACTTACGAACCAATGCCGATGAGTCAACCACCCTACCAAATCTAAACCCCACTCAACCAAACCTCACAGAACCTTCTCGATGTCCCGCGTACCAGATCGATTGGGAAGGTAGGACATGACCAGGATGTCAGAGGAGGGTTGAGAGGGTGTGAGCCTAGGTAGGGGACTAAATGTTGAAAAATCCCCTTGAAATTAATCAACTAGAAACAGGGATTCGAGATAGATAGAGAGAGAGAGAGGGAAACCAAAACCCAAAAAGCACCGTAAATATGAAGGATCCAAGAAGAAGAGAAGACAAGGCTAAAGACAAAGAAGATCTCAAACTAAGGCCACTACCAGACCCCCTCCAACACCATCCCATGTAGGCCCAGATCCCAAATCAAACCCGACCAAAATAGTGTTGAACGAGAAGGGTAGACCTACAAGGGTAGTGGAGAATCTAGACGCTGGACATTTACACCAGTTCCAACCCAAGCCATCTAAACCACCCACACACAGACCTAGAATGGGGGTCGGATGCGAATGGTTATGACCAAAAGAGGGATTTTAAGTAATGATCGATGTCCACACCAACAAGATGCATCATATGAGAGGGGGGAAAGAGAATGATAGAGAACTATAAAGACAGACCAAGAAGAGGGAAGCACCATCTCAGTCCCGCAAAACCCTAAAAGGCGAATCGGAGAGGGAGAGAGAACTGGGAACCGGGTGAGTGAAAATCCATTCTGGAAGGAAATACTATTACAATTTGTAATGCTTAAACTATAAGGATATAGGTAACTATGGAAATTAATACCCCAATCATCAAGAGAATATACCTCAAAATAAGCTAAGGGACCAACGCCAAGATTATTCTATTTCTAAAAATGAAGAGGAATGATTAATGTTTTTGTGTTTGGATTCACAAATTATGTTTTAAGAGAGTTTTATCAACGATATTCTGCTCATAATAATTATAAAATGTATAAATATTGTTCTATATTGATCATTTTTAAGGATTTTAGAGCATATGATTAATGGAACTGATAACATGTAAGAGTGATTAAGTGGCATGTTGATCTTTTTTGAAAACACATGATTAAGGGAGGATTGAACATAATATGTTATTGATGTTATGATAATAATAATAAAGATATATTTATGAGATAGTATTAGTAACATTGAAATGGGTTATTGATTTTATTTTTTATACTATAGTTTATATCATGTTTGAATTTATAGAATATTTTCAACAATATGAGATTTTATTTTTGGAAGAATGTGTGATTTCATTATGGATTTATAGGGATAAAGGTATTCATATATTTTAAACATGACATTTAAAGATACTCGACATTGTCTAGGGAATATAATATTGATTTAATGACCTTCCTTCTCAATTTTTGGACTATGAAATTGGTTTGAAATATTTTTCAGTTGTCCTAAGGTTGTGTATTTATGAAAATTATTAATTTTAACTATAAAGATATTATTTCAGTTTTAGATATAAATCTAATAAATCAGATATAACTTTAAAACATTTTCGTTTTAGAAAAGATAAGAGTAATATCTTGTTACTATTTTATGGATATTACGATATGTTAAAAGTTAATTTTAATACTTTAGGAATAAAAAATATTTTTTTACAATAATTTGTTGGTGTAAGAGATGAAATGGAAATTGATAGAAGGAAAATAGAAGGAATAAATTGTTCTTATGAAATATAAATATATCAATTATTTATATTTACTTATATTCAGAGATAGTAAAATAATTACTCAACTCAAGGAAAAGTATCTTGAATCAAAAATTTATCCTAATACCTCCATTTATGATGAGGTGATGGCCTTTTCACCCCTTATATATTTTTGGTTTTGGTAGAAGTTCACCTAATCTGGATCACCTATTTTCTTATGATCAATTATTATTGTGACTTTCCACGATTTATTACACTTTTCTTATATTTCCACATATTCACTTCCTAACTATTTTCTTTTATTTGGAAACATAATATGTGTCATTACAGATAACCTACATACTTAACTTCTTATCTTATCTTGGGGATGCTTTATTAAACATTTTGTGTTGTGGAGTTTCAAGAATGATTTTTTCAAAATTTAAAACCCTGATTACATAGATTAAGATTAAATTATGAGGAAACAATTTATTTATGGGGGTCGAATGTGACACCCCAAAATTTAAAAATAGGAACATCATATTCAATATTATATATGAAAAGAAAACAAAAATAGAAGGTATTGTAACACAATAATGCTTTAAAATAAAATTCTTTATAAATAAATTCAAACTCTTTAATAGCTTATGGTATACACAATGATAGGTTTAAATGAAATACAGTACTCTATTAAAATATTAATATTTAAACATGACCACTACAATATTCCCATTAAGATGGTGGGTATGAATTATACATAATAAATTTATAGAATTATATGGTCTATAAATGTATTAAATAAATTAAATGGTTATATATTGATGATAAATAAAATAAGATTAATTTTAATGATAAATAAATGTTTTATGAAAAATTATATTTTTCAAAAAGGTTGTTTAGATGTGCTTTTCACACATAATTTAATATTATTTTTCACCACTTTTAGAAAATTTATCTTTAAAAAAATTTAATTTTTAAAATATAGACCTATTTTTTTGGGTGAATATTTGATAATTTTTTGAAAATATTACTTTTTTTTATGAATAATGAATAATATCAATTTTTATCAAAAACTACCTTTTCATTTAAAAAAAGTTAATTTTTATTTAAAATTGGTTTTAAAGTGAAGTTATTTCATTAATATTAAAAATTACCAAATTAAGGTCATTGGAATCAATTTCATATAGAATTTTTATATTAAATCATTTTATGCTTTTGAATGTTTTTCTTCAGAAAATCCGTTTTTTCGACATGCCTGTGGGTCTATGTAAAAATTGAATTCTAATATTTATGTGAATTGAATTTAAAAAAATGGAATAAATATTTGGAATAATAACAATTTAATTTATCTAATGAGGTTGAATAAATTTTTGACAACGGTTAATCAGGAAAATGGTAAAAATTAATTACCACGGTTAAAATAAAAACGAGTTTACCTAGGGATTAAAATAATAATATAAGGGTTTAAAATTTCCTAAAACTTATCCATCACACATTAGATAGAATTATTTATCGCTAATCAACACTATGTATCAATAATGACCAATTTTTTAGGATTTTTTAATACAAAATCATAGTTATCACTTTTCTTTTCAAAAATACCAAGTGTGTCATCTCCAACACTTATAAAAGGCCACCGCTCTCTTATCCCATTCACACCTTGAAAAAAATTTTATTCAACATTTACCTAAATAAAAGCATTCAATAATTCTTAAAACCATATTAGATTCCTTTTTTATCAGAATCACATTCTTGGAAAGATTTATGTATAAACCTAAAAGAGTAATCTAGAGAAGAGGTAAATTTATTAATGTGCATATTTATTTTATTTATTATTAAACATCCTTAAAATAAAATTATATAATTATTTTATAATAAAACAAGTATAAATTATATAACAATACATTATTATGTTAATGTAATAACCTATATCCTTCTCTACTTTTATCTAATGGGGAATTAAAACATCAATCACATTTACGATAGACTACTACCTCACGAACCGATGAGATTTATTTTTCGAATACCACATTTAAATGATGGATATAATTATGTATTTGACTTATTTATTTTATATTTATGTCATTATAATTTTTCTATAATTATTGTATCACATATACCTTCGTAAATACATTTCTGTGGGGATATAATAACGATGCTCGTGTGTACGGCGGATTACCGCCTCACGAATATATATGATTCATTTCTCTAGTATGATTTACATGGAAGGTATAAAATAAATAGTATTAAATATATGTCATATTTATGACCAAAACATACTTATTGAAATTTCATATCACATATCATTTCTTACCTTCCAATCAGATGGAAAAAAATAACATTGTTCGTGTGTATGTTTGGACTATTGCCTGTATGTAGTAATGTGAGATGTCTTTAATTTTAATTTTAAATAGATTGTAATAAATATGAATTTTATTAATAAATATTATATATATAATCTAATTATTTCTCTATAAAGGTTAATTACTATTTATTTTCCTTTCATTCCATCCATCGATAAAAATGGAAACAATATTCATGTGTACGTATGACTTACCATCTCCAGGAATGTTGTAATATTTTTCCTATATCTAATTTTTATAGATTAATATAATTAATTATATAATGAATATATAAGATATTTAAATATTGGATAAAATCATGATGATTATGGAACCTTGATCAAATAAAAAAGATCAAAATTACCAAACTAAAACATACATGAAAAACAAAGAAATTATCATCATAAACCATGATTTTATAAATAAATGTTATTAAAAAGGTGATAAAAGAATGTAAGTAAATAATATATAGAATTGAATATATGATTTTGTTCTTCAACATATTTATAATAAATATATATATATTTTATAGGAGGTTCAAACACGTACAATAGAAATCAGACTTACAATAAGGGTTTCTCTTCTCACTTTTACTTCCATGAGACATATTCCATATTTTCCACTTATTCATTTTCATGGTATATATAATACTATTTTGATATGTTATATCATGAATATATTTAAATTAATGGAATTTAATGTTACATTTGATATAATTTATATTTGGGGGATTATAATTCAATAGTTACCTGTCACAACCCGTACTAGTGGGGCCCATGTTGTGACTACCCCAAAACTGCCTTCAATAGGTAAGAGGCTAGAAACTAGCACCGAGTAGGCCTATATCACAAATGGGAGGCATTTACTTTATACCTATATTCATGAAAATAGTTTCAAGCCCACAAACTATGAAAAGTAAACACTGAGTAAACCATGCATACCACTAAGACAACCACTGAGAGTAACACCACGAAATTGAAAGTAAAGGGGTTAGTATACAAGCCCAAAAAAGAAAATCTATAAATAAATGGGTACAATAGTATCGGATATCTGATACGAAAAATATCCCTACCGAAAGGGTAGGTGAAGGAACACTACCTGTAGCTGTAGAAGTACACATCGAATGTTGGCTCTCAATGAGCACCACCTGGTCCTAGACCAACAAGGTCTCTATCAAAGTGGCAATAATCTGCACAAGACACGACGTATGTGGGAAAAACCTGTGTAGGTGTGAGAAACAAATTACTCAGTAGGGAACCCCTAAACCCCAAATTAATTACCGGGAATGAAAGACCATAATTGAATAACCACAAAGGAAAGTACACCCAAAGTATTTTCAGCTCACACAGGTATAAATCTAAAATTTGAATGGAAAGACTATTTGACGTATCATAGAACACCTAGTACTATTGATTCATTTAGACCCACTGAGTCACATGGACCTGCTGAGTCACTTTTACCATTTGAGTCATTTAGACCCACTGATTCACTTAGACCCGTAGAGTCACTTAGAGCCATTGTCACAGTCTTCTCGTCGCTTCCAGCCACAGGATTCCCGCTCGTAGCATGCTTGTTCTTGGAGAACCTACTCATCAAGACAAAGGTCATATGTAGATTTCCTTGAATACCCAATTAGAGTATGTCAAAAGGACTACCTTGTTTTGAGGGCCCCAACTCCGCAAACTTCTCATCAATATGAGGTATTGTTTGAGAATTATGGGCATTTTAGTGAAAAGGGGACGGTGGGGTCTGTGTCCAGTTCGACCCGGTGAGACCAAAATGAACTGACCCGGGCCATTGGGATTGAGCTGAACCAACTACACCGGGTCCACTATGTTGTCCTGACCCAGTGTGCTAGCCTGACCCATTTCTGGTCTACCTACCCATCCCAGCCCACTAGAGCGGTCCAATTTCTCCAAACAGGATACAGAGTGTGCCACATCCCTACCTGACTAACATGTTTGGCTTCCATGTTCCACACCTACAACTGATGTGAAGGTCCTCCACTGCGGGCCTGCTGGACCACTGTTCTTGACCTTGTGATGCAGTCCCCTGTTGACAACCCCCCATTGATGGTCCCAACTCGTCACCCATGGTAGTTGTCGCAGGTTCCTCTGCTTCTACCATGACCAGCCTGGATGCACACTTTTTTCCCCTACAACCCACCTGGCTGCAACATTCTGCCTACTCCATGACTCTCCTAGCCACGACCTTCAATTCCAAGCACTTCCATCTCCCACTGCCTCCTGCGATGGGATGATATTCCACCGTGGTCATGTCGGGACCACGAATTACCATCACCACCAGCCGTTGTACTGAGAGACAAGATCGATGTGCCACAAAGAAAGAGAAGAACACAAGAACGCCCAAAAAAGATGGATCTGTTCCTTGTTCTTTCCAGCCCTAATTCATTCACATTAGAATTGAAATTAGGGGGGGGTTGTATATTACAACTATAAACATGGATCACATCAAAACATGGATTCTCTTGATTCAAAATCCAAAGATCAAAACCCTCCATCATTTGTGATCGATCCATGGGTCTACCTATTCATGGGTTGATTTGTGTTCATCACTCATATCAAGGAATGAGTTAAGGGATAAATCACTTTGAAATAAACCCCTACCTAGGATTGGATCTATCATTAGTGAAGAACAAAGATACACCACCATCATTTGTCAATCCTAGATCCGAAATTTGTCATTGTTGTAGAAATCCTTCAAAGAGGAGGGGTCGTTTGTTTTAATTGGAGTTCCATAGTTCACAAAAGAATTCCTTCAAATATTCAGAGAAAACTCAGGGATGGTCTCTTGATCCTATATCCCTTTAATACATTATACGAAGGAAACACAATTCAACATTTCTGTTACATTGAGTTGTAGTATCATTACACTGTTTCCTTTATGAAATGAAACAACTGACTCATCATTGCATTATAGAGAGGCGTTTTAAATAAAATAAACTTTATTATGTTTATTTTATTTTTTTCTTTTAAATGCCAAAAAAATAATTTTTACCATCGACCCGCACCATTCGAGGATAGGTTCTTCCTAAGGAAAATTCAGTATTCTAGATGCAACAGTGCCCTCAGATTTGTAATTCGGGCACCCATTTGAAAATTTACAAAACCTTGTACGCATGATAAAAAAGTTCAAAAAATTATTCCATGAACCCCAGACCTTAGAATCATGTGCCATCTCTACACCTGGTTTCGAATTAATCCATTTAATTTTCAAAAAAATAATTACATGGAAAATATGTGACATTATATTCTCCTCACATTAGGGCTTTACATCCTTGAAAGCCGAAACAAGGGAAAACAAAAAAATGGGGATACTGAGTATGAATCTGAGCCTCTCACTCCTAAGTGATCTCCTTGATATTTTTATACATCCGCCAAATGTGTAGTAGAGGAATCAACCACCCACGAAGGACCCACTCTTGTCGATCCTATATCTCTATGGGGACCTCCAAAATCGACACCCCATCATCAATGTCTAGATATTCCCAGTTGATGAAGTGTGATGGATCATGCAATACCTCCTTAGATACGACACATGAAAGACATTATGGACCTGATTCATCTGTGGGGGATGATCTAGGAGGTATTCCACCTCTCCAACTATGATCAGAATCTAGAAAGGGCTAATGAATCTCAGATTCAACTTGGCACACTGAACAAATCTATACAACCCCTATCGAGGAGAGACTTAAAAGAACACATTTTATCCCTCCTCGAACTATAACTTCCTCCATCTCCTGTCAGTATATGATTTATGGCTTCTTTGTTCATTCCTCATCTACTCCTGGATGACCTACACCCTCTCAGTGGTAGCTCGTACCAATTCTAGACCCCTGAGTGCTTACTCCACTTGGTCTCTCCATCATAGTGGTGATCAACATGGTCATTTATAAAAGGCCTCAAACGATGTCATACCAATGGTGTAGTGGTATCTATTTTTGTATGAGAACTACCCCAAAGTTAGGAGGACCTCTCAACTATGACCAAAGTCTAGGATGCAAACATGAAGCATGTATTCTAAAACCTGGATATTTCTCTCCATTTAGCCATTCATATGGGGATGAAATGTCATGATAAAGGGAAACTGTGACCCGAACACCTAGTGAAATCCACTCCATAGCCGGGATATGAATCGAGAATCACAGTCTAAGATTATTTTCAAAGGAACTCTATGATGTTGTACGATCACCTGAATGTAGAGGCATCACAAGCTCTCTATCGAACCCTACTTCTGGATGTGGTAAGAAGTGGGAATACTTGGTGAGTTGGTCTACGATCACCCAGATGGTATTGTGCCCCTAGTATGTACATGGTAAACCTATCAAGAATTCCATCAATATGCCATGCCACGTCCACTTTGTAACCTCGAGTGTATGAGACAAGCCTACTAGAACCTAATTCTATTCCTTCAATTGGTAACAAGTGAGGCACATGGAAACAATATCTGCCACATAAGTTTTCATTCCCATCCACGAGTACTAAATTCATAGATCCTGTTACATCTTTTCCACTTCTATATGCAACTCCAAAGGGGTGGTGAGGAACTCCCTCAGAACCTCCTCTCAGATCACCACTAGTACAACAGGGCATTCTCAGAATCGGATGATGTGATCCCCACCAATAAAATACCCATTAGTGTCTTACCGTATGGATAACTGAGCATGTTGGGTCTCACATTCAAAGTCCCCTATCTATAACTCCCTCGCATACCTAAAAAGTGTATGGGTGACAACCATCAACTAAAGATAATATGCTCCATTGAAATCTAAGAAGGATATCCTCATTTCATATAACTGCTCCAATGCCTTACTCAGCAATTGCATGCCAGTTCTCCTACCCAGAGTGTCTACCACCACATTCCCCTTTCTAGAAGTATAGACAATTTCGAAGTCATAATAATGGAGGAAATATAGCCACCACCTCTATCTCAAGTTTAGGTTCTTCTGGGAGAAGGTACACCTAGGACATTTTTAGTCAGAGTAAATGGTACACCGCCCACCCATCAAGTAGTTCCTCTACATCTTCAAAGAAAATACCACTGATTCTAGCTCAAGATCATTAGTCACCTAGTTCTGCTCATATAGCCTCAACAACCACAAACTGTAGGAAATACACACTTTCCCCTACATCAGGACACAACCTAGTTTCGTCCATAATGCATCGAAGAAAACTACATACCCAACACCCTCATCTTTTAGTCTCAAGATGGGGGAACTCATCAGTCTTCACCTCAACTGCTAGAAAATATGATTTCATTTCTCTGTCCACATGAAGGTCTATCCCTTTGTTGTAAAAGACGATAAGGGTGTTTCTATCCTGGAATATTTGAGCACGAACTCCTATAATATCTATCCAAAACCAAGAAACTCCACACCATAGTCATGCTCCTAGGTGTCTCTCAAGAAATCAATGCCTCTATGTTCACTGGATCCACTGAAACTCTAGCCTCCAAAATGGTGCATCCCATAAAGTGGACCACCATAATCTAGAACTAAAACTTAAAGAGATTCCTACAAATATGGTGTTCCTAAAGTGTATAACTAACCATCATCAGGTGTGTCATGTGCCCCTCACCAGATGCCGAGTACACCCGGATTCCATCAATGAATACCATGAAGAACTGGTAAAGTTATGGATGGGAGATCCTAATGATGAGTTCCATGAACACCAATGGAGAATTGTTCATGCCAAATGGAATCATTGAGAATTCATAGTGTCCATACTGGACTCTAATTTTTGTCTTCGGTACATCATTGTTAGACCCAGAAAATGCATCACCAAAATTTTTCAGATACATCCATACACAATCTAAGATCATATTCCTTTTATCAAGCTTCGATTTTATAGGCCGCAAGGCCCAAACGGAGTTGCAGATTAGGAGTTATGGACATTTGAAGTTGGGCGGGAAAACTGGTTCGCGAAGCCCGTTCCCAAAGCTCCCTCCGCGACCGCGGAGCGCCGCCGCAAAGCTAGGAGGCGGGATACTCTGCGAACCCAATTTGACGTTCACGAACCCACTACGAAGCAAGGAGACAGGATTCTCCATCAAATCATTTGACGTTCAAGACGCGCCGCGGAGACCCGCCGCAAAGGACCGAGGTGGGATGCTCCGCAAACCCCTTTGACATTCGCGAACCTGCTGCGGAGCAAGCTCCATCTTCACGCTTGCGTGCTATACATCACAGCACCTCTGCACTATAAATACCCATCTCACCCCTCTTTCGACGGATGGCCACTTCTCCCCTTAGGAGGAAAATCTCACGGTTCACGGAGCTCTGCGAGCAGCGTCCTTCGCGATGCTGCCTTACGAGGCCATGCTCCGTGAGCAGCTTACTTTGCGATGCTGCTCCGCGAGTCCATGATCTGCGAGTACCATCCTTCACGATACTGTTCCATGAGTCCATTCTCTGTGAGTACTCCGTGAGAGCCCTCTACTCCATAAGTTCCCTCTCCTCGGCGAGAGACCTTTGCTCTGTGAGAAAACTTTGCTTCGTGAGGCCATGCTCCGTGAAGCTACATCGCAAATACCTATCCTTTTCGATGTTCCTAACTTCATGCCCACCGGTCCATACTGCAAGGGCTGCGCCCCCGTACACCCGCTTGGGGTCTGTGCCGCGCTACGGTCCTGGCCCTCCAGACGGGTCCCTTCGCTACCATCACCGACCCCCATGAAAAATAGAGATTCACACCGCGAAATTTTTGTGTTGGGACATCGGGATTTTCAATTGCGCCCTTATGCGCATCCACCATCCACCTGTGGAATACCATGATTTGAGAGACTCCTCTGCACCCCATGAAACACCTGGAGTGGACATATTCCTCTTGGTTTGTTTCCCATGTCGTGAGTTGTTATTCTCTTCATCAATCCCCAGAAGACCTTGAGTCGACATAATCCTCTTGGTTTGTTTCCCATGTCGTGAGTTGATATTCTCATCATCAATCCCCCGAGTACCTTGAGTCAAACCATTCCTCATGAAACTCCTCCAAACCCTATCACTTGGCTCCTATACCAGGTTGAACCAGAAAGGGACGCCATTGCGTAAGTCCCAACACCAACCATTGCTAAGCGCCTTATGCCCAAAAGTCCTCTCTACATGACTATAAACTATAGTATTCCATATGTTCCAAATATAGGATGCCTCTTTCTCTATACGAAAGATGCCTTATTCTCCAAGAAGAAGATTCCAATAGTCCTATCAACAATACTATAAACTATAGTAAGCCCTATGTTCCAATCATAGGATGCCTCTTGCTCTAAACGAGAGATTCCTTTTGTTCCAAGCATAAGATGCCAATAGTCGTATCTACAAGACTTTGAACTAATTTAATCCATATATGATCAATATAGGATGCCTATTGCTCAAAATAAGAGATGCCTTATGATGCAAGAATGAGATGCCAATAGTCCTATCTACAAGACTCAAAATTGCAGTACTCCCTATGTTCCAAACATTGGATGACTCTTTATCTAGGTAAGATATGCCTTATGCTCCAACCATGAGATTCCAATAGTATTTTCTAAATGACTATAAACTGTAGTACTCCCTATGTTCCAAACTTAGGATGCCTCTTTTTCTATACGAGAGATGCCTTATGCTCTAAGCATGAGATGCCAACAGTCCTATCTACATGACTATAAACTATAGTACTACCAATCTAACAAATGATATAATGTCTCTTACTGCAAATAATAGATGCCTTATGCTCCAAGAAAGAGATGCCAACAGTCCTATTTATATGACTCTAAACTATAGTACACCCTATGTTCCAAACATAGGACTCCACTTTCCCTATAAAATAAATGTCTTATACTCCAAGCATAAGATTCCTAATGCCATGATTATAGTGGCATAATTTCAAGAGCATTGGAATCCGTTCAAACATTGCACCACTCCACCTCACGCTTTGCATGTCCTTCATTCGGGTCCTCATCCACTTCCATGTCTAGAGGGAACCCCTAACGGCCTGGTCCCATGCTGCATTTTCTCACCTACCATCCTGGGCCAACACCCTAGAAGACTTTGGGAAACACTTTGAGTCAGGTCCTATGTTTTGAACACAATCAATAGTCGACCCTCATTTATTTCTCCCTATTTTAGGCTAACACGATATGGATGATGTGTTTCGAACGCAGTCAATAATTATCCTTCATCGCCATCCCACCCTCATTGTGTTCCGAATGTTAGGCATGTGATTCACACTTTTCATCTCCCTTTGTTTTGTCTGATTCCAACGCCCTTGGTGTTATCCCTCTTGTGAACTAGCGCATAGGTGAAGGCCTCAACCCACCAGTGGGTTGGGATGCCCTCATGTCTAGACATGAGGAAGACACCTGGACATCCTCCCTGCGTAAGCCCCATCCATGATTGCTACTCCATAGCGGCACCCGGGCAGCTTCCTTGCGTAAGCCCCATCCACGATCGCCGCTCCATAGCGGCACCCGGGAAACTTCCTTGCATAAGCTCAATCCACGATTGGCGCTCCATAGCGGCACCCGAGCAGATTCCATGCGTAAGACCCATCCAAAATTTCCACACCATAGCGGCACTCGGATAGCTTCCATGCATAAGCCCCATTCACCGTTTCCGCTCCATAACAGCACTCGGGCAGCTTCCTTGCATAAGCCCCATTCACTATTACTGTTCCACAACAGCATACGAGCCTTCATTATGGAGTAAGCCCTGACCCTCAGGGGCCTCCACCCCAGAGTAAGCCCCGACCCTCTAGGGCCTTCATCTCGGAGTAAGTCCCAATCTCTCTCTCCCTGGGACACTCTATGCATAAACCCCACTCCACATCCCACGGACGCACCTTTCGCAACGTGATTGTCAGGTCTCTGCCACCTCTTTTTTCTCACACCGAGCATGACTCACGTGGGCTTAGATTAAGCATCGACCATGAAAACACCCCCGTCCCGCCTGACGTTAAACTGTACATCGTCTCGAACTACAAAGACTTTGATCCATGTCAAGGAATGGTATGTAGGAAACCTCACGAGGTTCAAGCCCATCACCCATTGGACCCCTAGTCCATCTTCACGTCGGTTCTCCGATGACACTATCCCGAACTATGGGGACTTTGATCCATGTCAACTCATGGTACGTAGGAAGCCTCCATGAAGTTAAATCCCACCACTCGGTCGTTCCAACCTTCTTTACATCGATTCACCCTTGTCCCATATGAAGTTAACCTGTATTTGAACCCAATACCGAACTATGAAGACTTTGATCCATGTCCAGGCATGGTATGCAGGAAGCCTCATGAGGTTCAAGCCCATCACCCATCGGAACCCTGGTAAATATTCGCATCGGTTTGCTGACACGCCTCATCCCTAACTATGAGTACTTTGATCTATGTCAAGGCATGGTACATAGGAAACCTCACGAGGTTCAATCCAGTCACCCATTGGACCCCCGATCCATCTTCACGTCGGTTCGCTGACGACACCAAACCGAACTACAGGGACTTTGATCCATGTCAAGGCATGGTACGTAGGAAGCCTTATGAGGTTTAAGCCCATCAACCATTGGACCCCGGGTCCATCTTCATGTCAGTTCGCGGATGACACCAACTCGATCTATGAGGACTTTGATCCATGTTAAGGCATGGTATATAGGAAACCTCATGAGGTTAAAGCCTGTCACCCATTGGACTCCCAGTCCATCTTCATGTCGGTTCGCTGATGACACCATCCCGAACTACGGAGACTTTGATCCATGTCAATGCATGGTATGTAGGAAGCCTCCATGAGGTTCAAGCCCACCACTCGGTCGTACAACTTCCATCATATCGGTTCACCCTTATCCCGCATGATGTTAAACTATATTCCGATCCAATCCTGAACTATGAGGACTTCAATCCATGTTAAGGCATGGAAGGAAGGAAGCCTCACGAGGTTGAAGCCCGTCACCCATCAGACCCCGGGTCCATCTTCACGTTGATTCGACGACACTCCCCATCCCGAACTGCGAGGACTTTGATCCATGTCAAGGCATGGTATGTAGGAAACCTCACGAGGTTCAAGCCTGTCACCCATTGGACCCCCGGTCCATCTTCACTTCAGTGCACTGACGACACAATCTCGAACTATGGGGAATTTGATCCATGTCAAGGCATGGTATGTAGGAAGCCTCACGAGGTTCAATCCCATCACCCATCAGACCCCCGATCCATCTTCACATCGGTTTGCTGACGATAGTAACCCAAACTACGAGGACTTTGATCCATGTCAAGCCATGGTACGTAGGAAACCTCACGAGGTTCAAGCTCGTCACCCATTGGACCCCCGGTCCATCTTCACGTCAGTTCACTGACAACACCATCCCGAACTATGGGGACTTTGATCCATGTCAAGGAATGGTACATAGGAAGCCACTACAAGGTTCAAGCCCACCACTCGGTCATTCTGACCACCTTAACATCGGTTCACCCTCATCCCGCATGACGTTAAACTGTACACCAACCCGAACTACAGGGACTTTGATCCATGTCAAGGAATGGTACGAAGAAAGCCTCCATGAGGTTTAATCCCACCACCCGGTCGTTTTGAGCATGTCGGTTCACCAACACTTGGCCTGCCTAGAGTGTAAGCCCCACACCTTCCTGAACTACGTGGTCTTTGATCCATGTCAAGTCATGGTACGTAGGAAGCCTCCCTGAGGTTCAAGCCCGCCATCCACCTGGACCGAGGTCCTTATTCACATCGGTCCTCTGATACCCTACCTGAACTACGTGGACTTTGATCCTTGTCAAGGCATGGTACGTAAGAAGCCTCCCTGATGTTAAAGACCAAAACCCATTAGACCCTTGGTCCATCTTCACGTCGGTTCACCGACACCCAACCCAAACTACGAGGACATTGATCCATGTCAAGGAATGGTACGTAGGAAGCCTCTCGAGGTTAAATCCCAAAACCCGTCGCCCCCCTGGTCGATCTTCAAGTCGGTTCGCCGACACAACCCATCCCGATCTACGGGGACTTTGATCCATGTCAAGGCATGCTACGTAGGAAGCCTCTTCAGGTTCAAGCCCAACACCCATCGGACCCCCGATCCATCTACACATCGGTTCGCCGACACAACCCATCCCGATCTACGGGGACTTTGATCCATGTCAAGGCATGGTACGTAAGAAGCCTCACGAGGTTCAAGACCAAAACATATCGGACCCCGGTCTATATTCACGTTGGATTGCCGACACACCCCCACCCGAACTACATGGACTTTGATCCTTGCCGAGGCTTGGTACGTAGGAAGCCTCCACGAGGTTCAAGCCATCCACCCACCTGGACCAAGGTCCTTATTCACGTCTGTTCTTCGACAACCCAACCCAAACTATGGGGACTTTGATCCTTGTCAAGGCATGGTACGTAGGAAGCCTCCACGAGGTTCAAGCCCACCACCTGGTAATCCTGAAAATATTCACGTTGGTTCACCCCCATCCCACATGACGTCAAATTGTGAACCCATCCATTGGTAATCCGTTGTGACCACATCCAACGGTAAGCCCTTGCGACATCATTTAGCAGTAAGCCGTTGTTAACCTCATTCGACGGTAAGCCATCATCCGATGAACTACATGGTCTTTGATTCCCTACCACAGGGATACGTAGGAAGTCTCTTAGAGGGTCAAGACCAACATGACTGTCATACTCACGTCAGTTCCATATCATTATCCCTCCACTTAATTCAACTCTCAATCATCCATCATGATTCTTACTCGGGCCGCCACAACCCCGTTGGATCATGTCATCCATTTCTTCACTGGTCGTAGTAGTACCTTGGCCGTTATCTATGCATAAGACCCAACACGTATTCAGGTTGTTATCCTATGTGTACACCCTGATTCATCACCTCTTCGAACTACATGGGTTTTGATCCCTATTGGCTGCACACGGTATGTAAGAAACCTCCTTGAGGTTCAATCCCAGCAAATGGAAACCTTGGTGTTCCCCCATTCTAGGGTGAACACTCCCTGATCCACCCTTAGTGGTGTCCAGATCAGCTTTCACGATGTGACATCTCCCCTCTACGGGACACACCACCTTTGATCTGTCTCTATGGGACATTCTGATCACCCTCATTCCATATTCTCAAGACATTAAACTCATGACCTACCTCGTGTTAAACATGATATGCCTGAAGAAAACCTCAGATGACACGCCTATGGCGTAACTATATCCAAAAGATGTTAAACTTGTAGCCTACCTCATGTTAAACATGAGATGCATGAGGAAAACCTCAAAAGATACACCTTTGGTGTAACCGTCTCTGCTAGACATTAATCTTGCAGCATACCTTGTGTTAAACATGGGAAGCTGAGGAAAAACTTAGATACATGCCTATGGCATATGAATCCCCACATTCGACGTGGGATGCCTCAGGTTCTGCACCCTTGAGATGACCTCTTATGAGGAATTATACAGGTTTCCCAATGCCCACGCACCCAGAGATGCCCTGATATGCCTGATGTTGTCATCTACTCCGACCAAAGGTTTCTACCATGTCAAGACCCCATGGAATGTCATGATGGAAGTAGTGTAATTAACCGACATCCATGAAGATATGGCACCAGGAACGGGATTCATGAACCACAACTTAATCTATAAGGGAGACCCAAACTGGGTGATGAGTTCTGAGGAGGAATCCACAGAAGGAAGAACTGACATCCCATCATCTAGTTTCGATCAAGGAGAAAACATCCCTGAATAAGGAATGAATGCCGCCTGCCTTTGGAAAGCTAGACAGCAGGGCAACAGCTGCGCGTCCTCCACAGACAGATGTGCGTGCCCCGACGAAAGCATGGTAAACAGAAATGGTGAACCCGACGTGAATCTCATCTCCTTCAATGGAGAGTAGAACTAATATATTGGGAAAATTGAGGAATCACCCATGTGAATCCCCTCTCCTTCAAATGTGAGAGGATGAGTACCATCAGGTGTGTGAAGGCAACGGTCCATCGGCTCCTCGCCAACTCCGCTGCATCAAGAGGCCGTGCAGGTGGTATCCACCACCCAAATCCATAGAATCCTTGCTGACTCTGCCGCATCAAGAGGCCGCACAAGTGGAATCCGCCACCCAACTCCATTGGAACGTCACCGACCCTGCCACCTCAAGAGGCCACGCAGGTGGAATCCGCCACCCGACTTCATCGGCTCCTCTCTAACTCTGCCACCCCAAGAGGCTGTGCAGGTGGCATCCGCCACCCGAACCCTTACAATCCTTGCTGACTCTGCTGCCTCAAGTGGCTGCGCAGGTGGCATTCGCCACCCAACTCTATCGGCTCCTCGCCGACGCCGCTTCCTCAAGAGGCCGCGCAGGTGGCATATGTCACCCAACTCCATTGGATCCTCACCCACCCGACCGACTCAAGAGTCCACGCAGGTGGCATCCGCCACCTGAATTCATTGGCTCCTCACTGACTCCACCGACTCAAGAGGTCTCACATGTGGAATCCGCCACCCGAATTCATTGTATCATTGCTGACTTTGCCGCCTCAAGAGGCTGTACAGGTGGCATCCGCCACCTGACTCCATCGGCTCCTCGCTGACCCCGCCACCTCAAGAGGCCGTGCAGGTGGCATCCGTCACCCGACTTCTTGGGCTCCTCGCCGACTTCGCCGCCTTAAGAGGCCGCACAGGTGGCATCCTCCACCCGACTCCTTCAGCTCCTTTCCGACTCCACCACCTCAAGAGGACGCGTAGGTGGCATCTGCCACCCGACTCCTTCGGCTCCACGCTGACTCTGCCGCCTCAAGAGACCACATAGGTTGCATCCTCCACCCAACTTTATTAGATCCTTGCCGACTTCGCCACCTCAAGAGGCCGCACAGGTGGAATCCTCCACCTAACTCTATCGGCTCCTTGCCGACCTCGCCGCCTCAAGAGGCTGCGCAGGTGGCATCTGCCACCCGACTCTTTGGGCTCCTCACTAACCACGCCACCGCAAGAGGTCACACAGGTGGAATATTCCACCCAACTTCATCGGATCCTCACTGAATCTTCCGCCTCAAGAGGCCACGTAGGTGGCATCCGCCACCCAACTCCATGGGCTCCTCACCGACACTTCTGCCTCAAGAGGCCACGCATGTGGCATCCACCAACCAACTACATCATCTCCTCATCGACAACGCCACCTCAAGAGGTCGTGCAGGTGGCATCCGCCACCCGACTCCATCAACTCATCGCCGGCACTGCCTCTTCAAGAGGCCGCGCAGGTGGCATCCGCCACCCAACTCCATCGGCTCCTTGCCGACTCTACCACCTCAAGAGGCCATGCAGGTGGCATCCTCCACCCGACTCCATCGGCTCCTCACAGACTCCGCTGCCTTAAGTGGCCATGCAGGTGGCATCAGCCACTGGAATCCTTCAACTCCTCACCGACCCCACAACCTTAAGAGGCTACGCAGGGGGAATCCTTCCCCGACTCTATCATCTCTTTGTCGACCCTGCACTGTTATCACTAGCCACTACAGAGGTGATCCTCGTACCACCACCGTTCGGAACGAAGGCTTCCATGCCTTCCTGCCTCCATGGCCCTGTCATACCAACGTTCCAGGCTTCCATGCCTTCTGGGCTTTATCACCCTGTCATACCGATGTTCTAGGATTCCACACCTTTCGGGCTCCATCGGCCCCGTCGTACTGACGTTCCAGGATTCCATGCCTTCTAGGCTCCATCGGCCCCGTCGTACCGATGTTTCAGGCTTCCATGCCTTTCAGGATCCATCACCCTTTTGTATCGACGCTCCAGGCTTCCACACCTTTCGAGCTCCATCACCCCATTGTACCCACAATCCTGGCCTCTTCGCCCCTCCAGACTGAGGGAATTTAGTGATCCCTACTACCCTTGCGACACTCTGTGTCATCCCAACTACCATGCTACATAAACCACAGAGGCCCTCCCTGTGGCATTGAAACCATCTCATGGAAGGATCATTATGATCTGGGGATTTTAGGAAAAACCCATCATATAGATTCCCCCGTCATCCCAACCCACCAGAATGGGGTAGAAAAGACCATACCTCTACCGACACAATCTGTGTGGCATCATCATCCTGCATGATGTTAAACTGTTCATCTTCATCCATCATGATGTTAAACTGATCATTATTGTCCTGGAAGACTTTAAACTGCATCATTGTCCTGCATGACGTTAAACTTTTCATCTTTGTCCATCATGAAATTAAGATGATCATTATCGTCCGACATGACTTTAAACTGCATCATCATCCTGCATGACGTTAAACTATTCATATTCGTCCTTCATGATGTTGAACTGACCATTATCATCCTACATGACTTTAAACAGCATCATCGTCCCGCATGATGTTAAACTATTCATCTTTGTCCTTCAAGATGTTAAACTTCTCATTATCATCCTGCATGACTTTAAACTGCATCATCATCCTTCATGACATTAAACTGTTCATCTTCTTCTATCATGACATTAAACTGCTCTTCATCATCCTTCATGACTTTAAACCGCATCATCATCCTTCATGACGTTAAACTGCATCATCATCTGTCATGAAGATAAACTGATCATTATCATCCCACATGACAATAAACTTCAAAACAGTCCGAGCTCTAAAACCATAAACTAAGATCGTCGTCGTCCTCACTGGAAGATGTTAAACTACAAGCTGGTCAGGCCTTCCTGACCGAGGCCCATCCTCAGTCCCCTTGTACTTCTTTGGCCCCCGACCCTCATCCTCACTATAAGACATTAAACTGCAAGCTGGTCAGGCCTCCCAGACCGAGGCCCAACCTCAGAACCCTTGGCCTTCTCGGGCCCCCGGCCCTCATCCTCACTGCAAGATGTTAAACTGCAAACTGGTCGGGCCTTCTTGACTGAGGCCCAGCCTCAGTCCCCATGGCCTTCTCGGGCCTCTGACCCTCATCCTCACTACAAGATGTTAAACTACAAGCTGTTCAGTCCTTCCTAACTGAGGCCCTGCCTCAGGCCCCTTGTCCTTTCGGCCCCCAGCCTAGGTTCTCTTGTGGGAGTCTACAGTGTAATGTGGGATTATGTCTCCATTCACATCGGGTTATTCGCCGTGCCATACACCCTCTTCATTAGGGTATCCTACCCCCAGGTATCTTCAATAAATATGTGTGGCTTGATTCCCATTCTTATGGGATACGTAGGAGAACTTGAATGTCTAGACATCGGGTCCAGCCCTATCTCCCAGAAATCTCCTTTTCACCTTTTCCCCTTGGCCTACCCTCTCCTTCCTGGACACCCTCGTCAACCCTCTTCGACGGTTCACCAATGTACCTAAGGGTACTCCGGTTTAGTATCTGGAATGCCAGACTCTGCTCGGACATGCTTCCACCCACTTTTCAGGATTTGTGTTCCCCTTAATTATGGATTCAATCACCTTTCACACTCGACGGGACCCCTGAGTGGCATGGATTCTAGGCCTAAGGGATCTCCTACCATTACAGGCCCCGAGTGGCATGGATGCTAGGCCTAAGGGCTCTCCTACCATTATGGGTCAATGCCCCTGAGGGTCGCGGACAACAAACCGATACAAATTCCATGTTATGAATATGGTCAGTGGTCGATGCTCATTTTTTATTCCCATTTCAAGTTAACGCGATATAAATACTTCATTTCCGCCATAGTCAACAGTTATACTCCATCGCCATGCCAACCCTATTAAGCCTAATGTGTCGGTCACATGATTCACATCCTCCTCCACCTCACCATGTCTAAGTAGATCTCTGAAACTCCTGGTACTATTCCTCAGTGCGCTTCTTCACTTTAGGAAGGAAAAATCCACGACAGGGTGATCGTTCAAGGCATCACCGATTTTCCCCCTTGAATGAATCTCATGTATCGCGAATGTTGTATCCACCCTTGTTTCCTACACTGAGTTTAACTCATGCAGGCTTTGATATTGGGTTATGAACTGCTTTTACTTGGGATAGTTCTTCTTCTCCATGGTCTGAGTTCTAAGACCTTAAACTAAGAACCTTTCATATTTCCCCTTTCAAGAACTACGTGTGGCTTGATTCCCATCCTTATGGGATACGTAAGACCACTCGGCCACCTCATTTTTCGGTCCAGCTTATTTGGGTGCTAGTTTCTCCTGCCCCTTTCCTTCTTACCCATATTTGGGCCCCTTGGCCAGAGGTTCCCCTCTCGGAATTGCGTACAGTGTGATACAGGATCATTTCTCCATTCACGTTGGGTATGTTTTATTGCACCGTACACATTCCCCACCTATCATCCTCTCTACTAAATCTGCCCTGCATAACGTTAAAATGCATTCTAGGTCCCATAACATGACCCTAAACTATGAAATTATCATCCTGGCTGCACGATGAAAAACGACACTTCATGGTGATGTCCTCAAGGGGAAGACATGTTTGGTAATAATCACACGCCATACCATTTGTCAACGTCCCCTACGGCTTGATTCTTGTGGTGATTCCAAGGCCTGCTACCCTGGGCCTATCTCCTCACAAATGAAAAACCATTTACCTTAAAGGAAAAACAATATTTATCAAATACCACATCTTTTGGTATGAGGGCCACGCCCGCACGCCCCTTTTATCCCTAGCATTGGTACCTTACCGTGCCACCTAAAGAACTACGTGCAGCTTGATCCCCATACTCATGGGGTACATAGGAATTCCTACTCACTTTGACTCAGGCCCAACTCAACTCTCATTTTCGGTCCCTCAACCTAAAACCTCTCCCAGGAACACGTGGTGGTCGGAACCCCCAATTCCCATTCACCACTCAGGTTTTTGTAATTACCCCACCATGTGTCTCCCACGTTTCTTATCATCCATGGTCTAAATTCTACGACCCTAAACAACGATCTCCCTATGGGAAGGGACTCAACTCCCTCTATCTAATACGTCTGGTTGCCGTATTCAGATGAGTTTTGATGAAGATCCCAAAGTGTGGAATTTTCATGAAGACATTCCCCTCGTTCCATGTCCAAGCTTCATGAGCTCGCTATTTGGATCCTCATCCTATTCTACGTCCAAAGGGACCCCATAAAAGATTGGTCCCATACCACATCGGCTCACCTACCATCTTGGGCCAACTCCCTTAAGGATCTTTGACGACATTTGCGACAGGTCCCGTGTTTCGAACATGGTCAACGGTCAACCCTCCTTTGTCTGTCCCCGTTCTAGGCTAACGTGATGTGGATGATGCATTTCCACCATAGTTAATAGTTATCCTCCATCATCATGCCACCATCATTGTGGTCTAGATTTTGAGCTTCATGATTCACACATTTATACTTCCTCATGTTCATGTTGAATTATGACAAACTTGGCTTTATCTCTTCACGTGTCTAGGTGCGCTACATGGATGGGTTAGTATCATGGGGCCATCATTTACCGAGTGTCCCCTTGCCCTCACATGTTCCTTCTTGTGTCAAGAAGTCCCCTGTTACTTATTGTTTCCCACATCAAGCATGACTCACGTGTGCTTAGTAGTTTTGGTAGGATGTGCGCCGGTGCAGCCAGGCTTCTCATCATCCCGCATGACATGAAACTGTACTTCCAAAACTATGTATGGCTTCGTTTTCATCCTCATGGGATACGTAGAGACACCCAATCATTTCACCTAGGGTCCATCCCTGGGAATCACAGATCCCATCCTTTCCCACCATCGGACCCTCGGCCTGACTCCTTGTAGGGAACCATGTAACCGCAACTTTTCCATGAACAAGTTTGGGATGCCCTAGGATGACATTGGGAAGCGACGACTCCCTCGCCAGAGAGGCCCTGTCTGAAATAAGGAATGATCCATGATCAAATTGATGCGTCCATCCAGTGCGCTTGCACCACGGTGGTGTAATTTCAAGAGTGTTGGATTCTATTCGAACAAACCCTCAATCCACATTCCACACTTTGTGTCCTTATTCGGACCCTCATCCTCTTTCAAGTCTGGAGGAAACCCATAACAGTATGGATGCTCAGCCTATGGCCCACCTATTGTCCTGGGACAACATTCCAGAAGACCAATGGGTAGCATTTTGAGTCAGGTCCCGTGTTTCGAACATGGTCAACTATCGACCCTCATTTTTATCTCCATTTGAGGATAATGCAATAAGGATACTGTGTTTCGAACGCGGTCAACAGTTATCCTTCATTGCCATGTCACCCCATAGTGTTCCGGATTTTGGGTATCGTGATTCACACCTTCCACACCCCTCTGTTCGGATTGATTCTAACTCCCCTGGTGTTACCCCGCTCGTGCTCCAGAGCATGATGGGAGAGGCAGGTCGGCTGTCCAGAGAGACATGCTCTCCAGCTGTGACCCCTTTCTCTTTAAAGATTCTCCCAAATGGTGATCGATCTCCCATGCTGATCCCCTCACACCTTCCATTGTTTAACAGTCTTGTACAGGATCTCCTATTATCTCTTGTTTCTCACACTGAGCATGGCTCACGCAGGCTTAGAGATTTAGTCGACTATCTATTCAATACAATTGAAATACAATGGACCCCAATACATGCATTTTCCTCAGTCGTTTCCTCAGAACATTGTCCACCTCTCCCTCACCGACCTCGTTGGACACCGTTCATAGGGGTGGAATTTTTTATCCCCAGAAAACGTGTCCCAAATTTTTTTCAGATGCTTCCATACACAATACAATATCATAGTCCTTTTCGCAAGATTCTGTTTTATAGGTCGCAGGCCCCGAATGGAGTTACGGATTAGGAGTTATGAACATTTAAAGTTGGGATGGAAAACTAGTTCACGAAGCCCATTTGTGAAGCCCCCTCCACGACCGCGGAGCGCCACCATGAAGCAAGGAGGTGGGATACTCCATGAACCCCCTTTTATGTTCGCGAACCCATCGCAAAGCGAGGAGGTGGGATGCTCCGTGATGTCGTTTGACGTTCGTGATGCGCTGCGAAAGAAGAAGACGAAATGCTCCTCGAACCCCTTTGACGTTCGTGAACCTGCCGCAGAGCAAGCTCCGTCTTCATGCCGAGAGAACTCTTCTTTGTGGCTCCTCTGAACTAAAAATACCCATCTCACCCCTTTTTCGATGGATGGGCACTTTTCCCCTTGGGTGGCCGATCTCCCTGTTCGCAGAGCTCCACGAGCAGCATCTTTCGCGATGCTGCTCCATGAGCCCATGCTCCGTGAGAAGCTTCCTTCACGATGCTACTCCATGAGTCCATGCTCCACGAGTATCTTCCTTTGCGATGCTGCCCCGCGAGTCCATTCTTTGTGAGTACTCCACAAGATCCCTTTGATCCGTGAGTGCCCTCTTCTCCACAAGAGACCTTTGCTCTGCGAGAAAACATTCCTTCACGAGGCCAAGCTTCACAAAGATACTTCGCGAAGACCTATCCTTTGCGATGCTCCTACATTCACACCCACCAGTCTATACAGCAGGGGTTGCACCCCCACACACCCACTCGGGATCACTGTCGGGCTGTGGTCTCGGCCCTCCAGGCTGGTCCCTTCGATACCGTCATAGACCCCCATGCAAAATGGGGATTTGCACCGCGAACTTTTCGGGCCGGGGCGTCGGGATTTTCCATTGCACCCTTATGCACACCCACCTTCCACCTGTGGAATACCATTATTTTAGAGACTCATATGCACCCCATGAAACAACTTGAGTCGACATATTACTCTTGTTTTGTTTCCTATGTCGTGAGTTGATATTCTCTTCATCAATCTCCTGAGTACCTTGAGTTGACATATTCTTCTTGGTCCGTTTCCCATGTCATGAGTTGATATTCTCACCATCAATCCCACAAGTACCATGAGTTGAACCATTCCTCAGCAACTCCTCCAAACCCAATCACTTGGCTCCTTTGCCGGGTTGAACCTGAAAGGGCCGCCCTTGTGTAAGTCCCAACACCAACCATTACTAGGCGCCTTATGCCCAAAAATCCCATCTACATGACTATAAACTGTAGTATTTGTTATGTTCCAAATATAGGATGCCTCTTTCTCTATACGAGAGATTCCTTATGCTCCAAGCATAATATGCCAACAGTCCTATCTACAAGACTATAATTTATAGTAAGCCCAGTGTTCCAATCATAGGATGCCTCTTGCTCTAAATGAGATATGCCTTATATTCCAAGCATAAGATACCAATAGTCTTTTCTACAAGAATTTAAACTGTACTAATCCTTATATGATCAATATTGGATGCCTATTGATCTAAACAAGACATGCCTTATGCTCGAAGCATGAGATGGAAATAGTCATATCTACAAGACTCTAAACTGTAGTACTCCCTATGTTCCAAACATAGGATGCCTCTTTCTCTAGGTAAGAGATACCTTATGCTCCAATCATGATATGCCAATAGTTTTTTCTATATGACTATAAACTTTAGTACTCCCTATGTTCCAATCATAGGATGCCTCTTGCTCTATACAAGAGATGCCTTATTCTCCAAGCATGAATGCCAACAGTCCTATCTATAAGACTATAAACTGTAGCACTCCCAATCTAACAAATTATAGAATGCCTCTTACTCCAAATAAAAGATGTCTTATGCTCCAAGCATGAGATTCCAACAGTCTTATCTATATGACTTTAAATTGTAGTACACACTATGTGACAAACAGAGGATGCCTCTTGCCCTATAAAAGAGATTCCTTATCCTCCAAGCATAATATTCCTAATTCCATGATTACAGTGGCATAATTTCAAGAGATTTGGAATCTGTTCAAACATTCCATCACTCCACCTCATGATTTGCGTGTCCTTCATTTGGATCCTCATCCACTTCCATGTCTGGAGGGACCCCCTAAAGGGCTGGCCCCATGCCCCATCGGCTCACCTACAGTCCTGGGCCAATGCCCTGGAATACTTTGGGGAACACTTTGAGTCAGGTTATGTGTTTCAAACATGGTCAACAATCGACCCTCATTTGTTTGTCCCGATTTCAGGATAACGCGATACGAATGTTGTGTTTTGAATGTGGTCAATAGTTATACTTCATTTCCATGCCACCCTCACCGCATTCCGAATGTCAGGCATGTGATTCACACTTTTCATCTCCCTTTTTTTGGACTGATTCCAACGACCTTGGCGTTATCCCTACTGTGCACTAGCGCATAGGTGAAGGCCTCAACCCACCAGTGTGTTGGGATTCCCTCATGTCCAGACATGAGGAAGACACCCGGGCAGCATCACTGCATAATCCCCATCCACGATTGTCGCCCCATTACGGCACCTGTGGAGCTTCCTTGTGTATTCCCCATCCATGATTTCCGCTCCATAGCGGCACCAATGAAGATTCCTTGCGTAAGCCCCATCCACAATTGTCTCTCCATAGCGACACCCGTGTAGTTTCCTTGCCTAAGCCCCATCCATGATTGTCGCTCCATAGCGGCACTCGGGAATCTTCCCTGCGTAAACCCCATCCATGATTGTCACTCCATAGCGGCACCCGGGAAGCTTCCTCGCTTAAGCCCCATCCACGATTGTCGCTCCATAGTAGCACCTGGGCATCTTTCTTTCATAATCCCCATTCACCGTTTCTGCTCCATAATGGCACCCATGAATATTCCTTGCTTAAGCCCCATTCACCATTACCATTCCATAGTGGCACACGGGCCTCCATCCGGGAGTAAGACCCGACCCTCACGGGCCTCCACCCTGGAGTAAGCCTCGAACCTCTAGGGCCTCCATCTCGGATTAAGTCCCAGTCTCCCTCTCCCTAGGCCGCTCCACGCGTAAGCCCCAATCCACATCCCATAGATGCACCTTTCGCGACGTGATCTTCAGGTATCTGCCACCTCTTGTTTCTCACACCGAGCATGAATCATGTGGGCTTAGAGTAAGCATCGACCATGACAACACCCCTGTCCCGCATGATGTTGAAATGTACACCATCCCAAAATATGAGGATTTTGATCCATGTAAAGGAATGGTACATAGGAAACCTCACGAGGTTCAAGCTCGTCACCCATTGGACCCCCAGTCCATCTTGACATCGGTTTGCTGAAGACACCATCCCGAATTATTTGGACTTTGATACATGTGAAGGCATGGTATGTAGGAAGCCTCCACAAGTTTTAGGACCACCACTCGGTTGTTCTAACCTCCTTCACGTCGGTTCACCCTCGTCCCGCATGACGTTAAACTTTATTCTAATCCAATCTCGAACTATGAGGACTTTGATCCATGTCAAGGCATGGTACGTAAAAAGCCTCATGAGGTTCAGTCCCATCACCCATCGGACCCCCAGTCCATCTTCACTTCGGTTTGCTGACATGCCCCATCCTGAACTACAAGGACATTGATCCATGTCAAGGCATGGTACGTAGGAAACCCCACGAGGTTCAAGCCCGTCACCCATTGGACTCCCGGTCCATCGTCACGTCAGTTCACTGACGAAACCAAACCGAACTAAGGGGACTATGATCCATTTCAAGGCATGGTACATTGGAAGACTCACGAGGTTCAAGCCCATCACCCATTGGACCCCTAGTCCATCTTCATGTCGGTTCGCTGATGTCACCAACCTGAACTATGGGACTTTGATCCATGTCAAGGCATGGTACGTAGGAAACCTCCCGAGGTTCAAGACCGTCACCCATTGGACCCCCGGTCCATCTTCATATAAGTTCGCTGATGACACCATCCCAAAAAATGGGGACTTTGATCCATTTCAAGGCATGGTACGTAGGAAGCCTCCATGAGGTTCAAGCCCACCACTCGGTCGTTCCGACCTCCTTCACGTCGGTTCACCCTCGTCCCGCATGACGTTAAACTGTATTCCAATCCAATACCGAACTATAAGGACTTTAATCCATGTCAAGGCATGGTACGTAGGAAGCCTCACGAGGTTCAAGCCCATCACCCATCGGTCCCCCGGTCCATCTTTACGTCAGTTCGCTGACACTCCCTATCCCAAACTATGAGGAATTTGATCCATTTCAATGAATGGTACGTAGGAAACGTCATGAGGTTCAAGCCCGTCACCCATTGGACCCTTGGTCCATCTTCATGTCGGTTCTCTGATGGCACCAACCCAAACTTTGGGGATTTTGATCCATGTCAGGGCATGGTACGTAGGAAGCCTCATGAGGTTCAAGCCCATCACCCATTGGACCCCCGGTCCATCTTCACGTCAGTTTGCTGACGACACCAACCTAAACTATGAGGACTTTGATCCATGTTAAGCCATGGTATGTAGGAAACCTCATGAGGTTCATGCCTACCACCCATTGGACCCCGGGTCCATCTTCACGTCGGTTCACTGACGACACCATCCCAAACTATGGGGACTTTGATCCATGTAGAGGCTTGGTACATAGGAAGCCTCCACAAGGTTCATGCCCACCACTCGGTTGTTCCGACCTCCTTCACATCGGTTCACCCTCATCCCGCATAACGTTAAACTTTAAACCAATGCAAACTACGAGTAATGTTGATCCATGTCAAGGCATGGTACATAGGATGCCTCCACGAGGTTCAAGCCCACCACCCGTTCATTCCGACCATATCGGTTCACCAACACTTAGGCAGCCTAGAGTGTAAGCCCCACACATTCCTAAACTACGTGGTCTTTGATCCATGTCAAGGCATGGTATGTAAGAAGCCTCCTTGAGGTTCCAGCCCACCATCAACCTGGACCAAGGACCTTATTCAGATCAGTCCTTCGATACCCTACCTGAACTATGTGGACTTTGATCTATGTCAAGGAATGGTACATAGGAATCCTCCCTAAGGTTCAAGCCCAAAAGCCATCAGACCCCCAGTCCATCTTCACGTCGGTTCGCCGAAACCAAACCCAAACTATTACGACTTTGATCCATGTCACAACATGGTACGTAGGAAGCCTTCCGAGGTTCAAGCACAAAACCCATCAGACCCCCAGTCCATCTTCACTTCAGTTCGCCAACACAACCCATCGCGAACTATGAGGACTTTGATCCATGTCAAAGCATGGTGTGTAGGAAGCCTCTTGAGGTTCAAGACCAACACCCATCAAACCCTCAGTCAATCTTCACGTTGGTTCTCTGACACAACCCGTCCCAAACTATGGGTACTTTGATCCATGTCGAGGCATGGTACGTAGGAAGCCTCACAAGGTTATAGCCCAACACCTATCGGACCCCCGGTCCATCATCATGTCGGTTCATCGACATGCCCCCACTAGAACTACAGGTAATTTGATCCTTTCCAAAGCATGGTATGTAGGAAGCCTCCACAAGGTTCAAGCCCACCACCCAACTGGACCAAGGTCCTTATTCACGTCGGTTCTACGACACCCCAACCCGAACTACGGGTAATTTGATCCATGTCCAGGCAAGGTATGTAGGAAGCCTCCATGAGGTTTAAGCCCACAACTTGGTCATCCCGACTATCTTCACGTTGGTTCACCCCTTTCCAGCATGACATCAAATTGTGATCCCATCCAGTGGTAAGCCGTTTTGACTCCATCCAGCAGTAATTCGTTGTGACCTCATTCAGAGGTAAGCCGTTGTCAACCTCATTCGGAGGTAATCCATCATCAGATGAACTACATGTTCTTTGATTCTCTTCCACGTGGATACAGAGGAAGTCTCTTAGAGGCTCAAGACTGACATCACCATCATACTCACGTCAGTTCCATATCATTCCCCCTCCACTTCATTCAAATCTCCATCATCCATCCTGATTCTTACCCGGGCCACCACATCCTGGTGGGATCATGTCATCCATTTCTTCACTACTCCTAGCAGTACCTGGGCCGTTATCCACACGTATGACCTAGTATGTATTCGGGTTGTTGTCCTCTGTGTACACCCTGATTCATAACCTCTTCGAACTACGAGGGTTTTGATCCATGTTGTCTACACATGGTACGTAGGAAACCTCCCTGAGGTACAATATCATCCAATGGTAAACCTTGGTGTTCCCCATTCTGGGGTACACACTCCCTGATCTGCCCTCAGTGGGGTCCAGATCAGCTTTCACGGTGTGACATCTCACCTCTATGGGACGTACCACCTTTGATCCGTCTCCATGGGTTGTTCTAATCAACCTCATTCCATCTCCTCAAGATGTTACACTCGCAGCCTACCTCATGTTAAACATGAGATAACTAAGGAAAACCTTGGAAGACACGCCTATTCCATAACTGTCTCCACAAGATGTTAAACTTGTGTCTTACCTCATGTTAAACATGAGATGCCTGAGGAAATCCTTATAAGACACACCTTTGGTGTAAACATCTCTGCTAGACATTAATCTTGTAGCATAACCTGTGTTAAACATGGGAAGCTGGGGAAAACCTCAGATACATGCCTATGGCATATGATTCCCCGCATTCGACGTGGGATGCCTCGAGGTTTGCACCCTTGAGATTCCCTCTTATGGGGAAGTATACAAGTTCCCTGATGTCCACACACTCAGAGATTCCCCACTATTCCTGATGTTTTCATCTAATCCAACCGAAGGTTGCTACCATGCCAAGACCCCATGGAATGTCCTGGCGGAAGTAGTGTAATTAACCAGCGTCTATAAAGATATGGCACCAGGAACGAGATTCACGAACCATGACTTAATCTATAAGGGAGGCCTGGACTAGGTGACGAGTTCTAAGGAAGAATCCATGGAAGGAAGAACAGAAATACCATCATCTTGTTTCGATCAAGGAGAAAACATTCTTGAATAAGGAACAGATGCCGCCCTCCTTTGGAAAGCAGGAATGCGGGGAAACAACTATGTGTCCTCCACATACGGATGTGCGTGCCCAGAAAAAAGCATCGGAAACAATCATCATCCCATACATGAAGCTGATGATAGCTAGAACTTAGGTCTATTTTTGAGAACCACCTCAGTCCCTTCAGCTGTTCGAAGAGGTCATCAATTTTCAATAGTGGATATTTGTTCTTCATGATCACCTATTTCATGTGTTTATACCCCTCACACAGCCTTAAACTCCCATTTTTCTTCATGGAGAACAATATAGGGGAAACCTAAGGAGAAACACTAGGACTCACAAAGACCTTCCTCTGTAGGTCCTCCATCTATACCCTCAACTCAAAAAGCTCTACGGGATCTAACAGATATGCTAGTGTGGATATCAGTTCCGTATCAAGGTAGAAATCAATGCAGAAGTCAACCTCCCTAGAAAGAGGTAATCCTAGAAAGTCCATAGAGAATATTTCCTCATACTCTTACACCACTTCATGGAAGTTGAAAAATCCTCTAGTCCACCCCACAAAAGTTAAGGCTAGCCAAAGTTTGAGTGATCAGTTGCACCCTCCTCTAAGATAGTTCATCCTACACTGCAAGAATTTCCTTTCCACAGGTAAAGGAAAACCTGATCCCATTTTTCCGGAAACACCATACTCTATGCCTAAAAAAGTCAATCTAAGTATGAACTATGGATAAAAATTCAATACCCAGAATGACGTCGTAAGACCTCAACACCACTTCTAAGAGATCCCAGTAAAAACTCTCACCTCCAAGAGTAATCTCGCACTACTAGCATTAGTGCGTGGTCACCAAATCCCCTCCCGTAGGAGCCTCTAAGTGTAAAGATCGATCCAACATCTCCACCATAATCTCTGAGCTTAAAATAAGGTCTACGATAAGCAAAGAGTGTCCGAAGACTATTTCTATAAGAACTAAAGATAAGGTGTAGAATACATAGATTGTACCTAAAATCATATCTTGAGCATTGGGATCATAGGCCTCTACTGCTTGATTTTGGGCCCACCCCTATCCACTGGCTCTCAGATCCAATGGCGGACCCCTTGGGGGTGGTTGTGGTAGTACCTCAAACATCTTACCATCGCCTAACACTCTTCTTACTATCCTACCATGTCTTCCACCCTACAGACCACCATGTTTGACCCTCTGCCTCTACCTGAGTAGTCCCTCAACCATCTGCTAGTCATATGCACAACGAGTCAGGAAATCACGAGCCATGTGCCACTGACCGTCACATGAGTAGCAAAACCTTCTCTTATGGAGTCTGCCTCTACCATGGGATCATCACACTACCAGACCTTTTTCCTTGGGTTATCTCCTATAAGGATTGAACCTCTTCGGTCCCTATGTCTACTACCTAGAACCTATTTCTCAAGACACTGCCACCTAGTGTCTACTAGTATATCCCGCTACTGGCACCTACTCCGCCAAGAAAATATCCATGAGTATAGCTCGGTCCAACACCCCAGCCTGAGTAAGGATGCTAAGAGACACCATGGATGCCCTGGTATCCCTGCATAGTCCCTGATAAAATGCATGATCCTTAAAGAACGGGTCTCACACCATGTATGTGGTGTAACGGGAATGCATGTGGAATCTCAATGAGTACTCCACTATTATCATGCTAGCTAGATCTAGGTGTAGTAGTTCCTATATACACACTATTGTGTAATTTAATTAGAAATAACTCCTACTTGAATAGGAAATCGAAGTATATCCATGTCAGGGTTACCTTGTCATGCGTCTTGTTCATCAAGATCCAACATCTCCCTGTCAAGCCATGAAGAAGGCTCACGGATAAGACCACCACCTATTCTAGAGGCATCCTTACTTGATGGAAGAATCGCGTTAATACCTCAAACCAATCCTCATCCACCTAGGGTCAGTCTTACCACTAAACCCGAGAGGTCTCTACCTCTAAAATGCATGTAATGAATTGAGCCAATGTGCATCCTCTATCGATAGTGTTAATAGAAATTGTGGATTGACAGGCAGTGGTAACACCGATGCACCACCCAGTGGTGCTACCTCCATTACATGTCTGGGAATCGACGCCTCCTCACTAGGCGTATCATTCTCATGGTCACAAAAAAGAATCCTAAATGTCTTTCTCCATGGATGCATCCTGAAACAAATCAAGATAAACCAAAATCAATAGAACATACCTGGTTAGGTGACTCAAGAAAGAAAAGAATACAGAATCAGAATCCTATATGACGCATGTACCATTTATTTTCCTGAAACCAACGTTTTCATGTACCGAGTTAGAAAAAAAGTGTCCAGAGTCTTGGTGTATAGATATGTCGGCCATAACACTAACACTAGATTCCCTTTCCAGAAAACCAAACTCAAAACACATAACACTATTTGTAACATCCCAGGTAAATAAAGAATAAATCATTTTCATTTTAATATTTATGAATTAAATATTAATTTTACTTTAAAGGGGTTTCTATGTTCGATAGCGTACCCGATACGCAAAAAAGAGTTTCTTTGAAATCATACGTTGCACACTAGTAATAAAATAATATTATTTTAAATGGTAGTTAACACGTAGCCATTATATTGGCGGGAATGAATGGAAATAACTAAAATATGATTATATATGTTTTTTAAATGGTTTTACATTTATCCAATAAAATATAAAGGCTTAAAATAAGAAAATAATTCAATCTTAGGCATATATACTCTAACATTCACTAAAGGTCGACTTATCGCATTTTGATGGAGAACCGTCTATAAATATAGTTTTGGTCACTCTTATAAATTCTATTGAACCAAATAAAATTCTACTTTAGAATATGGACATCAAAATTTAATTTGTGTGAATTTTTGGTATTTTTCCGATACAGTTAATTATTTTAATGAATAGTGAAAAATGTTGTATTTTAATTCAAAACCTCTTTTTAATCTAATTTATTTATATGATTAGATTATCTTTTTAATTGGTTTTAAATTTAAATTAGAATATATTTTTACCATTTAATCCAATAGTGGTCGTTGGTATTAATTTCACTTTGAAATTGGACTTAAACTAGTGTCAATCTTTTGATACTTATTGTTTCATAAAAACACGCTATTTCCTCTGACAGCGGAGATTAATTATTAAATTAATTAATTTAACTTATATGTTTTGAATTTTTTAAAATAGACATCATTTTTGAATTCGGAGTATCAAATATATCTTAGGGTGAAGTTTTGGTATTTTTCTGAAAAACTTCAATTTTTGATGAATAATGAAACTACTAAGTCGTACTTATAAAAACTGATTTTTCGTTTAAATGAAATTTTACCACCTCTGTGTTTTAAATTTAAAAAATCCGACATACATGGTTGTAATTAAGAAGTAAAATGTGGTTCAATGAGATTAAACTAATTTTTTTTTGTGAATAGTAACTTTTATGTTTTTAATCGCGATTAGAGGTAATTAGTGTAGTTTAAGGTAAAAATAATGTTTTAATAATCTGAAATGACCTAGACACATGTCCTACCCTTTTTGGATGTGTCATGGCCGACCAAGACCATCCATGGGTCAACTCGGGGACCCCATGTATCCACTTTGGTAGGAAAATGACATTAATACCTTCTAATTTAAAGTTAAAATAAAAATGTCACAAACATGAGTTGTTTTACTAACAAAAATTTAAATGGGGTTATACAAGTCATATGTTTGACTGTAAATATTCATTAGAAAGATAAAACGATTTCCTACATCATGATATTTTTTTATAATTTTTAGACATTAAATAAATTAAATTATTTATGATACCATGATGATGCAGCGATTACCTCATTATTTAACGATTAAAAAAATGAAAATATAATGTAAAATCTAAGACCTAAACATGTAAAAATCCTATTGGATGGGTGGATTTAGATCTATTATCACCTTGTTCTTTAAATATATAATTTTGGGACCTTTTAAATACTAAAATTATTTTATAGTAAAGTAACCTTTTATAACTTTCCAAGAGTGCCCCTCCCCTCCTCTTATAAAAGGCCCCCACCTCTACCACCTTACCCACACCTCTCAAGCCTTTGGATCGGCCAAACCCTGTCCATTTGGTCTCTCCAAATCCCTCTTTTACTCCTTGAATCCTCAATTTTGTCATAAGTTTTCCCAAGTAAGCCTTTGAGCTCAAATCAAAAAGAGTTACCTGTTTTAAAGGTAGTGTTTTCTCTTGTGTTATTATGTTTTATTTTGCTTCTCAAACCCTCTAAACTCTTTTTATTCCTTTCTTTTGTAACAAAACCAGTATCGTCAATATACTAGGATTTTGTTATAATAAGGATTAGATCTAAACTTACACACACTTACACCTAATGGTTAAAGAACATACGGTTTCTGTGGATGGCGAATTTCAGCCTCACGAAACGATGATTGTTCAACCCTCATATAACACCTTCAAAGGTCTCCATTAAGATGTATCTATATTTATATATGATATATAATATGTTTATGTTTTACTTAAGCTTCAGTATTTTTCATTTATGTCATACCTTTATGGTTTCCATTATGGGTAAACACGATATCTTCATTTTAGGAAGTGCGGACTACCGCCCCTTCAAAGTGATTTGATTCGTTAATACCATATGTGGTACATATAAAGGATAGATTGAATGATATTATATATGATAAAATACTGGAATTATAATACTATTATGTATCATTATGTTTTAATTCAATTAAATATGAAATATAAATGGAAGTAGCATTCATGCGTACGTACGGCTTACCGTCTCCAAGAACGGTGCAATTCATTTCTTACCTCTAAATGATTATGTAATATTATAAACGCATGTATATACTGGATATATATGATATATATGATATATAAATCATGAGTATAACACTGGATATAATGGATACACGAACAACTTGTGATTATAAAGAGCATATTTTTGACTCAAGTACCAATGATCGTTAAAACGACCGTTATTAACTTAAACAATTACATAGTGTTCATGACATGGTAATAAGTGATATAAAAGGAATAATGAACTTGAAAAAGGTCCTTAAGCAAAAAAGAATTAACTCAAGTTTATTATTCAGGACGTTAAAGAACGATCGAGTCAAATCAGACCTGAGGTATGGGACTTCGTCTCAATCTCATTTCATTGAGGCGTATTATGTTTTATACAAAACATTATTTTATACGATGTATAAAACCCATTGACTTTTACGTTTACTCAAAAGGAATCTTTTTTATATGAATCGTTTACTAAACGACAAATGGGAATGTTTTGTTTTTGTC
The DNA here is from genome assembly GCA_963277665.1 of Viscum album. NCBI lineage: Eukaryota > Viridiplantae > Streptophyta > Magnoliopsida > Santalales > Viscaceae > Viscum > Viscum album. Next base: position 53,673,417 of record OY728163.1, on the reverse strand, counting down.
GTACGTATGCGGCGACAACGACTTCTCCGCCGCCGTGACCATTATTTGAGTTTCGGCTTCCTCTACAAGCCATACCTTTTTTAGATGAAAAATAAATACCATGTTTTACTTTTATTTTATTTTGGTATTGAAAATGGTTTTCATAATGTTTTTATTATATCAATGTGTTTTATTGATATCTTGTGATTGAAATGTGAAATGTTATGTTTCCTTTATGTATGTTTTATGTGATATGATTATGTTATGGTTCTTGGGAATTATTATGAAGACGGGTGGTTCTGTGATAAACTATGGGCGAGTGAGCCCGATATAGATCTCTAATGCATTGGGTAATGTGAAGGGGTTAAATGTTAAGGTTTCTCCAAAGCTATTTAGGGAATATACTATGATGGGAATTCCAAATGTAACCAAGAGGGTTACCCCCTATGTAAGAATGTTATGAACGCCTCAGGTTACCTTTATGTCTTATGATTTCTATGTTTTATTCGTGTTTTAATGAAGTATGATAAAGTGCATATGCTTTATGGGTAAATTATGATTTCATTGATTCTTATGTATACATGTACTCATGTTTTCTTTCCATATTTTTATATCCCTTACTGATCTTTTTATGCTCATCCCAAGTTTTTGAAATTTTTTTCACAGGTCAAGGGAAAGGTATATGATGTGATGATAGTGTCAATGAAGTGTCAAGAAAGAATCCATGTTTTATTTTAAATATGTTTCCGATGATGGAAAAAATTAGTACTATATTTTATGTAACCACTTTGTTTAAATGTGGAATGTAATGCATGTTTTATGATCTAATTATCTAAAACTCTAAACATGAAAAGATCCTCAACGTGTATTCTTGAAGTAACTCAAGATTAAGTAATGTTTAAGGCTGGGGCCTTATAGTTGGTATCAGTGGTCCGTTTAGATAAATTTAAGAGTTATAATTCTATTAAATTATTATCCAAAATAATTTTATTATGGTCAAATTGAAATGATATAGCATTTAAAGATTACCATGTTGCTTCATCTAAGACATGTTTGTTTAGAATGTTTTTCTGTAGAGGAAATAGGGAAGAAGTTCTAGGAAGGAATACAGAAGGAAATAACCTTCCGAATCAGCATCTTGAGATGGTCGGAATTGGAACTGAATAGTTTGTTGCAGAAATGGCGCAGTTGACTCAAGCGATAAATGGTGGTGGTATCCATGCATGAGATCAGCCAGATCAACCGCAGAGGAACATGTCAGTGGTGGAACATTTCATGAGGAAACATCTCACATCATTCAGAGGATCATCTGAACCTGTGCTAACTGAAGGGTGGATTAAAGCACCCGAGAAGATTTTCAATGTCATCAGGTGTTCAGACAATCAAAAGGTTAGTCTTGCTATTTACCGTTTGGAGGGTGAAGCAGATCAGTGGTAGTCAATGGTTAAAAATATCAGGGACTCTGATGAGATTGATGCTCTCGACTGGGATGAATTCAAAGGTATGTTTCTTGAGAATTATTTTCCTATGGCTGTTCGACTTAGGATGGAAAAAAAATTCTTGGAATTGTGGCAAGAGGAAGACTCAGTGGCTTCCTATGAAGAGAGGTTCACTCGATTGGCAAGGTATGCTCCAAATTTTATCCGAGACCTTGATAGTAAAATCAATCATTTTTTCTCACAATTAAAGCCAAAATATCGAAGGGCATTGGCTTATCGTGAGTTCAAAAGTTATGAAAATCTTGTTCGATGTACTGAGAAGGTGGAAATGGAGTTTGCCGATGATCAAGTGTTCTTTAACAACCAGCAAAAGAAGAGGCCGAGGTGGCAGGAGAAAGGAAAGAATTCTTCAAAAAGGTCTTATGGTAAGAAAACTAAGTTTCCATTTTGTGATAAATGTGGTAAAAGGCATGCTGGGGAATCTCTTCTAAATTATGGAAAGTGCTACCGATCCGGTAAGATGGGACATAAGGCTCATGATTGCACTGAAAAAGATTAGGGTGATGGTAAGACCAAATTTGATTTACAGTTAGTGAAATGTTTTAAGTGCAATGAGATGGGTCACTATTCAAACGAGTGTCTGACAAAGAGCTCGAGTGATGGGAAGCAGTTAGACTACAAGAAAAAAAGGGGTGGTGAAATCCATTGCAGCTACTTCAGCAGATGTCGGGCCATCAAATGAAGTTGTATCAGGTACTTTGTATGTTTTTTCATATTATGCCAGTGTGTTATTTGATTCGGGGTCTACACATTCATTCATCTCTAAAAACTTTTCTAGTAAAATGGGAATACCATCTCAAGAAATGACTCCTGAACTTTTGGTAAAAACATCTTGGGGAAATGTTGAGGCAAAAATAATTTATAAAAATCTCTCTATCCTTATCTGTGGAAATAACCTACTAGCAAACCTGATTGTTTTACCTCTAGTAGAGTTTGATGTTATCCTGGGTATGGATTGACTCTCTATTTACCATTATAAGATTGACTGTAGAGCTAAAGAAGTTTCTTTTCAGAAAGAATTTTAGTTTGTGTACAAGAATGAACCCTTACAGTTGATAATGTATCAAGAGGCCAAGAAACTTGTAAAGATGGAAATGAATGTTACCTTGCACATATTGTTGAAAACAAGGGAACTGTTCAGATTAATGATGTACCAGGGGTAAATGAGTATCCTGATGTTTTTCCTGATGAGTTTCCTGGAATAATACCAGAACGAGAAGTTGAGTTTACTGTAGACATAGTTCTTGATGCTAAGACAATTTCAAAACCCCTTATCGAATGGATCAAATTGAACTTTTAGAGTTGAAGGATCAATTGCAAGATTTATTAGAGAAAGGTTTTATTCGACCTAGCACATCACCATGGGGTGATCTTGTTTTATTTGTTAAAAAGAAAGATGGTTCTATGAGACTTTGCATTGATTATAGAGCCTTGAATAACATCACTATTAAGAACAAATATCCTTTTCCTCATATCGATGTTTGTTTGATCAGCTCCAGGGAGCTCAGTACTTTTTAAAGATTGATCTGAGATCGGGGTACCATCAGTTGAAGGTAAAGGAAGCAGATATTCCAAAGACCGTGTTTCGTACAAGATATGGACATTATGAATTTGTAGTAATGCCTTTTGGGCTAACAACGCACCTTCTGTATTCATGGACATAATGAATATAATTTTCCATGAGTTCGTGGATAAGTTTGTGGTTGTTTTCATTGATGATATTTTGGTGTTTTCTAAAAGTAAAGAGGATCATGAAAGACATTTATGGGTTATTTTTCAAACATTAAAAGAAAATAAATTGTATGGGAAATTCAGAAAGTGTGAGTTTTGGTTGCAACAAATTTCTTTCCTTGGTCATATTGTTTCTAAAGATGGGATAACTGTTGATCCTGCGAAAACAAAGGTTGTGGTAGGATGGCCAAGACCAATAAATATAACTGAGATTCGTAGCTTCCTTGGTTTGGCAGTCTATTACCGAAGGTTTGTTAGAAATTTTTCACGGTTATCTAGTCCAATGACTAATCTAACTCGGAAGGGTGTTAAGTTTATTTGGACAAAAGAATGTGATGATTTTTTTAAGGAACTGAAAAGAAGATTGGTGAATGCTCCAGTTGTGGCACTACCTTCCAGGAATGGGAAGTTTGTTATCTACAGTGATGCTTCATTGAAAGGACTTGGTTGCGTCTTAATGCAGAATGATCAGGTAATTGCTTATGCTTCACTACAGTTGAAAAATCATGAGGTAAATTACCCAACACATGATTTGGAATTAGCTGCTGTTTTTTTTCCTTTAAAAATTTGGAGGCATCATTTGTATGGAGTAAAGTGTGAAATATATACCAATCACAAAAGTTTAATGTATATATTCACTCAGAAAGAATTGAACATGATACAGAGGAGATGGATATAATTAATCATGGATTATGAATGTACAATTCATTACCATCTGGGAAAAAAATAAAGTGGCTAATGCTTTGAGTCGAAAAAGTAATGCCTCATTAGCAATGTTGTGTTTGGAATGAGATCCTTTATTTAAGGATTTGATGAAATTTGGCATAGAAGTTGTTGGTGCAGGATGTCCTTCTGTTTTGTTTCAGGTATCAGTGAAATATTCTCTATCAGATAGAATTAAGCAAGCACAGAAGTAAGACAACGAGTTACAGAAAAAGGTAGAGCTGGTTCAGAAGGGTAAGTTTCCTGAATTCAATATTGATAATGATTTTGTTTTGAGATTTGGGAAGAGATTGTGTGTGCCGTGTGATTCACAGTTGAAGAGAGATTTGTTATGTGAAGCTCATAGTTCTCCATCTTCAGTCCATCCTGGTAGTACTAATATGTATAGTGATCTTCGGGAGTATTACTGGTGGGACGGAATGAAAAGATATATTACTGATTTTTCTGTGAAGTGTTTGACCTGTCAATAGGTTAAAGCAGAGCAGCAGTTACCGAAAGGGATGCTTCAGCCTTTGCCAGTTCCAAAGTGGAAATGGGAGAATATATCCATGGACTTTGTTGTGGGATTGCCGAAGACACCTCGAGGTAATAATGCAACCTGGGTTATTGTAGATCACTTGACTAAATCTGCTCATTTCATTGCTATACGAGATACTTTTTTCCCTAAATCAACTTTCCCATTTGTATCTTAAAGAGATAGTCAGGTTACATGGTGTTCCTCTCTCCATTGTATCTGACCGTGATCCCAGAATCACTTCTAACTTTTGGAAAGGCCTTCAGAAGTCGTTGGGTACTGAATTAAATTTTAGTACATCTTTTCATCCTCAATCATATGGGAAGTCAGAATGAAAAATTCAGAATTTGTAGGATATGCTACGTGCTTGTTCGATAGATTATCAGGGAAGTTAGGACCAATATATTTCTTTGGTTGAGTTTTCTTATAATAACAGTTTTCATTCCAGTATACAGATGGCACCGTTTGAGGCATTATATGGGAAGCGGTGTCGAAATCCAGCTTTTTGGGATGAAGTGGGTGAAAAGGAGCTGATGGGACCAGAATTGGTGGAATAGTTGGCTGAAAAAGTTCAGTTGATTCAGAAACACAATAGAATAGCTCAGAGAAGGTAGAAGAGTTATGCGGATTAACGGAGAAAGGATCTATCTTTCGAGGTAGGTGATCATGTCTTTATCAAAGTTTCTCTAGGGAAAAGTGTGATGCGATTTGGTAAGAAAGGAAAGCTGAGTCCATGGTTCATTGGACCATATGAAATTATGGAGAAAGTTGGATCAGTTTCTTACCAAGTGACTTTACCTCTGACTTTATCTTAGGTACACAATTTTTTCATTATTCGATGTTGAGAAAGTATATGCCAGATCCATCTCATGTTTTGAGTCCAGAGGTAGTTCAACTGGAAGAGAACCTATCTTATGAGGAACAACCGGTCCAGATTCTTGACCACAGGAAGAAAGTGTTGCGGAATAAGGTAATTCACCAGGTAAAGGTTTTATGAAAAAACCATATGGTTGAAGAGGCGACATGGGAATCTGAAAATGCTATGTGGGATAAATACCCCCACTTATTTTGATAAGTGAATAAAATTTCTAGGATGAAATTCCCAAAAGGGGGGAAGGATGTAACATCCCAGGTAAATAAAGAATAAAGTATTTTCATTTTAATATTTATGAATTAAATATTAATTTTTCTTTAAAGGGGTTTCTATGTTCGATAGCGTACCCGATACGCAACAAAGAGTTTCTTTGAAATCTTACGTTGCACACTCGTAATAAAATAATATTATTTTAAATGGTAGTTAACACGTAGCTGTTGTATTGGCGAGAATGAATGGAAATAACTAAAATATGATTATATATGTTTGTTAAATGTTTTTACATTTATCCAATAAAAGATAAAGGCTTAAAATAAGAAAAGAATTCAATCTTAGGCATATATACTCTAACATTCACTAAAGGTCGACTAATCGCCTTTTCATGGCAAACCGTCTATAAATATAGTTTTGGTCACTCTTATACATTCGATTGGACCAAATAAAATTCTTCTTTAGAATAGGGAAATCAAAATTTACTTTGTGTGAATTTTTGGTATTTTTCCGATAAAGTTCATTTTTTTAATGAATAGTGAAAAATGTTGTATTTTAATTCAAAAACCCTTTTTAATAAAATTTATTTATATGAGTAGATTATCTTCTGAATTGGTTTTAAAGTGCAATTAGAATATATTTTTACCATTTAATCCAATAGTGGTCGTTGGAATTAATTTCACTTTGAAATTGGACTTAAATTAGTGTCAATCTTTTGATACTTATTATTTCATAAAAACACGCTATTTGCTCTGACAGCAGGAATTAATTATTAAATTAATTAATGTAACTTATATGTTTTAACTTTTGTAAAATAGAAATCATTTTTGAATTTGGGATATAAAATACAGCTTAGGGTGATGTTTTGGTATTTTTCTGAAAAACTTTAATTTTTGATGAATAGTGAAACCACTAAGTGGTACTTATAAAAACTGATTTTCCGTTTAAATGAAAATTTACCACCTCTGTGTTTTGAATTTAAAAAATCCGACATACATGGTTGTCATTAAGAAGTAAAATGTGGTTCAATGGGATTAAAATAATTTATTTGGTGAATAGTAACTTTTAAGTTTTTAATCGCGATTAGAGGTAATTAGTGTAGTTTAAGGTAAAAATAATGTTTTAATAATATGAAATGACCTAGACACATGTCCTACCCTTATTGGATGTGTCATGGCAGACCAAGACAATCCATGGGTCAACTTGGGGACCCCATGGAGCCACTTTGGTAGGAAAATGACATTAATACCTTTTTATTTAAAGTTAAAATAAAAATGTCACAAACATGAGTTGTTTCACTAAAACAATTTTTAAATATGGTTATACAAGTCATATTTTTGAATATAAATTTTCAATAGAAATCTGAAACGATTTCCTACATCATGATATTTTTTTATAATTTTTAGACATTAAAGAAATTAAAGTATTTATGATACCATGATGATGCATCAATTACCTCATTATTTAACGATTTAAAAAAATGAAACTATAATGTAAACTCTAAGACCTACACATGTCAAAAAATTATTGGATTGGTGGATTTAGAACTCTTATCACCTTATCCTCGAAATATATAATTTTGGGACCTTTTAAATCCGAAAAGCATTTTATAATAAAGTAACCTTTTATAACTTTCCAAGAGTGCCCCTCATGTCCTCTTATAAAAGGCCCCCAACTCTACCACCTTACCCACACTTCTCAAGCCTTTATCTCGGACAAAACCTATCCGTTTTGTCTCTCCACATCCCTCTCTTACTCCTTGAATCCTCACTTTGGGCAGAAGTCTTCCCAAGGAAGCCTTTTATCTCAAATCAATAAGAGTTACCCGTTTTAAAGGTATTGTTTTCTCTTGTGTTCTTATGTTTTATTTTGCTTCTCCAACCCTCTAAAATCTTTTTATTCCTTTATTTTGTAACAACACCAACATATTAAATATACTAGGATGTTGTTATAATATGGATTCAAGCTACACTTACACACACCTACATCTAATGGTCAAAGAACATACTGTTTCTGTGGATGGTGAATTTCTGCCTCACGGAACGATGATTGTTCAACACTCATGTAACACCTTCAAAGGTGTCCATTAAGATGTAGCTATATTTATATATGATATATAATATGTTTCTGTTTTACTTAAGCTTCTGTATTTTTCATTTATGGCATACCTTTATGGTTTCCATTATGGGTAAACGTGATATCTTCATTTTAGGAATTGCAGACTACCGCCCCTCAAAGTGATTTGATTCGTTAATACCATATATGGTACGTATAAAGGATAGATTGACTAATATTATATATGATACAATACTGGAATTATAATACTATTATGTATCATTATGTTTTAATTTCATTAAATATGAAATAGAAATGGAAGTAGCGTTCATGCGTATGTACGGCTTACCGTCTCCATGAACGATGCATTTCATTTCGTACCTCTAAATGATTATGTAATATTATAAATGCATGTATATACTGGATATATATGATATATATCATATATAAATCATGTTTATAACTCTGGATATAATGGATACATGAAAAACTTATAATTATAAAGAGCATATTTTTGACTCAAGTACCAATGATCGTTAAAACGACCGTTATTAACTTAAAGAATTACATAGTGTTAATGACATGGTAATAAGTGAGAAAAAAGGAATAATGAACTTGAAAAAGGTTCTTAAAAAGTATAAATTAACTCAATTTTATTATTCAGGACGTTAAAGAATGATCGAGTCAAGTCGGACCCGAGGTATGGGACTTCATCTGAATCTCCTTTCATTGAGGCATATTATGTTTTATACACAACTTTATTTTATGCGGTGTATAAACCCCTTTGACTTTTAAGTTTACTCAAAATCAATCTTTTTATATGAAGCGTTTACTAAACAATAAAAGGAAATGTTTTGTTTTTGTCGTACGTATGCGGCGACAATGACTTCTCCGCCGCCGTGACCATTAATTGAGTTTCGGCTTCCTCTACAAGCCATACCTTTTTTTAAATGAAAAATAAATACCATGTTTTACTTTTATATTATTTTGGTATTGAAAATGGTTTTCATAATGTTTTTTATATCAATGTGTTGTATTGATATCTTGGGATTGAAATGTGGAAATTTTATGTTTCCTTTATGCATGTTTTATGTGATACGATTATGTTATGGTTCGTGGGCATTATTATGAAGACGGGTGGTTCCATGATAAACTAAGGGCGGGTGAGCCCGATATAGCTCTCCAATACATTGGGTAATGCGAAGGGGTTAAATGTTAAGGTTTCTCCGAAGAGATTTATGGAATATACTGTGATGGGTATTCCAAACGTAACCAAGAGGGTTACCCCCTACGTAAGAATGTTATGAATGCCTCATGTTACCTTTATGTCTTATGATTTATATGTTTTATTCATGTTTTTATGAAGTATGTCAAAGTGCTTATTCTTTATGGGTAAAGTATGATTTCATTTATTCATATGTATACATGTACTCATGTTTTCTTTCCATATTTTTATATCCCTTACTGAGCTTTTTATGCTCATCCCATGTTTTTGAAATGTTTTTCACAGGTCAAGGGAAAGGTACATGATGTGATGATAGTGTCAATGAAGTGTCAAGAAAGAATCCATGTTTTATTTTAAATATGTTTCCGCTGATGGGAAAAATGAGTACTATCTTTTATGTAACCACTTTGTTTAAATGTGGAATGTAATTCATGTTTTATGATCTAATTCTCTAAAACTCTAAACTTGAAAAGATCCTCAACATGTATTCTTGAAGTAACTCAATATTAAGTAATGTTTAAGGATGGGGCCTTATACAATTTCACCAAAACAATCTCATAGACTCACGTTCCTAATATGGAACCAAACATATCACTCTCATACCACTCTTTCATGACCCATCCCAGTGGATCCCATGTTATGACTACCCCAAGCCTGCATCCAATAGGCCAGGGGCTGAAGACTAGTGTCGAGTAGGCCTATCTCACAAATGTGAGGCATTTCTTTTAAACCTATAGGCATGTACATAACTATATGCCCACAAATGATGAAAAGTAAACACTTATTAAACCATGCATGCCATTATGATAACTACAGATAGTAACAGTATGAAACTAAAATTAAAGGGGATAGTATATGAGACCAAAAAAGGAATGGTATAAACAAATGATTACACCAGTTGTTGATAGGTCATCAGCAAAAAACCCTACCCAAAGGTAGGATGTGGAACACTACCTATATCTATATAAGTATGCCTCATATGTCGAATATCACTAAGCACCACTGGGTCCTAGACCACCAAAGTCTCTATAAAAGTGTCAGTCATCTGCATATTACATGATACATGCGGGAAAAACCCATATAGGGGTGAGTAAAATAAATACTCAGTAGGACACCCCGAAACCAGAAATGATAGACCAAAAAGGATAGACCACAAAGGAATATCCATAGAGGAATGTACACATGACGTATTGTTAGATTAAGCTAGTATAAATCTAAAGTATGAAAGGTAAGACTATTAGATGTATCACAGAACACCCAGTACTGTTGAGTCACTGAGACCTGCTTAGTAACTTAGACATGCTGAGTCAACTAGACCCATTAAGTCACTTAGACCTACTGAGTCACATAGACCCACTGAGTCACTTAGACCCACCGAGTCACTTAGAACTATTTATGCAGTTATACCAACTAATTCACTTAGACCCGTAGTCATAGAATTCTCATCACAACCATCCACATGATTCCCACTCGAAGTGTGATTCTTCTAGGAGAACATACTTGTCAAGACAAATTTCATATGTCAACATCCATTAATACACAATTAGAGTATCTCAAAAGTACCTACTCATTTCTATAGTCCCAAAGATATAAATGGATCATCAATCAGATGAAATATTTAAGAGTTATAGGAATTTTAGGGAAAATTTTCTGGTTGGGTCTGGGTCTAGCCGAACCGAACCGCCAGGGTGACCCGGCCGGTTTGGGCTCGACCCGGACTGATGTAAGTCTTCCTGACCTACCTGAATCACTAAAGTGTTCCAGTTTCTCCACTCAGGATGCAGCAGGTGCTGTGTCCTCACCTGAGGAATATGTCCTGTCGCTGAGTTCCCCACCCATGTCCTTCTATCGCGTACCCCACCCATGGCTGACCGTTGTATTCCCCACCTACATCTGATGTCGTGGGTCCTCCTCCATGGTCCTATTGGACCGTGGTTCCCAGCTTCATGACACAGGATGCCTACCATGTATGTCGTGAACCACCTACAACCACCTACCGACGACCTCTACTCACCTACCATTATCCCCTTCTCACCATCCACTGCTATTTTTGTGGGTTCCACCACTGTCGGCCTTCGATTTTCCTTCCCTGGACACTATCATGGATGGCTTGGTCATGATCTTAAATCGCCGACAAGGCCCTTATGGCCATGACCTTCCACCAACATTGTGAACCACCTAGCCATATCCTTCCTCTCTTAGCAATGTCATCTCCCGCAGACTCCTTACATAGGCTAATACGCCACCGATGTCCAGACAGGACTGCATATTACCGTCGTTGTCATCCATCGAGCCGATGACATGGATCATTGCAACACAAAGAATTGGAAGAACACAATAACACCAAAAATAGATGGATTTGGGCCTTGTTTGTGTCTGCCCCAATCCATCCGCATTAAAAGTGAAATCATGGGGTGGAGATTGAAAATCTAAGAATGGATCACATCAAAATATGGATGTCCCTGATTCATAATCCCATGATCAAAACCCACCCTCATATAGGATCAATCCATGGGTCAACCGATTCATGGGTTGATCTATATTTATTTCTCAAATACATGAATGGGGAATTAAAGAAATCAATTCAAAAAAACCCCTACCTGGGATTTGAAAAATCTTTAGTGAAGAATGGAGCTTCACCATTGTCATTCATTGATCCTAGATCTGTGATCTATCATTGTTAGAGAAATCCTTCGAAGAGGAGGGGGCCTTTGTTATCATTGATGATCCTTCATTATCCAATGAAATTATTTCAATGCTTCAGAGCAAACTATGGGACCCTCTCCTAATCACGTATCCCTATTAAACTGTTAATGGAAGGAAAATACATTTTAGCATTTCTGCTTCACCGAGTCACAACGTCATTATGCTATTTCATATATGAAATTAAACAGTTGACACGTCATTTCATTGTGGATAGACATTTTGAATAAAATAAATTTTCTTATGTTTATTTTTTTTAAATGCCCAAAAAATAAAATTTACCCTCAACCTATGCCAGATGATGTTAGTTTATTCATAAAGAAAAATTCATTTTTCCAGAGACAATGGCGCCGTCAAATTTTTTAAATGGTCACCCGTTTTTAAATTTCCAAAATCGTATAAATGTGATAAAAAAATTAAAAAATTATTTTAGGCACCCAGGGTGTCAGAATCATGTGCTGGCTCTGTACATCGTTTCAAATCAATCTATATAATTTAAAAAAAATTACATGGAAAATTCGGTACATTACATCACAAAATTTGAAATTATTTATTTCAAAATTTCATCATTATTCTGGATTATTTTTGTTTTAAGTCTCCCTTAGTAGAATAATTTTTTATTTTTATCATAAAACAAATATATTTCCACAAACTATAGTTATTAATTAAATTTTAATGTAATAGTACTATGTTCTAGTCTTTGATGCTTAAAATTATTGATAATTTATTTTAATAATATCTGGCATTATATCTACCTTCAAACACAATTCTTTTTTCATTATAACCCTTCTTTTATAAAAATGTTCGAATTTTTTAACCTTTTAAAATGGATTTATTAAGTAATTTATTATCCATTTATTAATTATTTAATTATTTTTAAAGGATTATGCATTTAATTTTCAAAACAAGTTTGTTTGTATTTTACCAAAAATGTAAAAGAATATTTGTTTGACCTTGTATGAAAGGAAACGAACATCACACTGTCATGAACAATAAATATTTTCAATGTTAATTTACAATTTTCAAAGGCTATTTTTAGTGAAATGTTTTTTAAAAATATTATTTCAACATTTAGTTTTTTTTAAAAGTAATTTTCTAAGTGAAAATGTTTTTTTCTAGAAAAGATTATTTCAATGACATTCTTATGGTATTTCTATTAATCAAAAATATAAACCCTTTATTGTACTTGTGGTCTAAAAATAATATATTGTATTGATATAATCCATATTCTTTTATGGGATAGTTTATGATCATTTTGATGGAGGATGTAAAATTTTACTAGCATTCACCATATTACTCTGGATGGTTTATGATTATTTTTATTTGACTGGGGTTAGTATTTTCATTTTGTATATTAGTTTTTCAATTTGAATGTTTGTGTTAATTATTTTAACCCCTTTAATATGAAGAATTAATTATACTATGTAATTGATTGGTGGGTCTTGGTTACAGATATCCTCTTAATGCATTGACAGGTCTCATGAGACAAATTAATTGGAAAAATTAAATAGATTTTTACGAGTAGATTTAAAATGTCTTGTCAATTTTTTTGATAGTATGTTTAATATGTTTGAAATTATTAATTAAATCATCATGATATTAGTTATTGATTCCCATTAGATTGTTTGACTAGTTAGGATATCCATGGGTAAGTATTAAGATCATATGATTATTGATACTACAATATTTGATCCTCATTTATTCCTTCTGTTCTCTCTTCAAGTTATTATTTAATAGGAATGTGTTTGAGTTATTTACCTTTCTATATTGATTATGACTATTGTTTTCATATATTCTACAGTAATATTACCCTTACTAAGCATCAAAACTCACCCATTTATTTTGTTTTGTTTTCCCCAAGATATCATGAAGTTTTTTTGTGATTTAAATGCAAAGATATGATAAGGGGGATAATGGAATTATCAAAGAAAACACTTTATGTATTTTAGGTTTTCAAATTTATGTGAAATTCAATTATGTATCTATTTTACCAAGACTACTAAACTATTCTGTCCTTTGGGATGCAATTCCTTGTATATAGTGCCAATGTAATAAATTAGGCGTTAGCTTCTAACTATTGGGTAATGGGAATTTACACTGTATTATTATCCTAAAAGCCTATCTTCATGGAGGCATCCTGAATGTTAACAATACATACCACATATAGAAGATCATATACAAGAATATGAATAAATGAGGGCATGAATGTTAATATTATATGATTATTGTACTATTGGTTCCTTATAAATAATATCTCTACATGTCTAGTGAAAAACAATGGAGTCTGAGCCATGGTGTATGGATATGTCGGCCAACACACCATAACTGGGTTCCCATATGGAGAGCCAAAATCAAGATAATTTGGAATATTTTCATTAATTTCCCAAACCATTCCTTAATATCGACCCCAAAACCCCAAACACCAAGCTAATGGAAAACATCCCCCAATACCAATTTATCATGACCCGACCCACCGAGACCCCTACTAAGTTGGAAGTAAGCCGAGTGTGATAACAAAATACCACCTCTAATAGGATATGAGATGTATGCTAGCATAGAGTAGGATTATAACTAAAATGAGAGGAATTATACTAAATACCTATAAACAAACACAAAACCACCTCTACAAAACAATGTAGAGATATAATAAAACACCGAACATCTTAACTATAAACCATGGATCAAACTAACTATAAGAAATACAAAAAATTACATAAAGGGAAAAAATTAGATATAAAGGGGAATGATACACACCAAACCATAAATATAGAGAAAATATAAAAAGAACTGAATAAAGTGAATGGATTAAAGATATTTAGACACCCAATCTCCAAGGCTGACCATCAAACAAGATCAGTGCCATGAACCACTATACTCAACCAAAACTAGGTCCACCAATGTTATCGATGATATTCCTATCATATGTACAAAAAACAACGTGAGTGGTAAAATCCCCATAATAGGTGAGTATATACAAACCCAGTAAGACACCATAAAAAAAATAAGGGAGAAATAGAATGAAACAACCTTCAACTCAATATATAATTCTAGAGGGTAAAGACACCCAATAGATATGCTTAGATAAAACCCAAGAGAAGATATAAAGGGAATAAACATCTCCAAAAATATATAATAATGAAGTGTATACTTATATATAGAAAGTTCCTATATACTAGAAATACATCACCCTTAACATATCAAGAGTTTGGAGGACTTATACTTCACCTCTTTGCACCACAATCATGGGAGAAATACTCTAATTGAGGACCTTAACTCAACTAGAGCTTCATTATGGGGTTCCCACTCAATATATAGAGGACCCACACCATATATAATGTGGGGTAGTTCTATTTATACATGTATAAAGGATATAAGGTACCGATACCATGGAGAGATACATTGGAGTACTAACCTCAGTAAGGCTTTAATGACCACACCTGGTCACTACCACCTAATAATAGTCACTAAAAGAATCATCCCACTAGCATCACCTCACATCATATCTCTAATGGTGAAATAGAGGACACCATGATGTCACTTATGGAAAACTAATATGTATAGGCTACTCTTGGGCCCAAATCATAGTTTTTTTTGAAGATGATAAGTAAAGTATTAGTCTTATAGATTTTACATATTCTTTAAATAGGGTTAAACAACATGTGACCTCACTTGGAAACCTAGGTATGTACTTGCCTTCTCATGTTTTGGATGGCCATGTGGATCTACATAGTGTGTACATAGAGTAAATTATATGTATTGGATTCCAAGGTATTCCACTGTCCTATATCTCATGCACATGTGCTTTGTCTTGTGACCATGTACTCTAGTTGTGCCCATGTATATAGCGAGGTTTCGGTAATCTAGCCATGTACATGTACATTGGCCATGCTTGTTCTCATGTACCCAACTATGCTCATGTACCTAGAAGTGTTTGTTGAAATATACCCTGAGGTACATTTTGCGTCACTAGCTAAAATTCATATTACATGGGGTTAGAACTCATTACACGTGATATTTAACTCTTTGAGAAACCCTAACCTCTATAGGAGGAGACTACATGACATGTGGTCCTCTAGGATATAAAACATGTATTGTTTATAATAAAATGAAGATTTCCTTATCATGGATGTCAGATCTACAATTTACTCCATCTTATTAATAGTTTTACTATCCGAAATCAACCAAAATCGAAGGTGGGAAAGTCTCTAATCATGGGTTCCTAGCCTATGGTGGCCAGAAATGGGAACATCAATTACCCAACTAGTAATATTTCTCACCATTTTCTAACATTCACTGTTCTGATCCTTAAAGATATCACATAGAACCCACTAAATACCTTTGATACCACTCTTTCAAGACCCAAAACACTAGGACCCATCCTGGGATTTTTTTTATGCAGAATCACCTTATCTTAGCTTATTGTAGGTGATCTTGGGGGATCACAATCTATATAATAGCAGTCGAGGAGGGGTCCGAGTTGGTTGTTTCATGACAATTAGAAGCTTATCATGGACAGGATAATGAACAAGTATTATTTACCCCAGATTGATAACAGATTTTATCAACCAAGTGTGGATCAATACTTCTCAAAACTGGATCCTCAATCATGATACCATGAACTATGGGTAAAAAATTAGGACCTTTCAAGAAAAAAATTCTGTATAATATATTAACATTATTTTTTTATTGTGATGCAATTAAGACTAGAAAATACATTGAAAGCCAATGGTATTTAAATATTATATTATCATATATTCTAAAATTATGGAGTAAAATTAATTTTTTTAGTATTATTCTAAATAAATTAATTAGTCATAATTTTTATGAAAAATAAAAAAATGGGACTTTTGTTAAGAGAAAGTGATATTAATAGGTCATATAATATTTTGAAATAAGATATTTATTGACCCTTTAATATAAAGGTTATTAAATAATGTCATGAACAAATATCTATAAAAAATAAATAGTTTTTCCTGATTATATATGACTCATTAATGGTTTTCTTGAAATGGATTGTGAGTTTCTATTTCACCCCAAAAAGTGTAAAAGAGAAAATTTTTATTTGATAGTGTGTATGACACAAAAATCCAAACGTAGAATGGAATATAAACTCTATATAATTTATATTATATATAATATTTTAAAAAAAATTAATATATTATATATCTTTCAATTCATGAAATACTAAATTATCAAATGCCTCACATATTGATGAGTTTCTTCTATGACTTGTGTTACATGAAAGACCGAGTTCTATCGAAAAAATATATATTATTAAAACATTATTATTTAATTTAAAAAGATATAACCTATCCTATAAATTAGGGATTATGAATAATATTAACTATCTTAGGAAAATATATGGTTTATATAAATATATAATGCATTTATAGTTAAATAATTAATTAGAAATTAATATAAAAACCAATTGAATAAAAATGAAATGTTTTTAAGATCACAATGGTGTTTTATCACATCAAATAAAATTAATTACTGAAAGTGAATGATGTTAATGAATTAAATTTATTATATATTCAATAAAATATCTTTTATATTTTTATAAAATATTTTATAAGCATAACATAAGAATAAATCCAATTTTATTCAAAAAATGGTATTTTTTTAGAAAGACAATTTTGTCACCTATTAATGGTGCATGTATTTGGAAAATAAATTTTGGAAATTTTATATGTAAAAATTAAATTAATTTTTTAAAAAGAAACTTGAAAATTATCTTAGGGTGATTTCATGGAATTGTTCTGCAGTGATTTATGTTTTGATGAATAGGGAAAATATAGAATTATAATTGAAAACTATTTTTTGCCTAATTTATTTATATAGTAATATAATATTTTAAATTTGGTTTAATGTCACATTTTTTCAACTATAAATATATTAAAACAATTTATTTCATTTTAATCAATATCAAATTGAAATTTTATATGAAATCATTTGAACCGTTTGAATATTTTTTACTTAAAAATCCAACATTGTTGTCACATCCACAAGATTTATTTTAAATTAATTTATACCAATTATGTGATTGAAATTTGGAATAGTAGATTAAATATTTTCTATCAGAATAATATATAATATCTAATCATGTCCATTTTTTACCCAAAATACTAGTGAATGTAGTTAAAATTAATTACAGCAATTAAGGTAAAATTAAGCCTAACAAGAGATTAAACATTAAACATAAGAGCCCAAACGGCCTAGAAATTTTCCAAAATAAACAAGATGGACATAGTTAGACCTTATATACTTTTTTATCAAATTTGGTTCATTATTGGACCCAATTTACATGGAAACACTGTGGTGCAATTCCCTTTTAAAAAATTTACAGGAATGCCACTCCTCCTTCACTATAAAAAAACACACCCCTCCATCTTATTAACGCATCTAAACAATTTTTTCTCAAAATAAATTACCATAATAGTCATAAAATATCACTCCCTTAATCCATGAGTTGTAATTTTGGGATTAAACCAAATGAATAATGTCTTTTGGTATAAATTAAAAGGAGTTACCCAAATAAAAGGTAACGTTCTTCAACAATAAAATTTGTTTCATTTACTTCTCCACACCTTCAATTATTTTTATATAATTCTTATATAATAAATTAATTATCATAAAATAATTTTATTTATTTATTATAAGAGTTATACTTACTCTTTCACACATATCCATCAAAATGTGTAACACAATTATCGTTTGTGTGTACAGTGGACAACCACCTCACGAACTGATGTCGTTCATTCTTCTATTACCACCTTTCATGGTTGTAAATAATGATGGATTCATATTTTATATATAATATATATAGAATTTATAAAAAATTTATTCTTATTTAACTATTTATATAACCATACCTTCTTTCCATCCATTTTGTGGGAATATGAGAACATCATTTGTAGACGTGTGGGTTGTCGTCTCCTCAAAGAGATGTGATTTGTTCAAAAGTTATGTGGAACGTATTAAAAATGATTTTAATAAACATATGTGATATATATGAAATAAATATGATAATGTAATTATATTATACAAATATATCAATTACTTTTCATTCTTTTAATATGAAATGAAAATGAAAACAATGTTCATGCATACGTACAACATACCGTCTCCATCAATGATACATTTAATTTACTATCTGAAATTATTTTGGATTATAATAAATATATTTGATAATTAAATCATATTTTACATCCTGTAGATGATTAAATCTTGATCAAGTTAAGAAGAACAAAAAATTACAATTCAAAACATACTCGAAAAACTAGTCAATTCACACCCAAAATAGTGAAAATAATGAATTATTACTAACAAAATGGTAATAAGATATTATATGAAGATAATATATGATATTATAAAATTGTATATGATTATGGTATAATTTCATAATATTCATAAAACCACTATATATTAGGTTAAATTATGTTCACCCAAAAGGAAATACAAGGTAAGGGACTTCATTTCAATTTTCATTATTTAATGAATACTTTTTCATTGTGCACATAATTTATTATATATGGTGTATATAAAACCCCATTGAAATTACATATCATGATTAATTAATTATTCATGGAATTTTGAGTTTAAATTTGAATTATTTCATCTAAGGGGATTTGAACATAAGGTTACCATGTGGTAACAAAATTTCATAACTCAATTCATTTTCATTGGGTTATATTAATTGCTTTCATTAATATTATATGATTATATGTATAATGGCATTGACTATATATTGATGTATTTTAACCTTCTATTTTTGGATTTTCAGTTTATACACAATAAACCCTTTCGTTTTCTTAACCTTTCAGTATTCAAAACCTTTATCAACCAATAATACATTTTTCCACTCTTTGGTACTTGAAATATTTTAGAAAATGTATTTAATAAAAACCAACTTAATTTTTGTCTTGAGTCAGAGAATATATTTTCTTCTAAAAAATATATTTTCTAATATGTTTTGAAAAATGTTTTTAACCTTTAAAAATGGTTTATTAAATTCATTTTACCCTTTTTTCTTTTATAAATGTTTTAAAAGGAATCTTCTTATCCCTGTCAAAACAAGAAACATCTCTATAATTTTTCCATTACAAAAAGAATGTTCTATTTTCCTAGTATGAAGATTATATAATTATCCATTATAATTTCTTTTATGCTTACTTTGAGTATTTAAATGGGTTAATTTTTAAAGATTTTTTTAATGTAATGTTCAAAGAAAAGGATTTAAAAATGTTTTTCAAAATGAAAATGATATTTTACACAATTTTTAAAGACCTTTTTATAGTATTTTAATTCATCCACAACAAAAACAATTTATTTTTATTAATTGTGGGATATGTTGTATTAAATCTATCTTTATGATTACTCTAAATTGTGTTATATTGATTTGGCCAAGGATAGTGTTGACATTTACTTACTTGATTATTTTTTGTAAACCTCTTTAATTATTCACATTCTTGTGATCATTAGACATTTATTTAACCTAATGATACATATAATTTATCATGGATATGTTCATTTCATAAAACTTATGCCATTTTTATATATGGTAATTAATTTTATTTTTTCTTTGTTATGTACATAAATATTGATAAATCTTTATTCTTTACTCAGTATGGATATTTGATAAGGTGTATTGTACATCAATTAAATAGAGTACTCGATATATGAGGAATGATTTGGAAATGCACTATATGGGTTGGGGACTTGTTAATTCAAGCCCCTAGATGAATCGATAGTCACAAGAGACAGAATTTCATAGAGAGCCTATGCTAAGGAGTTTTCACCTAGTATATTTTAAACCATTTTGAGGATATATCATTATGGTAAAGGTATCATGATCATGTGGAAAATGAAATATAATAATTAAGAATTCCCTATATTGAAAATTCATTTGTAGTATTACCCATGATATTATTTATTTGAAATTATCTATGGATTTACTTTCATTATCAGTTTATTGATTACATGGAATGTGTGTTCAATTATTTACCTTTATATATTAATTATTCCTTATCCAGTTATTTCAAATTTCATGTGTGTTCAATTATTTACCCTTCCACACTTTTTATTAACTTCATACTCAGTTTATTGATTATATGGCATGCTTGTTTAGTTATTACCTTTCCATATTGATTATTCTCTTTTATTCATTATTTCTCCCTCTATACATTACTCTTAATAAGAATTTGAGATCACCCTTATATTTCTTCCTTTATTTAATAACATAATAAATGTGCAAAAGGATATGAAAATATATTCTAAGTGGGAATAAAGTTATCCTAAAAAAATTATGTTATACTTAGTGTCTTTCTTAGTAGTACAAGACTCGTTTATGTATATAGTTTACCAAGACTACTAAACTAATCGGTCATCTGAGACTCATTTAATACTAATCATTCCAATCTAATTGTTTTAGAAAATAGCTCCAGGATTTCTAGGTTTGGGGAAATATAGTTGGCATCAAATAAAATTTAGTATAAACCTTGATAACTATAATTAATAAAAAATAGATTAGATAATATAACACTAAGGTAGAATTTGAGTACACATATAGAAGAAAATTTTAAATTTTTTGGTTGAATATATATTATGTGTTTTTCCTAGAAATAAATCCTTATCTGGATACTACAGGTGGATTTTATTTTGGCACATATATACCTAGGGTTAAAAACTTATAAAATGTGCATCAAGCTTGAATTGAGAATCACCTAGTACACAAAAATGTTCCTTACTACGCACCAGGTTTGAATCTCATAGTGGATATGCTTAGGATAATTCAAACATTACAGAAAAATTGTTTTGGATTAGAATAGATAATGAAATTTAATAACCAAGGTTAAACCATAGGTGTGTTAGATAAAAAAATGAGTTTCAATATTTTGACACCCTAAAAATAATTATATGGTTTTACCACTATGATAATTGTTGATCACACTATAATTTTAGTTTTAGTAAATGGATGGAACCAAAAATAATAATGTTAACATTGAACACTAAGGAAAAAAGTGGTGTAAATGAGTGACAAAATGGGGTGCTGAAAGGAGTAAAAGATATCATGTTTATGCATACTCAATTTTCATGAAATATGATTAACAATATATACCACAACCAACTCCAGAACTCACCAAATAATAGAAGGATAAAGGACTCAAATATCTTTAGTGGGGGAGGCCAAGGAGAAAAGAAGGATCAATTTACATCATGAATGAAATAATGAAGGAGAAACCTAGAAAATTGTCTCAATAGAACAAAAAATGATTTATATGTGGGAAAGAAGGACACAATGAAAATAACTATCAAGGAAAAATTAAGAGTATAATAGAAGGAAATAAAACCCATCATAATGATCCATTTGTAGTTTGGTGCCTTAAATCTGGGGAACCATGGCATAACATGATTCAATTCCATTTTCTAAAGAATAAAATATAGATTAATTAGAGAATTATGTAGATATAAATGGATGAAATATGTTTTTATTGAGATTGTATTGAAAACCTTAGTTAAAAGGCTATTTACTGATTAAATTTCATGGATGTCAATCATATATTTTTTGAAATTATATTAATACAGTTTATAAAAAGTACAACCCACATTCTGGGTGAAAACCCATCAAATCTGGAAAGGTGTTGGGGCATAAACCCATAACTAAAGGATGATAAGGGTTTCATGCCTACAACTTGCTGACACACTGTCTTGGTTAATATGTAATTATTTTTAGTTAAACAATTTTATGAATAAAATGTTAATGAAGAACCATTGGTATCAATTTTTAGGTTTAGAGATTATTGTATTTACAATTTTGGATTCTTAAAATTATTAAGGACAAATATAATGAATTGATTTATGGGTATTATGATTCATTTAAGTACAATTTTAGTTTGTAAAATGGGTTCATCGTAGGATATATATTTCATAGAGTGAGGGATAAACTAGAATTTGATAAAAGAACAACCAAAAGATGATATTGTTCTTATGAAATTGAAATGTATCAATTAATTAATGTTCCTTAAATCCATGGTTAATAAAATAATTCCTAAATATTAAGAAAAGTATCATTAAACAAAAAATTAATTATAATACCTTTATTTTTTTGAACTAGTGGTCTTTTAAATCATCATATATTTATGGATTTGAGGCCCTCAACATTCCATTAATCATTCACTTGTTTTTGATCGATGATCTTAATAAATCCCTATAAACATGTATCCTTTTCACATGTGAACTTATTTTAGCTTTCCACTAATGTTCTCCTACATAGAGACCTAGTTATATGTTATTTCATGTGGCCTTTATACTTATTATTATCTATTATTAAGTGGATGTTTTATTAACTCCTCCCCTGAAGGGGGGTTTTCAAAAAATTACTTTCCAAATATTAAAACATTAACTTTGAATATCATGTTTAATTTGAGAGGTTGCAATTTATTTATGGTGGGGAGAATGTATCACCCTAAAAATTCTAAGAGTGACTTTTTATTTGATCGCGTGTATGATACGCAAAAGAAAACATAAAAAGGAATATAATCTATTAATAATTTATGGTATATTTAATATTTTAAATAAATTTAATATATTTTATAGATTTTTATTCACATAATACCAATTTATCTTATGGTGCACACAATGACATTCTTTGATGACTTGTGTTAAACACAAGACTGAGTTATACTAAACAATAATATATTATTAAAACATTATTATTTAATTTAATTTGATATAACTTAGAACATAAATTAGTGGTTATGAATAATATTAAATAACTTATTAAAATATACAATTTATTAAAATTTAAATTGATCTCATAGGTTACTAAATAATTATAAATGAACATAAAACCAATTAAATAAAAATGAAATGTTTTTAAGCTCACAAAAGTGTTTTATCATAATAAATCAAATTAATTAATATTAGTGAATGATATTAATATATATATATATATTCTATAAATTATTCTTTACATATATTCAATATATTTGGGAATAATAGGATAAGAATAAATCCAATTTTACCCATAAAAATTATATTTTTTAAAAAAGTCATTTTTTCCACGTTTTACTAGCGCAAATATTTTAAAATAATATTTTGGAATGTTTATAAATTTTTTATGTTAAAATAATGTTTATTTATAAAATATTAATGTAAATTTTTTTCTTAGGGTGAATTATTGGTAATTTTCTATGAAGTTTCATTTTTTGATGAATAGTAAAAAATACAGAATTTTATTTGAAAACATATTTTTTGTCTAATTTATTTATATAGTAAAATAATATATAAATATTTCTTTAAATTAAAATTAGTTAAATTATATATCCATTAATTTAATTTAGGACACTATAATGAATTTCACATTGAAACTAGATATGAAAACAAATCACTCCTTTGAACATTTTTACTTTAAAAACCTGCTTTGTCATCTCGTTTTCCGGATTAATTTTAAGTTAATTTTTTCCAATTATGTGAATGGAATTTGGAAGAATGGATTAAATATTTAGAATAATAATAATAATATATAATTTATAATAAGATCAAATTATTTTTACAAAATATATTAGCGAATGCATTAAAAATATAATCACACTGATTAAGGTAAAATTAAGCTCAATAATGGAAAAAACCTTTAACATATGGGCCAAAATGGAGAATAAAATTATCAAAAATCAATTTTATGGATATATTTATACCATATAATAATTTTTATAAATTTTATTCCATTATTGGATAAATGTTTTATTGGAAAATGTGAGTGTAATTCCCTATTCAAAATTTTATAAGAATACCACTTCTCCTCCACTATAAAAAGACACCAACCCCTCAGACTTATTCACAATTATAAAACCATTTGATTCATCAAATAAATAACCAAATATGATACAAACGTAACTAAACTAAACCTAGAGGGAAAAATAGGCAAAAATCAAACCATGTAAGTCTTTTGGGATAAATCAAAAGGAGTTACCCGAATAAGTGGCAACGTTCTTCATCAATCACTTTTGATTCATTTAATTATCCTCCCATTTAATTATTTATATATCATACTGAAATAATATCGTATTTATCTTCAATATAGATAAAAATGTTTATTATATGAGTTATACCAACACTTTCAATCACATCCATCAGTATGCTACACCCAATCATCTTTCGTGTTTATGGAAATCTACCGCCACACAAACCAATGTCATTCATTCTTCCATTAATACCATTAAACGGTTTGAAATAATGTTATGTTTATATTTTATATTATATATATATAATTTATAGTTTTTTATTCTTCTTTACCTTTTTATATAACCATAACTTCATGCCTTAAATTTTTTTGGAGTATGATAACATCATTTGGGGATGTGTAGACTACCGCCTCCTTAAAGCCATATGATTCATTCAAACATTTCATGTTTTTATTAAGAATGTGTTTAATAAAACTATGTGAAATAAATTAAATAAATATTATAATTTAATTATATTATACATATATACCATTTACTTTTCATTATTTTAATATGAAACAAAATTAAAATAGCGTTCATGCACACGCACGACCTACTATCTCTATGAACGGTGCATTTCATTTCCTATATCCATTTTTTTGGATTAATATAAATACATATATAATGAATATATATTATAATTAAATTATTATTTACATCCTAGAGATTATTAAATTGTGATCTATGTAAGAAGAAAATAATAAAATCAAAACATACTAAAAAAATTAGGCAATTAACACCTAAAGTAGTGAAAATATTGGAATATTATTAACAAATGGGTAATAAGACATTATAAGAATATAATATATGATATTATAACAAATATTATGTTTTTGAAATATGTTAATAACATTACTTAAATCAGTATTCCTGAGGTTAAAGGTTGTTCACCTAACCAAAAATGCAAGGTAAGGGACTTCATCTCAATTTCCATTTTTTAATGAATAATTTTTTGTTATAAACATAATATCTTATATATGGTATACATACTACAAAATTTAAATTTAATATTATTAATAATTAATTATTCATGGTATTTTTGGTTTAAATATTATTTATTTCATATAAATTAATTTTAATATAATGTTACCAAGTGGTAAATATATTTCACAACTCAATTCCTTTTCAAAATCAGTATATTTTATTTAAAAAAACCAATTTTGAGGGTTAAGGGGGAACCCTCACAAAATAAATAAGTTGCAAGACTTAAATAACATATCCACACCATTAACACAAAATAATATAAAAAAACCAGTAAATTCAAAAACTATTCTATTATAAGCCCTTCCCTAAAACATTTCTAGTGAAGTGTACTTACCTCTTTTATCGGGTCCTCCATGATGACATCTTCAAGATGTTCAAACAAAATTTTCCATGTTAGAATAAAATATTCTAAATTTATTTTACTTTCATTGAAACCTCTAATAATATTGAGTTATTTATCGTTGAACCATCCCTCTGCTCGTCATTGGTATCCAATGGTAACAATCCCTCAACTATTTTGTCTACATCTTCTGGGTTCCCTTACAAGTGTGGCCTCCTCTAAATGTTTTTCCTATGAGTGAAAGATTAGGTCTTATGCCTTCCCAAATTTATATATCTCTCCCCCATTCTTTGAGTTGTCATTTCTGAGCAGACCTGGTCTCAATCAGTTTAGGAAAATAAGAGTACTCTTTACACTTTGTGGAATTGTTCCCTACAGTTAGGATGGAACTGCCATAGTCTTGGTTCCATTTCAGACAATTATTCCTTATAAGGATATGAATTATTCTTTTATATCTTCCCTTTGTACTATCTCATGATAATTATTTATCACTTTATTAATTTTAATTTTGATACTATGCTTTTTCATTATATTGGGATGTGTCTCTTACTCTATATCCCATTGTTCTTCCGTTTGACCCTCGACTTTCAGACCTTGAGAGAGGTTACCAAATTTAGTAGTGTACTTGGTACTTATTGAACCCAATATACTAACTAGATTTAACCCATCCCCTTAAAATTTGGATTTTCCCTACACTTAAAGCTCCTGGTTCTAAATATTTTAATCATTCTCATATGAAACCTATACTTGAGTAACACCACCATTTGGAATCATAACCTCTTCATATGAGAAGGGAGATGAGTTCATTCTCAAATATCCCTCGATACTCTTCCAGACTTCATTTCTTCCCAAAAATCATGTATCATATGATCATAAACATAATATAAATTAGGATCTGAAAGGATGTCTCTTACTTTTTTATGTATGGATAAAGTATTACCTCGCTAGTTCCCAGATTCTCCAACTCAATATTATTTCATGGTTTGGTAGTAGCCAAAGGTTCCTTAACAAAGTCCCCAAAATCCTACAGTGGATGGACCTCACCCAAGTTATATAAAGGAGGGGACACTAAGTAGAACCCAAGCATTACATTCCTTCAACTGAGGAAATCATGTCCATGATGGGAACATGATGATAAAAATTGGACCTATAATTCCTTGGGTTATATGAATTCCTCTTTGTCATTAAAATTATACGATTATGTGTATAATGTATTTTACTATATATTTATGTATTTACACCTATTGTATGTGTATTTATAGTTTATACACAAAGGTTCCTTTACAAAGTCCCCAAAATCCTACAGTGGATGGACCTCACCCAAGTTATCTAAAGGAGGGGACACTAAGTAGAACCCAAGCATTACATTCCTTCAACTGAGGAAATCATGTCCATGATGGGAACATGATGATAAAAATTGGACCTATAATTCCTTGGGTTATATGAATTCCTCTTTGTCATTAAAATTATACGATTATGTGTATAATGTATTTTACTATATATTTATGTATTTACACCTATTGTATGTGTATTTATAGTTTATACACATAATCAATTCATGGATTAATTCCCACTTTAACGTTATGATCACATTAGGTGCTTATTTCACAATCTCATTCAAAATGAGATTTCTTAATATTGATATACCATTAAAGGAATTTTTATATTCAGTGATCAATAAATTCTTCAATTTTCAGACACTGTTATTATTCATTTCCTTTTTCAAGTAATGATACCATTTTTTCCACTCTTTGGTGGTTGAAATGTTTTATAAAATGTATTTAATAAAACAAAACTTTATTTATCTCTTTAGTCATAGAACCTATTTTCTTCCATAAAACCTATTTTCTAAAATGGTTTTAAAATTTTTATCATTTAAAAAATGATTTATTAAATAAATTCTTATACTTATTTTATTTTGAAAAAGTTTTCAATGGAATCTTCCTATCACTTTCCGAATAAGGCACTTTTCAAACATTTTTACATTTAAAAAGGAATGTATATTTTTAAATTATATTAAATTTATGGAATTATCCACTATTATTTCTTTGAAGCTTAATTTAGAATATTTAATGGTTAATTTTAAAAAAAACTATTTTTAAATTCATATTTAGAGAAAATAATTTCCTTTTTTTCAAAATGAAAATGATATTTTCTTCAAGAAAGTTTTTAAAATGTATTACTATAGTATATTTCATTGATTAATAACAACAACACTTTATTTTTACTCCACATGGGATATGTTTTATTGATACCTTCCTTATTATTCCATTTGATGGCATTTGATTCATTTGGACAAAGATTGTATTCACATTCACTTCCATAATTAATTTTATTTGTCCCCTTGAACTATTCACTTTCCTATCATCATTGGAAGTTGAATTCCCCCTAGTTATTGATATCATTTATTATGTGTATCATCATTTCTTAAACCATATAACATTTTTACATACAGTTATTACTTTGATATTTACTTAATTATCAGGGGAAATATTGATAAATGCATATTCTTTGCTCAATATGTGTAGAGACCCAAGCAAGACGTACATGTAAATTTCATTAATTTTTAGTAATACTTAATATATAACAAAAATAGACACACAAGGACCGTAATAGTTTAGTGTCTTTGGAAACTTGGAATATAATCTTCTAATCGTGGTGAAAGATCTTCAACATCTCCCATAAAGATCTTCCCCTTTTGTTTTCTTACCTAAAAACTTTCTTTAAATCCCAGGGACAAGAAAACATATAAAGGGTGATCGGAAATGCTTAGTAAGGGTAAGAATGAAGAAAATAAAACAAATCATATACATTTGAACTAAAAAAACATGATCATAATGTTTAAACATCAAAATCTTAACCAATGACATAAAACATGGAAGTACATAAGGAATAGATCGTAAAGAAACATCAATCATGATAAAATACAATGGGAATAAAGAATGTAACTATGGAAAACATTAAGCACTTGTTATTATTTCCATAGTGGCCAAGGCATTGCTGCCAAGACCATCTTAATGGACAAAGTACCTTTCTGAATCGAGTTCACTCCTCGTTCCAGTCCTGTATCACTGAACTGAATTAACTTTCCATTCTAGCCATGTCTATCTCATGAGATATAAATCCTTACCCAATTAATTGGAGGGAGATATAGGTACCACCCATCTCATAATGAAACCATTCTTATGTGTGCCACAAAATAAACATAAATCATTCATCATAACTCAAAGAATAAAATGGGTTTCATAAACATCATCCCATCTTAACGTAATCCACATAAAACAAATGGAAATAATTTCATCATAAGAAGAATCAAAACATGTAAATAATAGAGACATTATACTTGAAACATAATCTTAGTAAATAATGTCATCTTATATGGAAAATATTTTTGACAAAACACTTGAAATGAATTCTTGAGGAAAATATCCTTTCTTTTCAAAATCATTTTCTTTTGTCAAAATTCCTTGCAATTTAAAAAGAAAAGGATTTATTTGAAAATAATCATGCAATCTTGTAGATAAATCTTCATGAAAATTAGGCATTATGAAACCGTAAAAATCCGTTCGCACTGTATAAGTTAAAAATAACATTCTTCTCGTACTTTTCTCAGAAAAGTCAAAAAGTTTCTCTTGTGAAAAAAAGTAAGATTCCTTTAATAACATGTGGTAAATTTAAAAAATGGTTAAATGTAATTTAAAAATACAGAATTTTTTTTTGGAAAACATGGGCTTGGATGATAACAATAACCCCAAATACTTACGAATAAACAATCTTAGATAAAAATGAGACTGGAAAAGTTATCTCTTACCTTATGTCTGATATGCTTCGTATGTATCCAAACCTCCTATATAATGATTTAAATAATGTAATTTAATTATTATATAATCATATTCATTATTATGATATCATATATGGTTCACTTATGACTTTATATTACCCATTCTTTTGTACATTCCATGTTAAAGTTGCATTTTAGTTAAAATTGTTTTATTTATCGTATGTGTTTCGACTTGTTGTTATTGATATAATTACTTATATACTGGTTTACTTTATTCAATAATTTAAAAAATGTTTTATATATAATATATATTCATCGTATAAATATATATGACATATCGATAAATGGAATGAAATACACCGTTCATGGAGATGGTAGGTCGTACGTATGCATGAACGCTGTTTTCATTTTCTTTTTGAATGGAATGGAATTAAGTACATGAAACATATATGTAAATAAATCCAATATCATTATTTTTTAATATCATTCATTATTATTTATTATATATACACTTTATAATCATACGTGAATGGTTAATCCTGGAAAATGAATCTCATCGCGTTTATGGAGACGGTAGTCCGTACGTACGCACGAGCGATGATATTGTTTCCATAATTATTTAATATAATTTGGGTGAATGATATAATATATCAGAATCATTATAATTTTATAATAACCATATATAGTTATTATTTACACCATTATAGCCATCCATGTAAGGTGGTGGTGGAAGAACTAATTACCCCATGGCGTGGAGACGATATTCCGTAAGTACGCACGCGCAGTGATTTGATTTTCTATAGGATGGATAGAAGATGAAATGGGGTTGTTTCATATTTATAATATCATATCAGTATATGAGTGATACTTATGTTATTACTTTATAATGAAACAACTAAATACGAGGAAGTAGAAGAAGGAAGAGACTTGATAGAATCGATAGAAGAGATTACCTCTTCCTCGATGTGTCTCCTTTAAACTTACACTTAAGGGACTAGAGTTGGACTTTTGAGAATACCATTGCCTCTAATTTGTTTCTAGGGATGTTGAGAGGGGAAATGGGCTACTTTTGGCCGATCTTGAAGGCTCAATGTTGTGTAAAGAGAATAGGGAGGAGGTGCCGTTTTATAAGGGAGGAGAGGGGCACCTTTGGAAAGTGTGAAAATATTATTTTATTATAAACTTATCTTCAGTTTCAAAAGGTCCAAAAATCATTAAAGATGAAGATACAATGACTCATGGTCAAAATAAAATCATCCAATTAGAATTGGACATGTTTTGGATAATATTTTAATCATTATAATCTTATTTATTTAAATCATTTATTAATGAGGAAAATACTGCATCATTATTGTGTCATAAATAATTTAATTTACTGGATGTCTAAAAATTATAAAAAACTACCATCATGTATGAAATCTTTTTATCTTTCCAAATAATATTTATAGTCAAAAATATAATTTATATAACCCCTTTTAAAAATTAATTACCAAAAGAGTCTTGTTAATGTCAATTTTGTCTTTACATTAAATTAATTAATCCAAATTGTCATTATCACTACCAAGTGGCTCAATGGGGTCCCAAAATTGACCCAAGGATTCTCATAGTCAGCCAATACTCATCTTATTGAACTAAATTTTACTTCTTGATAACAACCATGTATGTCAGATTTTTGAAATTTAATAGTGGTTTCACTATTCATCAAAAATTGTAGTTTTTCAGAAAAATACCAAAAATTGAGCCTATTCTATATTTGATATTATGAATTAAAAAATGATTTCTATTTTTTCAAATTCAAAACATAGAAGTGACATTAATTAATTTTAAAATTAATTCCTGTTATCGAAACAAATAGCGTGTTTTTAAGAAACAATAACTATCAAATGATCGACACTTGTTTATTTCCAATTTCAAAGTTAAATTAATTCCAATGAACAACATTGGATTAAATGGTAAAAATATGTTAAAATCACACTTTAGAACCAATTAATAATATAATCTAACCATATAAATTATTGCAATGAAAAAAGTTGTTTTTAAATAAAATATAGCATGTTTTTACTATTCATTAAACTATGAAAGTTATCAGAATAATATGAAAAATTTATACAAATTAAATTTTTATATCATGATTACAAGGAAGAATTTTATTTTTTTCAAATTGATGTTATAAACATGTAAAAAACTAGATTTAAAGTGGGTGCACCATCAAAAGGCGGCAAAACTGCATTTTTTGAAAAATAATTATTTTACCCAAAAGAATTATTTTGTTCTCATACCATGTTCTAGAAAATGTGTATGTTGGATAATAATGTTATGAAATTAAAAATTTAGTTGATACTATTCATAACGGCTAGTTCATAATAATATTATAACCATATATCATTGTTTAGTGAAACCCGGTATTGCGTACAACACACGCTATCGAGGAAGGTCGCGATTATATGTAATGAACGCCAAGTCAGGGTTGCATGTAGTGAAAGACTCCTTTTTTGTTGTGTATAACAGAACCCAACCATATTTAATTTATACATTGAATATATATATATATACACTCAAGTTTGCAAAGAATAACTACTATTAAACAAACTTGAAATTGTGTGTAACATGATCCAAGATTAGTGTTATGTATACTGAAAGCTAATACGATGTTGCGTATAGCACAAGATAATATTGGTGTAGTTTATAATAGAAGATATGAAAGAAATTAAAAAGAATATATCTTATAAAATCTCGGGGTGTTACATTCTACCCCCCTTAAAATGAATTTCGCCCTCAAAATTTGTCGGGGTTATAAACGGTTTATTACATGAGAGTTTATTTCATAGAAACCCACATCATAAAAATAAATACTAAAACTTACTTTTAAATATGAACGTTCAAAACCAAAGTGATACCCAAAGTAACTCATCACTTGGGTTCCCACATATGAGATCATAGGTGAAAAATAAGGATATGGAAGAGAAATCTAACCATCAAGTTCTGATGGAGAGTGGTAGAGAACATGGCTATGAAAAATCCAATAATCACAAAGCCATAAATTTGTGATGATATAAGGTACCATATGATTCATAATATATGAGAGCACTAGGAAATATTTTTTGGTTTTCAATATCATTTCCTTAAAGTTGAAAATTTTGAATTAGAAGAAATACTTACTTGATTTTGGTACAATATCGCTATTGTTTGTGCCTTGAAAAAATTCCGCTTCATCTCTTAAACAAATGATGTTGAATTTTTTTTCGTGACGTGTTAGTAGATCATGCGATAGAATTATAGGTCATTCCATCAGTCTCAAACATAAGGTTAACGAAAGCTATATACATAAGTGAATCTATGGTGAAATTAGTCGTATATGGTTCCTAAAATGGACTTATACTTCATCTATCATACCGCTTAATAAAATAAAACTAGTTTCTACTAATCAGGGACTTCCTGTAGGCCAATGGTAGGAGATAAAGGTCTGTCGCACTTCAGTTGTGGGTTCGATTTCCACAGCCTTGTCCGACGTGACGGGTTGTCACCCGTTCTGCAGGTTGTGCCTTTTTCTAAAAGGAAACTATTATAACATTCCAGAATTAATATCGAAAAAAAGAGTTTTATCCTTAAACAATACTATCTGATGTCCAACATAATCCATTCCAATATGTAGGCTTATCCAAAATACATATGTCCAATCTCATAGTATAAATAAATTGATTACTTGAAAGGTCACATAACAAGCATGTGAATACCATCTTTTATCCCCCATATATCATAAGATATATCTAATTGGTCACATTCCAAACATGTTAATACCTTAATCCTGTATTCTTTTGAAACATTAATTACCATAGAACCTTTGTGAAAATGTGAATGTTATCAAAAGTTAACTCTTTCCACATACTAAAATCCCAAAATTTCTATATACTCAAACCATGAAATCACATTGTACTTATATCATTCATGAGCTCGTTAATACTATCAAAAATATCATTATCTCCTTATCCCTTCATTATGCGCATATCATCTAATTTACAAAAATATTTCAATCCCTTATCATGGTTACCGATACCATATTCTTATAGAAAACCACAATGGACCAATACATAGATATTTCAATATACTATAAAAGTACCTCAACAAAATTATTCTTGAATTAAAATACATAAGAACATAAATCCATTATCTTCAATGATTCGCATGTAATAGGTCCTTCCTCTATTTAGAAGTAGCTTCTTAGGTCAGGGCATTGACTTGGGTAATGCCCATGTTCTCCACAGATAAGACATTGGACTCTAAAACAGTGTATCACTCTATGACCCTTTTCTCCACATAGATAACATCTTCCCCTCCATTTGAGGTACTCTTCAAGGTTCTTCTTCCCTTCTTTATAAATATCAATCATTATTTCTCTATGCTCCTCACCATGCGAACATGCATAAAACTCCATCTTACTCTTATTTGATGACTTAGGAATACAACTAAAGTTCACCTTGTTAATCATATATCAAGATGATTGATTTGACATAATAAAAATATATTTATCTCTAAGAATTACACAATGACGTTGATCATAGTCACCAATTTGTCCATTGGAATCAATGTTAACTCAATTCCTTCTCGTTCCCTCCATTGACTAAAACTAGAAACCATAGTGTAAGAAACAGTTAAAATAACAAGGAACCACATAATCATAAAAAGTAAATTATGGGATGTCTAACTTATAAAAAATTCTTTAATCCATGACACCTTATGTTCACCCTAGGTTATTCATGATTGTCAACATAATTCTAGGACTATATCCTATACATATACTTAACCTTAGGGACATCCCTAGACATACCTTAGAAATATCTCCAGGGATCTCACAAAAGATTTCATGTCCTAGTTTCCAAAGGTTAACAAAACCTTTCCTATGATACCAAATATAGAGACCCAAGATTGAAGTACATTTAAATTTCATTACTTTTTCAAAATACATAATACATAACAAAAAACAGACACACAAGGACCATAATAGTGTAGTGTCTTTGGAAACTCGGAATATAATCTTCTAATCGTGGTGAAAGATCTTCAACATCTCCCATAAAGATCTTTCGCTTTTGTTTTCTTACCTAAAACCTTTATTTAAATCTTGGGGAAAACAAAACATATAAAGGGTGAGCTCAAATTCTCAGTAAGGGTAATAATGGAGAAAATAAAACAAATCATATACATTTGAACTAAAAAAACATGATCATAATGTTTAAACATCAAAATCATGAACAATGACATAAAACATGGTAGTAAGTAAGGAATAGATCATAAATAAACATCACTCATGATAAAATATCATGGGAATAAAACATGTAATTGTTGCAACCATTAAGCACATGTTATGATTTCTATAGTAGCCAAGGCATTGCTGCCAAGAACATCTTAGTGGACAAAGTACCTTTCTGAATCGAGTTCACTCCTCGTTCCAGTCCTATATCACTGAACCAGATTAACTTTCCATTCCAGCCATGTCTATCTCATGAGATATAAATCTTTACCCAATGCATTGGAGGGAGATATAGGTCCCACCCATCTCATAATGAAAGCATTCTTATGTGTTCCACAAAATAAACCTAAATCATTCATCATAACCTAAAGAATAAAATGGATTTCATAAACATCATCCCATCTTAACGTAATCCACATAAAACAAATGGATATAATTTCATCATAAGAAGAATCAAACCATGTAAATAATATAGACATTATAATTAAATGATAATAATACTAAATAATGTCATCTTAGATGGAAAATAGTTTTGACAAAACATTTGAAATGAATTCTTAAGGAAAATATCCTTTCTTTTCAAAATCATTTTCTTTTGTCAAAATGTAATGAAATTTTAAAAGAAAAGGATTTTTTTGAAAATAATCATGAAATCTTGTAGAGGAATCTTCATGAAAATGAGGCATTATGAAACCGTAAAAATCAATTCACGCTGTATAAGTTAAAAATAACATTCTTCTCATACTTTTGTCGAAAAAGTCAAAACGTTCTTCGTGTGGTAAAAAAAAGTTAGATTCCTTTCATAACATGTGGTAAATTTAAAAAATGGTTAAAATAAATTTAAAAATACATGAATTTTTTTTATAAAACATGGTCATGGATGATAACAATAACCCCAAATACTTACGAATAAACAATCTCGGATAAAAATGAGATTTGAAAAGTTATCCCTTACCTTATGTCCGATATGCTTTGTATGTATCCGAACCTCATGTATAATGATTTAAATAATGTCATTGAATTATTAAAAAATCATATTCATTATTATGATATCATATATGGTTCACTTATGATTTTTTATTACCCGTTCTTTTGTAAATTCCATGTTAAAGTAGCGTTTTGGGTAAAATCGTTTTATTTATCGTATGTGTTTCGACTTGTTGTTCATGATATTATTACTTATATACTGATTTAATTAATTCATGAATGTAAAAATGATTTATATATAATATATATTCATCATATAAATATATATGATAGATCGATAAATGGAATGAAATACACCGTTCATGGAGACGGTAGGCCGTACATACGCATGAACGCTGTTTTCATTGCCATATTGAATTGAATGGAATAAAGTAAATGAAACAAATATGTAAATAAATCCATTATCATTATTATTTAATATCATTCATGATTATTTATTATATATACACTTTATAATCATACTTGAATGGTTAAACATTGAAAATTAGTCTCATCGCGTTCGTGGAGATGGTAGTCCGTACGTACGCACGAGCGATGATATCATTACCATAATTATTTAATATAATTGGATTGAATGATATAATATATCAGAATCATTATGATGTTATAATAACCATATATAGTTATTCTTTACACCATTATACCCATCCATGTAAGGTGGTGGTGGAAAAATGAATTACACCACTACGTGGAGACGGTATTCCGTACGTACGCACGTGCGGTGATTTCGTTTTCCATAGGATGGATAGAAGGTGAAATGGGGTTGTTTTATATTTATAATATTGATGCATGCCTATTGTAGGGTGTGGACAAAAACAATTATATTTTTCCTAGTGCAGCACAGTGGCTGACCAGGGTCGTCTCTCTTGAGGTGTCTTCCCAAAGTTGTTCACTTACTTCTTCTATATCACCTAAACTATCTATTTTTGTGGTTTTGTTTATTAAATGAAAGTGATGAGAATATTTTTGGGTTTTTGATTATTTAAAACTTGTAAAATGATAATTTAAACTATCATGAAAATCTAAATAGAATGAGTTATTAAGAAAGAACTTGGTTTTAGGGGTTAGTTAAATGTTAAATCACTATTCTCCTTTATATGTTTTATTTTAGTTTGATAATACAAAAATAAAATCTCATTTTTGAACTACTATTCTTTATTTATAAATTGTGTAATATCATTTAATGTTTGAGCACTCTCAATTCCACCTCCTCCTTTAATCCATGTTGATGACACACCTTTGTCTAGGATGTGTCATCTTCTAGGACCCGGTTCAATCGAAGCTGTTTCAACCATTGATTAGCTCAACTCCAACATGTGATGAACTAACCAATGGAGAGAGGGAAAAATTATTAACTAAAATAATAGAGATAGGTTGAGTTTCATGACATCAGAGGCAGTCACAACATCAGGGACATTCACCTTACCCGTGCATGCTACTCAATTCTATATACAAACACAAAATTAAACATTAAAGAAAATTCATGATCACTTTCACCTCCCCCTAGGACAAGTCTCGTGTTTAGTCTCTCATTTCCGAGAGTATGAGATTACTTGGTGGAGTGGGTGGAAGAATATAGAGAGATAGAGAGAAATGAAGAAAAATGGATGGAGAAACACAAATGGATGGATGAATAAATCTAGAATTTGAATTACAATTGAAAATAAAACTAAAATAAAACTAAAATGAAAATAAAATAAAAAGAAGAAATGAGGGAGTAATAGAGGAGAAACAGTAGCCCGTGCCCTAGTGGGATCCCTCCTTGGCTTTGGGTGTCGAGCTGATGATTTTGGAAGGAGGGGATGACCTCCTTTTATAGGCAGTATTTTGTCCTCCGAAAATTGGCGCGTTGTTGACCCAATAAATGGAAGATTCACACGTGAACACCATCTTAAATGTTTTTCATAACTTTTTTGGCCGCTGACCCTCTAAATTCCAGCATATTTGGACCCCAGATGAAGGATTTATGAATTTTTTATTGAAGGATTCTGTTTCTGGACGAAGCTTCTAGGAAGGTTCCTCCAAAAGTATGTCCTTTAATGGACACCTTAATGACTTCCAAACTTCCCCAAATTTCTTTTAGCGTCGATAATATATTTCTTACTTATATCCCAAGAGGAAAAACCTCATTTGGATGTGTGTAGGACACGTTTGGGTTCCGTTACATTGGTGGTGTTCATGTTGTCCGCCCAGAAAAATGTCCAACTTCAATGAATTTTTAGACCCTCTAGTTGACCGAATCAGATCCTGGTCCAGAAGACAAAAATGAAGGAAATAAAATAATGATTCTAAAAAAATTTGAATAAGAAAATTTGGAATTGTATTTTTCAGGAAATGAAAAAATACCCTTGACGTAAAAATCTGTCAAAAGTCCATAATTAGTCATTTTCACAATTTTTCTCCTTTTCATTCTAAAACTCAAATTACCCATTATTTTTATAAAACAATGAAATACATGGGTTTTATCATCTAAAAACATTGAAAAATACACATCATTTGATAAAAAATATGCACGGAAATTTGTTCTATCAAATATCATATCAGAATATGAGTGATACTGATGTTATTACTTTATAATGAAACAACTAAATAAGAGTATGTAGAAGAAGGAATAAACTTGAAAGAATCAGTAGAAGAGATTTCCTCTTCCTCGACGTGCCTCCTTTAAACTTCCACTTAAGGGACTAGAGTTGGTATTTTGAGAAGAATAGAACCTCTACTATGTTTCTAGGGATGTTGAGAAGGGAAATGGGCAGGGGTTGGCTGAGCATGAAGGCTCAAAGTTTTGTAAAGGTAAGAGGGAGGAGGTTCCCTTTTATAAGGGAGGAGAGGGGAACCTTTGGAAAGTGTGAAAATATTATTTTATTATAAACTTATCTTCAGTTTCAAAAGGTGAAAAAATCATTAAATATGAATATTAGATGACTCATGGTCAAAATAAAATCATCCAATCAGAACTGGACATGTTTTGGATAAAATTGTAATCATTATAATCTTTTTTACTTAAATCATTTACTAATGAGGTAAATAATGCATCATTATTATGTCATAAATAATTTATTTTATTTTATGTATAAAAATTAGAAAAAATACCATCATGTAGGAAATCATTTTAGATTTCCAATGAATATTTATAGTCGAAAATATAATTTATATAACCCCTTGTAAAAATTAATTACTAAAAGATTTTTGTTAATGTAAATTTTGTCTTTACATTAAATTAATTAATCCAAATTGTCGTTATCACTAACAAGTGGCTCAATGGGGTCCCAAAATCGACCCAAGGAAGCCCATGGTCAGCCACGACTCATCAAATAATCTTAGGACAAGTGTTAAGGTAATTTTGAATTATTATAATATTCTTTTAACCTTTAATTACCCTATTTACCTTTAACTGCGGTAAATAAAAGTCAAAAGTTAATATTCACCAAAAATTATTTTCATCTTATTGAACCACATTTTACTTCTTGATAACACCCATGTATGACAAATTTTTGAAATTAAATTCACAAAAGTGGTAAAATTTCATTTAAATGAAAGAGTGTTTTTTAACTACCACTATGTGGTTTCACTATTTATCAAAAATTGATGTTTTTCAGAAAAATACCAAAAATTAAGCCAAAGCTATATTTGATATTCCGAATTCTAAAATGATGTATATTTTTCCAAATTAAAAACATAGAAGTGTCCTTAATTAATTTTAAAATTAATTCCCATTATCAAAACAAATAGCGTGTTTTTAAAAACAATAACTATCAAAAGATTGACACTTGTTTATGTCCAATTTCAAAGTGAAATTAATTCTAATGACCAAAATTGGATTAAATGGTAAAAATATATTCTAATTACACTTTAAAACCAATTAAAAAGATAATATAACCATATAAATTATTGCGATGAAAAAAGTTGTTTTTAATTTAAATATAGTGTTTTTTACTATTCATTAAAATATGAAAGTTATCAGAATAATATGTAAAATTTATCCAAATTAAATTTTTATATCCTGATTCAAGGAAGAATTTTATTTTTCCAAATTGAACTTATAAACATGTAAAAAACTAGATTTAAAGTGAGTGCGCCATCAAAAGGCAGCAAAAATGCATTTTTTGAAAAATACTTATTTTACTCGAAAAATTATTTTGTTCTCATACCATGTTCCAGAAAATGTGTAAGATGAATAATAATGTTATAAAATTCAAAATGTAGTTGATAATATTCATAACGGCTAGTTCATAATAACATTATAACCATATATCGTTGTTTAGTGAAACCCGGTATTGCGTACAACACACTCTATCGAGGAAGGTCACGATTGTTTGTAATGAAAGCTAAGTCCGGGATGCGTGTAGTGCAAGAATCCTTTGTTGTTGCATATAATATAATCCAACCATATTTCATTTATACATTGAATATATTTATATACACTCAATTTTTCGTAGAATAACTACTATCAAACAAACTTGAAATTGGGTGTAACATGATCCAAGATTAGTTTTGTGTATACTACAAGCTAATACGATGTTGGGTATAACACAAGATAATCATGGTGTAGCGTATAACAGAAGATATGAAATAAATTAAAAAGAATATATCCTATAAAATCTCGGGGTGATACACTATGTATATTTCATAATTCCCATTTTCTATTAATTAAGTTGAGTATTAAATATATGTGGAATTCTTTGGGCTACACTATAAGGGTTTCATAGTGATTAATGAAAGACCCTTGATGCATTTGTCGTATCATGAGACAAAATTAGTTGGGTATCCGATGATAATGGGTTTCACCCAGTATGTTTTAAATCATTTATAGGATAAATCTTTATAGTAAAGGTATCATTTTACTAAGGAACATGGCATCCAATATTTAAGCATTGAATTTACTAAGAATTCATTTATTATTATTATTAATTAGATTACTTCTTTGATTTTATCTATTGTTGAACTTTCATTCTATGTATATTGATTACATGTGATGTTTATTTAGTTATTTACCTTGACATATTAATTTTTCATTATCCGTTTATTTCAAATGGAATGTGTGTTCAATTACACAACGTTCCATAATATTTATGCACATACTACTCAGTTTATTGATTATATGGAATGTGTGTTCAATTATTACCTTTCTGTATTGATTATTATTATTGATTCATTATTGATTCCAGTGTACTTTACCCTTACTGACCATTTGATCTCACCCTTATTTTTTTCTTCTCTATAGGAATCCAATAAGTGTACTAAGAAATATATTCAAATATATACTAACTAGGAATAAAGTTATCCTAAAAAATGTTATAATCTGTGTATTAACTTGTATTAAAAGACTCGTGAATGTATATTGTTTACCAAGAATACTAAACTTATCTAGAATTTTTCCTATATTTCTTTGTAATAATTCTAATGTAATGGTAGTTGACACTGGCTCTGGGCCTTTTGGGGTTGTGCATTGACACTTAAAAACCCACTTACTGCATTGACAAGGTATTTTGTAATGCTATTATAGATATAATAAAGTGAATATAGATTTAGGAATATTAATATGAAATATGTTTATGATATATAATGGTGCTTCAATTAAGTGGTTTCGTTCATTCTTAATGAAATGTAAAAGGATTTATTTAGGACTTATGATATTTAATGATTCATGATCATAATTACATGATATATGATTTAGATGTAACAATAGAAATATTTTCATTTTATATTTAGAGGCACAAAATATATGGTGAGAATTTTTTTATGTATACTGATTAAAAACATATATCATATATTTTTATAATAAATTTTTAATAGGTACCGGTGTAGATGGGTATAGTTAATCAAGGCCTATAAATATTAAAATTATTATCATCTAGGAAAGAAAAATCTAGTAGTAGATTCTATAAGTGGTAAATATCCATCTAAAATTTCTATTATATGGATTAAATTAGATCTATCATACTTATATATAAAAATAATCCACCCAATAATTAGAAGGGAAGTAATTAAATTGTACCCTGACCAAATGATTTTTTATAAATGTATCTTAGAGAAGATTAATATTGTAAAAAACATTTATATTGAAATAAATAATGTAAAGGAAATATGGAACTAAAAAATAAATAAATTAAACATTTATAAAGATTATATTATAAAATTTGGGATATAGTTTTGTAATCTATATGTTTAATTAATAATGTTATAGTTATTATACAATGTTCATAGTCTATCCTTTTGAATTCATCAAAAATGTATAATGAAGTCCACAAATTTCTAGAATCATTTTTTGTTCTGATAATATGAAGAAAAATATATATATGTCTACATCATATTTTATAGGATAAAAATGAATTTATGATGAATGATATATAATTAATTTTATAATGAAAAAATTACCTATACATATATTGAAATGGGAAAATATTATAATGCTTATTTTTTGTTTTTTAATAAGAAACTAAAAGTGATTCATTTTCATATGGGTTATGGTAGATCAACTTATAAATTTATCTGATTTTACCTTCATTCAATAACTATTCTCAATTTTCCATGATGATAATTTATATATTAGATAACTAATGATGATATATGTAGCACCATTAAATAGTCAATAAATGGGTTGTAACATTGGTTTTTATGCTTTTTTCACATCCTTTATTAATCGATGTTATTAGAGGCGATCTTTTAAATAAAATTTTCACATCAGTTAATTAAAAATAACATTAAAAATTACTATTTGTTATCATTTTTTCATGTTGGTTATCCTAAAAATAACGTGAATTTTTTTAAAAGAAAATTGGACTCCGATTCATCCTCCACCCATAGCAGCCAAAAAATAGAAAAACTAGAAAACCTGCAAGACACTTGCAAACGAGCATTCAAAAATAAACTAAAAATAAATCAAACATATAAAATTATTATTCTATATAATATTTAAATGTCTCAAATACTTTTCACTATATGTCCATGGGTCATTAAAAAGCTACGGAATAAAACAGAAAGAATTTTACATGAATTTTTAATAAAACATAAGAAATAATAAGGAAAGATTTATAAAGAAATCTAACCTTATAAAATATTTTAACTATATCAATTGAAATTATTTTTTATATGAATCCTAAAACAAAATATCCACATTATTATATACCTTATTGTTTATGAAACTATTTTAATGATATTTTAAGTCAAAATAACATTTTAAGTAATATATCCAAATTTTAGTAATTATAAATGAAAATTTACTTTACCTTTTACAAATTTGATCTCAGAAATTTTATTTATTGTTATAAATCTGAAGATATTACATGACCTATTTTAAAATAATATGAATAAAATATATTTTATTCATTATAATATAAGAAAGTATTAAAATAATCAAATTTACTTGATCAATACATTCTAAAAATTTTCTTTCACTTCACCATGGATTGAGCATAGCGAGTGCAATGCATTCTCTCTTGAAAAAAAAACCTATGATCCAATGACCACTGATATAAAATAAAATTTGATACAATTTATTAATATG
Organism: Viscum album; assembly: GCA_963277665.1. Lineage (NCBI taxonomy): Eukaryota > Viridiplantae > Streptophyta > Magnoliopsida > Santalales > Viscaceae > Viscum > Viscum album. The sequence goes on along the minus strand of OY728163.1, from coordinate 53,630,059 downwards.
TTAAGTGATATATAATAATTTTTGAGAAAAAATGTTTCATACTTTTTGATGTTATGAAAACATATAACACTAAATATGTCATTCTTCATAAAATCCTTCAGCTAGATAAACTATTCAATCAACATCAGTAATTGTCAAAGCTATAGGATAAATAGTCTTTGGGTCCATAAATCCATTTAAAACTGTATTTTTTCCCTTTATAAAAATTTAATATTGATACCTAATGCAAAGCGGATATAATTACAAATTTTCAATCAATTAATCGAATGAAAATTTTTTGTTAATCAAATTTTAGGGAAAAAATTTGCATTGTGTTAATTCCCAATCAATATCTGGCTACAAGCTCCATGATATATGTTTTAAAAATCACCACAGTCACTGTATTCCAATAAAAAAACCTCAATTAGTCTCTCATTTACTCCCAATAAAAAATTTGAGTACAAAAAAAATCTATAATGACGAGTAGAATTTGAATATAAAGTCATAACACTTTTTATTTTATGTTTTCTATAGTATTTATTTAACTTTATAGTATTCTTGTAAAAAATTAATAAATATATAATATTTATATTGAATTTTTTTTTATTATAAACTGAAATAAAATATGACATATATACACATATCTATGAAAATATGTCGAAGTAGTCTAGATGGGAAAAATAAAAAATGTCTGATACTTTGTCCAAATCGTCTAACCTCATCTATAGAACATGGTATTTTTGATGATACATCTATAATATTCTGTATACTGAACATATGATGCTTTATCTCAATCCTCTGATGATGAAATCTATGACTAATATAATATATCATCTTATATGAAACAATATGATGAGTATCATCATCATATAATTCACAGTAACATGAAAGATGTGGAGGAAGGGTTATAGGGGTAGGAAAAGAAGGAGTGGGGTTTGGAGGTAGAGATGTGTGAGTAGGAGAAGAAGGAGGGTGGTATCTGATGGTGGAGGTGGATTTAGATCGATAGAAGGGAACTGTACTTGCATGTCTGAAAACATCATCTGTACTAAAGATCTAATCATGTCCTCCATTTTTATTTCAATATCCTAAAATTTTTATTTTGAATATTCTATTTGTTTTTGATAAAAAGTTATCATTTCAAGAAGCTACCAGACATGGAAACACTTTTCTTACTGATACACCTACTGGGTATCATTGTACACAACCTGGGTGTTCATGCTTTCTCAATTTTATAGCTAAAATATCTTTTATACACTCAATAATAAATACCCCCTATGTTCTATTCTTATAAAGAGAATCCTAAGTGGAATATTTTAATAAATATTTAATGAATCCCAATATTTAAAGAGTTTATTTTACTTCAATAAATAAATATACATCTTATAATGTTTTAGCTACATCACTTGACTCATCCTTAAGATATTTTACTTTTTTTTCATATGACCCCTCTTCTAATTTCTATGTCTAGAGAGGTGGGGAGGGGGTGGGACCACTACAGACCCTGATGACATCGCTCTCAATAATTGATGTTTTTTTTCGACCATCTTTTATTCTAATAAAATATACCCTCCCCGAGATAACATATGAGTGTAAATGTTTCTAGCTTGATTATATTGATGAGATCTACTTGATTGTTTTAAATTAATAATTAAGAATAAAGAAATAATTAACATGCTCATTAATATAAAAAACATCTAAAAATGTAAAATTTCACTTAAAAAAATATTATCATTATATAATTTAAAAAATTTGATTCCATATATCTCTATCTATAAATGGATATGGATATCATGGATTTTAATTATTTCTATTCTTAAAAATGAACTTTGATGTGAGAGATGATTTAAAATATCTTTATCTCTTAGCAGTCAATGATAATCATTTTCTCATGACTCCTCTAGTATTAAGAATATCACATGTCATCTTATGAGTAGGGAAAAAATATATTACCATAAAAATTTCAAGAGAAGTAAAATAATAACAAACAATCATACCAAAATGGTCTCTAAAAATTGTGATAATGTCTCTTTTTCAACACACCTCCAATCATCAAAATAATACTAAATTTTCCTTTAGACTATACCAATACAAAATACAAAAATTGTTTTTAATTTGTCCCTCTTGTAATATCATTAACATAAAATTATATTGGCATCCTATGTTCCCAGATATGGTAAAATAATAATTTTGGTTAATGTGTGGTTCCACATTTACTAACTCTCGAACTATTTTTTACCCTAGTGTAAGTAAATGTATCATGTAAAAAAGGAAGAAGAATCTCATCAACCAGATCATATATACGATCCTCCCTAAATGTATGAGTATGATCTTATGTAGAAATATGTGGTGGATATGAGGATTGATCTTTCATTATACTACAAATCAAAGCAACATCAATTAGTAAAAAAATATACAAATCTAACAATTACATACAAATGTAAATAGAAAATTAAAAAATATCAAACAAAAAGTAATGTAAACTAAAAGTAACACATTTTTATTAATATTTGTTATAGTTAACTAGAATTATAATAATATTATAATGAGATGTGAAATTACATAAATTAATAAAAACTGCCCAATATTACCGAGAGATGAAATGCCATAGTAAATATTCACCAACCTTGGAAGTAATTTAAACAAAACATAATTTTTTTATAATACATCATATTTTAAGTTTTTATTTAAAATATTAAATTCAAAATAATTGTTTTTAAATAAAATCATTGAATAGATATTTTAAGTAAAGGTAAACATTTAAAACTAGGAAAAACTAAACTAATATAAACAAAAAAAATTTACTTTTTAGTTAGAATACATGTTTTTATAAAGAAAATAAAAATAAATTATCTAACTTATAAAATTTTAAAAAGTAAACAATAATTAAACATATGACAATTTTAATATTATGAATGTACTGAAGAATTTTTTCCCCAAATTAATTCTTCATGATCATTCCATATAGCACAAACCATGCCTATGATGTGCTCATCAATATTATTGTTTAATAATTCCATGGAAGTAGGGATCTTAAACAAATCATCATCATCATCAAGTTTATCATGACCAACAAATAGTTTTTTTCCTTGTAATAAAATATTCAACTACTTATCATATTGATCAAGAATATTTTTTTTCAAGTGTTTCCATGATAACAGGATCATTGGTGTATTACAATTTATTCAGATTAATTAGTGTCATTCCAAATTCATCATGTCAGACACTGTTATTACCCATACACCATTTACACATGAACACAAGAACCTGAAATTTAATATAATAAACTTCCCATATTTTTTCTATGTCTCCATAATATGTTGTTGATGCAGAGATTGGGTTTATTACTTTTGAACTTGAAAAATGCATTTCTTTTTCGAACACCAATATGCTGCCATTCTAAACCACATTCTGTTTTCTTGGTCTTTTGTATGAAAAGTATAGACATTAATGTCATTCCCAAAAAATGTTATCATATTTAAATTAGGACCTCCCACTGACCATCTTAATGTTTCTGATGTATGTGGTTTACCAATCATGGTCTCTTTAAACCATCAAAAAATATTTTGTTATGCTCATTCAAAATCCAAATATTTTTCTTCTTTGGATGAATTTTTGTAACACATTAATATGAAATGTTATATATTCTTGGGAATCATTTATATTATTCTAGGTGTATACATGTACCTTCATTATCAGTTCACCTATCAACTATTTTATTTTTAAGCGATGAATCCCCTTTCCCCCATTATTTAATCATTCATAGAGATATGTCAGTAAACCAATGTGCTCCACTATAGAAAAATAACATGTAAAAAACTACACAACCTCCTCAGAAATATAATTCTCAACAGTAGATTCTTCAGGTGAATATATATTTTTAACATAAACCTTCAGTATCATCATATTACTTTCAAAAATATACATCCAATGTAGATATACTGTAACACCCCAGGTAAATAAAGAATATGACATTTTCACATTTATCCATATTTGTGAATAAAATATTAATATAACTTTAAAGGGGACGCTATGCTCGATGGCGTACCCAATACGCAACAACGAGTTTCTTGGGAATCTTACGTTGCACTCTAATAATAAGATAACATTATTTTCAATGGTAGTTAATGCCTAACCATTGTAATGGAAGGAATGAACAGAACTAACTACAAAATGATTATATAAGTTTGTCAAATATTTTTACTCTTTACAAAAAAATTTAGAGGATTAAAAATGAGAATTTATCCAATTTTAAGCGTAGACATTCTAATATTCTTTAAAAGGTCGATTAACATCCTTTTGAAGGAAAACCTCTTTTAAATACACTTTTTGAAAATTTTATGTGTTATATTTGACAAAATAAAATTCTTATTTAGAATCGGGACATCAAAATTTACTTTGTGTAAATTTTTGGTATCTTTCTGATAAAGTCCATTTTTTAATGAATAGTGAAAAATGTTGAATTTTAATTCAAAACCTCTTTTTAATATAATTTATTTATATGATTATATTATATTTATAATTGTTTTTAATGTAAAATTATTATATATTTTTACCATTTAATCCAATAGTGGTCATTGGAATTAATTTTACTATGAAATTGGACTTAAACTAGTGTCAATCTTTTGATACTTATTGTTTCATAAAAACACGCTATTTGCTCTGACAGTGGGAATTAATTATTAAATTAATTAAGTCAACTTATATGTTTTGAATTTTTTAAAATAGACATCATTTTTGAATTTGGAATATCAGATATAGCTTAGGGTGAAGTTTTGGTTTTTTTCTAGAAAACTTCAATTTTTGATGAATAGTGAAACCACTAAGTGGTTTTTCGTTTAAATGAAATTTTACAACCTCTGTGTTTTGAATTTCAAAAATCTGACATACATGGTTGTCATTAAGAATTAAAATGTGGTTCAATGGGATTAAAATAATTTTTTGGTGAATAGTAACTTATTATGTTTTTAATCGCGAATAGAGGTAATTAGTGTAGTTTAAGGTAAAAATAATGTTTTAATAATATGAGATGAACTTGAAACATGTCCTACCCTCATTGGATGTGTCATGACCAACTAGAAAATCCATGGGTAAACTTGGGGACCCCATGGAGCCACTTTTTTTGGGAAATGACATAAATAACTTTTTATTTAATGTTAAAGTAAAAATGACACAAACATGATATGTTCTACTAAAACAATTTTTACATAGGTTTATACAAGTCAGATTTTTGAGTATAAATATTAATTAGAAAGATAAAACGATTTCCTACATCATGAGAGTTTTTTTATAATTTTTATACATTAAATATATTAAATTATTTATGACATCATAATGATGCAGTGATTACCTCATTAATAAAGGATTTAAATAAAATTAAACGATAATGTAAAATCTATGACCTACACATGTCCAAAACCTATTGTATGGGTGTATTTCGAACCCTTATCACCTTATCCTCTAATTATAGCAATGTGGGACCTTTTAAATCCGAAAAAAGTTTTAAAATAAAGGAACATTTCTTTACTTTCCAAGGGTGCCCCTCCTCTCCTCTTATAAAAGGTCCCCACCTCTACCACCTTACACACACCTATCAAGCCTTTGTCTCGGCCAAACCCTGCCCATTTCATCTTTCCACATCCCTCTCTTCATCATTGAATCCTCACTTTTGGCAGAATCCTTTCCAAGAAAGCCTTTGAGCTTAAATCAAAGAGAGTTACCCGTTTTAAAGGTAGTGTTTTCTCTTGTGTTCTTATGTTTTATTTTGCTTCTCCAACCCCCTAAACTCTTATTATTCTTTCATTTTGTAACAAAACCAGTATATTCAATATACTAGGATGTTTTTATGTTAAGTATTAGAGCTAAACTTACACACACCTTTGTCAAATGGTTAATGAATATACTGTTTCTGTGGTTGGCGATTTTCTGCCTCACGAAACGATGATTGTTCAATATTCTTTTAACACATTTAAAGGTGGCCATTATGATGTCACTGTATTTTATATATGATATATATGGTATTTATGTTTACTATATTCTTCTGTATTTTATATTTAAAACATACCTTTATTCTTTTCATGTTGTGTAAATCTGATAATTTCATATGAGGAAGTGTGGACTACCGCCCCCTCAAGTGATGTGACTCGTACATGCAATACATGGAATGTATAAAGAATGAAATTAATGAACTTATGTGACCTATATAACATATATATTATACTGGAATTATAATATATATATATATATATCATTTATTTTCAATTCCATTAATATGAGAAAAAAAATGAAAGTAGCGTTCATGCGTACGTACGGCCTACCGTCTCCATGAATGGTGCTTTTCGTTTTTTTATCTCCAAATGATATGGAATAGTATAAAATGAATATGTACTGTATATATATATTACATTTTAATCGTTAATACTATTATGGAAATTATTTACTTATAACTACATGGGAAATCATTTTTCAAATAAGTTCATTTTTGACTCATGTACCAAACATCGGCAAAAACATCTGATATGAACTAACATTATTAAACAATTATTATAACATTATAATATGTGATATGAACTGAAAAATAATCTTTAAAGTAATTCCTTAAGAAATTATAAATTAACCAACGTTTATTATTCAGGAATATAAAGAAACGAACAAGACAAGTCGGACTTGAGGTAAGGGATCCTACTCCTCTCTTTCTTTTTAAGTACACTCTTTTATGTCATTCCTTTTAAAGCACATATTTCTTGTTATTTGGATGTTATTTTATATTACTCTTACTGCAATTTTTATGTTCATATGATGAGAGACCCTATTCTCTCTCATCAATCCAATTTGGAAGTTTTGAGTGGCGCCGTTAGGCTGCCGAATTTTCGTAAGAGATCTAACCTCTCTCTTTCTTTTGAAGTACTCTCCTTTATGTCACTTATTTTAAGCTCCTATTTGTTATTTTTGGGGATGTTATTTTATATTCCTCTCTCTGTAAACTTTATTTTTATATAACTAGAGACCCTATTTGATCTCATCAACCCATTTTTTTAATTTTTAAGTGGCGCCGTTAGGCTGCCGAGTTTTCATAAGGGATTTTTCATCTCACTTTTATTCCCATGAGATTTATGCTACATTTGACACAATTTCCTTTGAGTGGTGTATGTACTGCCCATTATTTTACTCATTGTCTAATATACTTTCATTTATGAGTATTTACATCAATGTTATATTGTCCTTCTTTCACGGGGTGTATGTTTTGAAAGATACCCATGTCGGTAAGGGAACCTTTCAACCTCCTCTTTTTAAAAGACTTATTTTGTTATGTATTTTAATTCACATACTATTTTGTTGGGATATGTTCTTCTATATCCTTATTGATTTAAATTTTATGTCCATGTACTGAGATACCCTTTTTATCTCTCATCAACTCATTTTCTAAATTTTTTAGTGACGACGTTAGGTTGTCAATTTTTTGCAAGGGAACTTCTTAACCCAAATTTGATTCTTTGGGATAAACTTGTACTCCTTGAATATGTCGTTCTATGAATATGTGTGAATAACCTCTGATTTTTTTACACTTAATATCCACTTATATTTGGTGTATTCTTTTGTCACACATAATTATGTAATTGATTTATCCTTAAACCAAGGATACAGTCTTTGTAAGGGACTTCGTCTCAATCTCCATTCATTGAGGCATATTTTGTTTTATACACAAACTACTTTTATACGGTGTATAAACCCCTTTGATTTTTACGTTTATCCAAAAAGGAATATTTTTTTATATGAAGTGTTTTACTAAATGACAAAAGGGAATGTTTTTGTCGTATGTATGCGGCGACAACGACTTCTCTGCCGCAGTGACCATTATTTGAGTTTCGGCTTCCTCTACAAGCCGTACCTTCTTTATAAAAGAAAAATAAATACCATGTTTTACTTTTATTTTATTTTGGTATTGAAAATGGTTTTCATAATGTTTTTATATCAATGTGTTGTACTGATATCTTGTGATTGAAAAGTGGAAATGTTATGTTTCCTTTATGCATGTTTTATGTTTTACGATTATGTTATGGTTCTTGGGAATTATTATGAAGATGGGTGGTTTCATGATAAACTAAGGGTGGGTGAGCCCGATATAGCTCTCCAATGCATTGGCTAACGTGAAGGAGTGGAACGTTAAGGTTTCTCCTATGAGATTTAGTGAATATACTATGATGGGTATTCCAAACATAACCAGGAGGGTTACTCCCTACGTAAGAATGTTATGAATGCCTAAAGTTACCTTTATGTCTTATGATTTCTATGTTTTATTCAAGATTTGATGAGGTATGTTAATGTTCTTATGTTTTATGCGTAAATTATGATTTCATTGATTCTTATGTATACATGTACTAATGTTTCCTTTCCATATTTTTATATCCCTTACTGAGCTTTTTATGCTCATCCCATGTTATTTTGAAATTTTTTTCACAGGTCTAGGGAAAGGTACCTGATATGATGATAGTGTCAAGGAAGTATCAAGAAAGAATCCATGTTTTATTTTAAATATGTTTCCGTTGATGGGAAAAAATGAATACTATCTTTATGTAACCACTTTGTTTAAATGTGGAATGTAATGCAAGTTTTATTATCTAATTCTCTAAAACTCTAAACCTGAAAAGATCCTCAATATGTAATCTTGTATTAACTCAAGATTAAGTAAAGTTTAAGGCTGAGTAATTATATATACATGTCCACAAAGTTTTATTTCTCACACAAAATGAACCATTAAATGCACCCTGATATCAAAACAAATATGGAGGAAAATACATTTCCAGTTGAAAAAGTATAAAAACTGATTAGTCATCCAAAGCGTTAAATACATTCAAATCAATCAACTTATTACAAATTGAATTAAAAAAAATAACACAACTTTATGATGTTAATTTTGACATGGGTGGGAAATATTCCGCAGACTGAAACTGGTAGGATTTATTTCATTATGACATGATAATCATGGGATTTCATATGTGTCAACTTCAAATACTTTAAAGACACAATTTTTTTTACATTTAAAGAATAACCAGGTGGAAATTTCATATCATTAAGACATTGAAAAAATTAATTTATCTACTTATTTGATAACGTATGAAAATATAGTGGAAGGAATTTTCACCTTCCATCAAGAGTGGGAGCCAACTCTAAACATATTCCCATTTAGAGTAAATCCAATCTTGCATATATCCCATATTTAGTCTTTCCTTTAATATCTAAAATTATCCAATCAAACATTCATATAAATTCTTCTCCACATGCATGAAATCAATGTTATGTTTTAACTTTTTATATCTTTAATATGTTAGTTTAAAAAATATTGACCATTTCCTTGAAATATTTCTATCATTATGAAAATTTTGTGCCTTCATAAATGTCACATCAATGTTTTTCACCCTCTAAAAACTCTGATCAGTGGATAAAGTTTTTTGAGAATATAAAATTCATGCGAGTCATTCAAATATTTTTTTTAATATTTTATAAGGGTGATCTGTTGGCAAAAAACTTCGATGACCCATGTATATTGTTCTCCTCCTATGATGAAGTTTATAATATGAAGTCTATTGTTCAAAAATTGGACAAGATTTATGCCCCATAACACCGTATCTTTAAAAAATTTCATATTGTAGGAAGTCATTTATAGTGAACGTAATCATTGCATGTAGTTGAAAATATTACATTTTATAAGAATCATACACCCTTATAACTTCCTACCATAAAAATTTATAATTATCAATTAATGAGTATAAGAAAACATCAATATCATTTTTAGGTTTTTTTGGTCCACAGATCATTAAACTCAACATGCAATATTTATTTCTTCAAACCAAATTTAGGATATAAGTTTTAAAGTACCGATAAAATAAGCCATGAACAATTTGTGCTACTAAGGCTTTTATAATGATTCATTCTATCCATACATAGTCTAATTTTGAGATTTTTAACTTCATTTTAGAATGTAGGAAACTAGTGATCAATTTTCTTCCACTATGGACAATCAGCTAGATAACATATTTTTCCATCACATATTTTCTCATTAGAATTATATCATAAGAGTTTTTTTATCCTATGAATTAGAAAATAAACGTTTCAAATGAGTAATTATAGTAAGATACCAAAATTCTTTAGCAGGGGTCTCTATAACTTCAAAACCAGTCTATGATTTTTCATTCAACATATTCCATGATGTCCAACATTTATGACACCCTAAAATAAATTCATATTCCTTACTATATAAAATATAATAATTCGATAAAACATGTATTTTTTGTATCCTTATCCCATAGAACAAAATATTTTTATTAACATTATAATGTGAAGTTAGAAGTTCAATGTATTTAAGAAGAATATATTTCAACAATTGTAGAAACTCTATAAAACTATTATAATTCGATCTATGTCTTGCCTTCAAGCTAATCATTATTAACACTATTGACTAAATTATAACATTTGTACAACCTGGATACAGTGGTTTTTTAGCATCGCCATATAGAATCTCAATTTTTTATTCTTTCATAGTTTCCTCTACTTAAATATCAAAAATAATTTCTTCAATTTAGATTCTTTCATAGTTTCCTCTACTTAAATAACAAAAATAATTTCTTCAATTTTATTACACTTTTTATCTTTCAAAGCATCATCATCAAGAGATCAGAAGTTATGCTCAGTTTCACCCAGCTAAATATATGGGCTATAATTCAGATTAAAACCATGAAACATCAAATGATCTCTGATCACTCTTATTTTCAACTTTTTTACATTAAAACATTTTAAGCATGGATAAAAAACATGTCTTTTTTTAGATCATTTTATTTAAAAAATTACAAAAAAACAACAACAACACCTTCCTCATATTCATCACTTATTCGAAGTGTTATAATCCAACTTCAACACCTTATTATCCAAATAAATATCAAAAATATATTTCTTGTCATTATAAGATAATTTTAAATTTATATAAAATATACTATAATTTGAAAGTAACACAAATTGGGAATATAAAACAAATATGGGCATATTTGAAAAAATTAATTATAAACTATATACAATAATGGAATATAAGTTTAAATATAAATTTTAAATCATAAAAAGTTATGCATGTAAGTAATTTAAAAAATATAATATTGACAGTCTATAAAATTTGGAATCTAATATACACACTCATTGGTATATTTGATATGCACATTCATCAGGGGTGTATGTTGTTTTTTTGAAGATGGATTCTGTTAGAGAACCATACGGAATGAACAAAATTAATTAGGTATATTTTATAAAAAAAAAATTCAGTATTATTTTTATATCAATTGTATATATGTTTTGATTAGAAAAATATGTATAATATAATTAATAAAATTAACTAGGCACCATGTATATGAGTTTAAATAAACATTCAAATTAAATATAATATAAAATAAACACTTTCAAACGTGTTAATGAAATGCATGATCTGTTACATTTTTTGGTTCATAATATATTTTAATAGTTGAATCATCTACATCATCAAAAGAAACATTTGAGTGAATACTTATAGTTTCATCTAAAACACTATTATCATCAATGAATTCATCAAAAATATATCTTTTAATAATATAAATAATAACACTAAATTGCGTTTTTAAACTATCATTTACTTAAAACACTTCTCCATATTTTCAACTAAAATTTAAAGCTCATTTTTATAAAGATTAAATTTCATATCAATAAATATAAATCTACTGTATATATATATTAATTGTCATGTTGTTGAATCAAACCACATTAATTTCATCATTATGACCCAACCATGTGGGTAGTAATCTAATAAAATTATTCTGTCAACAAACCCATGATACAACATACTTTCATAATGAGGTTGTATCTATGGTGCACTACCATAATAATATGTTTGGTTTGATTATCATGAAACTATCATTCTATTTTTCTTTTTTATCTAAAAAAATCTTTGTAATTAATTTAAATTCATTAGAATCCATTGCTTTACAATAACAGTGAATATTACACGGACTAAATGAAAATTCTCTTATACTATTAGATTCATCATATATCAGTAAACCTTGAAGTTTACATATATAAACATAAAATATTAAATAGGTACCAATGACTTGTTCATAAAAGAGAAGAATAATTATTTTACCTTTTACTTTAATCAAATATAAAATTCATTATTTTATAACTACTTCATCCTCTTGATAAATAACTACTGACGTGTTATTTTTAAATTTTTCACATTTTCTATAAAAATATGAACATTTTAATATTCTAAAAATATATAAAAAATTACATAATAAAATATATATTTATTAGTTTACTTGATGTAATTCTAAACCACACCATATTTTAATAATAATGCATGAAGTGAAATTTCTTAATCATTTGTATTCAAAGTACACTATATGTATGGTCAGATATGCCTTCTATTTAGGCCAGTGGTGCAAATTTTGTCCCATGAGAAATAATCCACAATGATGAAAGGAGTTGAAATATTATGATTAAAGTCACAGATATATTTAAAGGAAATATATGAGATAATTTGACGAGATTAAACAAGATGGTAATGTATGATTTTAGTTAATTTAATTGAAAAAATAAGAGTTAGGGAATCTACGACATTGAATGACAGGAAGAGTGGGGTGTGAGGATTATATGAGATTTAAGAGATGATCAGACTGAATGAGATAATTAAAATTAGTGTGTATGAAATGGAAAATGATGTTAGATGACACAAGATCGAGAAAATATTTTAGGGATTCTGTGTGAGAGAGAACCGAGTTTGCGTTCACGCGATCGAAAAACATTGAAATGAACCAAAATGGGAATTCATAAAATTATAAATAATTTATCACATAGATTATATAACAAATAATGTTATAAAAAACATTTTATTGACTGATAATGTCTTTTATATAAAAAACGGTGTGATAATTTTCTTTACCACATCAGTTATCTTATAACTGATGCTATAAAGTAATGACATTTTCTTTATAATGTTAGTTATAATATATAACAGTTGTAAAAACATGCCTTATCACATCAGTTATTCTATAAACGATGTGATAAAGCGGGATACATCATTTATCATGTAATTTATCCTTTAACTAACTCGATTAATCAATTTCTATGAATTTTCATGTCCGTTATAAATAAATGATGTGAAAAGGAAGATACAATAAATACCTTTTTTACTAGTGATTATCTATTATATTAAATAAATATTTTATGTATACATTAATAATATGAAGGATTATATCAAATGTGTTAAATAGGGAGTGAAAATTTACTAAACCATATGACCCTGAGACCAATTGGAATTTAAAAAGACTATTTAGACTATTGAAAACAGGATTATAATATTTTGTTTGGAATTTGATACTGGTTGGGACCAACATCATTCATTGAAAATGTTACCATATTAAATTAATATTCAATAAAGTATATAGTTTTCCCTATATGAAACACTTGATGGAAGTAAATATAAATATCCAACATGTTAGGATGAAATTTTAGAGAAGTTGATTATGGGGCCACAACATTAACACAAAATGGTATCGAAGGTCTAAGAAATTATGCAATATGTTAGAGTATCTCAAGCTAAATAATATAGAAATGATGACAATAGGTGAAGAAAATGGAATTTCAATGTTTTTGATATTTTATTCCCTTAAATATCTATTGAGAAGAGAGTAACAAGGAACGATAATAGGGGAACACTAATGAATAGTTATATAGGGTCTTTAAATATTCATTATCATGTATTAATTATTTTTTATCAACTATTACTCCTCCAAATCTCTCACATGTACATTATGGGATTCATTAATCATTTTAAATAAATTAAATATTATTCTATAACATATACACTATATAAAGCATGTAAAATTGGTAAACTATATACCTAATGAGGACCAACTAGTAAAAATGTTTGGTTATAGAGATAAAGTAATATTAAAAAATAAAACTCACCTTATCAAAGAACAATGGTGAAATTATAAGTAAAATTCTAAATAACGGAGCTTGTGGATATAATAAACCAAAATACCCTAATATGTTTTTTTAGATGGTGAATTAAAATTTAAAGAATGTAATTTTTAAAGGGGTAGAAGATGAAATACCATATTTTTATATGTAAACTCCATCTTTAGATTTATTTATTTCCTAATAAATTTATTTTCATTAAAAATAAGAGTGTGTAAGAACACTATAAATCATATACACCATATAAAAAAGTTACCATTATATTATCTTAAATTTTTGACTAAAAAAATGGATGAATACATCCCTTAAGATTAATATAATTATAATGGGATAGAAAACATAAGTAAATTATTTTCTTATAAGTTATAAATTTTATGTTTCATAGTATCCTAAAAATACCATAGCTATAAAATATATATAACTAATATACCAAAATATTTTAAATAAGATTGTATATGTGTAAAAGAAAGATATAGAAACATGAGATAAAACTATCTGAAGTAATAATGAATGTAATAGGTATTATATATATAGATTATAGAGTCAATATAACCATTATATATAGGTAAAGTGGTCATTCGAGATATGACCATTATAATAGTCACATTATAACTATAATAGTAAAATGACTATTTGGGTAACTCATCAAGTAATCTTATACGTACAAATATATAATTAAAATAAATATTTAATACTAGTTTTAAAACACCATAAAATGAATATTCATTTTTTAAAATTCAAAGGAAGTTTATATAAATATTTTTTATAGAAAAACTCCTTACCTTCAGTAAATAAAAATATTATTTTTTATTATAATTTAATATCTTGTAATTAAAGTGTTAATGATTATTTTTATAATTTTACTATTCCATGATTCAAGACATCAAAATTATTTAATGGAAAATGATTTATAATTTCTATAAAAAAATAAATATGAATGTAAAAGAAATGAAATTCAATAAAATATAATTTTTAATAATAAGGTAAATACCTGGTCAAAAAATTATTAATATTGTACAGATATGGTAACAAAGGTTTATGAATGATTATAATTAATAATATATAATAATTTTTTATAATAATAAACATTATTCCACTTGGATTAAAAAAAAAATTTATTTAATATTTTATTTAGAACACCTCATCTTCACTTATAAATACCATCCTTCACCTCCCATTTATTAATCCATTATAAACACCCTTCTTTTACTAATTAGTACAATAATCCATCTCCAAAAAAACATAGACATGTTAGGTAAGAGTTTTTCATATAAAACCACTATATTTTATATTATTACTAATAACAAAAATGTTTTGTCTCATAGGGGAAGGTAAGGACATCAAATATAAAGTCACTATATTTTCATTTTATACCACATTATAAATCAATAATTTATTAAAGATAACAAGTCAAAACAATTATAAATCTGCACTCTTTTAATATTTTAATTAATTATTAATTATTTTCCCATTCTTTAATTATTTTAAAATAATTTACATATCATGGTCAGTTTGTACCTTTTATAAGGATGATGTTGTCACATATTCATCCCTATCGACCACAATTGGTTTGAATTATGTTTTTAATGTAGAAAAATCAATAAAATTTTAATTCATGTTATGTTCATAAATTTTTTATTATCAATATATATACATGAATATAAATATATATATTGTTTATAAAACATCATAAAATATTTGAACAACAAAAATAATATTACTATACATAAATTTATGTATATGACATGTAACCTTTCAGAAATAATATTTAATTATATAATATGTTTAGTTCTATTTTAATATTAACTCTCTATATTTATAATTTTAAAATTTATAGACCTATTGGAAATTTACCATTTATAGTTTCCAAGTCATCAATGAAATTTTGGAATTTTGAAAGAAACATCGACGAACAAATGTAATGAATAACCTAAAACAAATAAAAAATTAATTATTATGTATAAAGGGATAATAATCAATGAAATTTTTTGATACTATTGTGTGTAAATTTAAAAAAAATTGAATAATGATTACCTATGATGGAAAATTATATATGAGGTGTGTGGATTTTTTTTGGAGTGAGTTGTGTTCTAAATCTCATTTGTATTCATGTATTGATTATCAAATGACTAAATTATTTTCAATTTTTTTTATTTAAACCCATTGAATTCTTCTATAATGGTTTAATATTTTTTGTTATTGTATTATTTATCACATTAATATTCATATTAAATCTTTCCATGGTACGATGATAAGGGATACGCCCCCTATTTATCTATCTCACACATACACACACTCTCACACACATATTCTTCTCTTTTGAATCATCCATTCACTTCCTTATCAACCATATTTTATATTTTATATAACTAATTTATTTAATGTGTATCCTCGTGATACGTAAACATTATTAGGGTGATACATATTAATTTAACATTTTTTCATTATTTATTTATTATTTATTTCTATACATTATAAATAAATTATTTCTTTTATGTATCTTCTAATTAGGTTAATTATTTTTTATCGATCAATATCTTTATCTAAACTTTTATATTATATATTGATAATTATTTCCATGGATACACATTTTATATTATTCTCTGAATAGGTTTGGGTTATTAATGTTAACAATTTTATTAGGACATGATTATGTTATAAGAAATTGATTTTAAACCCATTTCATTGTTCTATATATTATCATTGTTTTAATTCATGTATAAATTATTTTATTTAAGTTCAACTAATCTATATATACATATTATAATTTTATGGGTGTGCCCAAATTTATTCAACCCCAATCGATTGATTAAATATTATATTCGACAATATATTATGCATGGTGCATGTGTAATTAACCTATCAAAACATATATGATGTCCTTGTAGTGATCTGTAGCATATCATTATATTGATATTTTTTTATTTATGATACATTTCTATGATTACCATGTTCCTATGACATCCTAACTCATATACCATTTTTATGTGACGTTTTATCATTCTCTTATTTTATAATCCCATGTAATGCATGTTATTTCATAATATATCTCATCCACTTGAACAAACCAATGGCCTTTAATTTTTTTTTACTTTGAATAATCCCTTTTTTAACAAGGTTGAGAGGGAACATATACATTAACCGTAGACCCAGTGGAACAAGGCCCGGTACATGGCCTAAAATCCTAGAGGCACAAGGCATAATACATGACATAATGTATAAAATGAACTTCACTATAACTACCCCTCCCAAGTATCTTCATCAATGAAGGCCTATCTCTCCACCTTACATTGTTGATTGGATATAATTTCCCAGTGCAGAGATGCTCGATGCCTGGTAGCGATGGATATTTTCATATCCTACCATTCATCCAATCCTGTTAGCTCTGCTTTGGTGGATTCTACTTTCTCTAAATCCTCTATTGGGGATTTCTACTATGTGGTATGTATGGGATACATTTAATTCTTTGGGTCTCAAAAACACCATGCCTTGAAGGCCTGAGGTGGACCGAAGGACCTAATACATGTAGGTCTAAACCGGTGGCCAATAGACCCAAATCATAAAAATAGTTCTGGTTGCTAAAGTTCCACACAGTTCCTACTACAATAACTACTACAATACTACTCCTACTATAGTAAACTAGAAATTCACCCCCAGTTAGATTTGATCCTTGGGATTTTGGATATCAATAAAGATCCTCTTACACTCTTTTGTGTGCTTGTTGGCATAATATATCACATATACATTATTCTATCCATTAATTATATTATTACCCACTTAATATGAATTTAAAATATAATCTCATTTATGTATCTCTAATGTGATTCATAATAATTGATATTTGTACTATTGGATCTTGAATGTTTTTACAAAAATGGAAATAAATAATTTTACAGTTATGATTTAATGTAATTTAATTTTGAAGATAATATCCCAAAGACAATAGAACCTCAAATTGAAGATATTTATTATTATACAGAATTTGATGCCTTAAAAATTATAATTTTAAAATTCATAAAGGAAGAAATACATGAATAAGAGTATTAATTTCCACATAAATAAAAAGAAGAGGGTGGTGTCCATGATTACGCAGATCACATGAATGTCTTAGAGACACACGGTTTCATGAACTGCATAAGCTCATGCAGACAACCGCATGTAGTTCATTGCTTGTAGAAGATCCCATTATGCCCCTTTGAAAAAGCCTAGTAGTTCTTGTGATATCATCCTAGACCCTTGTTTATCGCATGGAGACATTCAGAAAAGAATCCATAGTTCATGTGAATTGTCAGGTGGAAAGAACCAAGCAATCCATCCAAATATCTTTTTAAAATAGAAGGATAATATCCAACAGTTGGGATCCTCTGGCGTTCATAAATATTACATCATGCATCACTGATGGTTAGAGTGATTGTATTCGATAACACATATAAAACCTCATGATACCACCAAAAAATTTAAAATAAAGAAATAAAATAAATAAGAGAGTGATGATATCGTATTACAGTCATAAAAATCATGTGATGCACCCTAAGTGGTTCACAAAACACCATGAAAGCCTCGGTGTCATAGCTACATCATGATACAAAACCCCACTGGCATTTCACCTTTATCACATGAAGGTACTTGAACATGTGTAGGTGATCTCATGTACCCTCTCTGGATCTAAAGATAAAAAGATATAGTTTTTCATTAATACTTTTATATCTCCACAAATTCTTTTATTGGTCATGTGATACATCACTGATGGAAATAAAGGTTTTCCTTGACAAAAATCGATCAAAACTCATGAGATCTTAGGAACTTGTAAAATAATAAAATAAAATAGTGGGGGGGGGGGGAATTTGGGATCCTCTTGTGGTCCTAAAACTCATGCGATAGACCGGAATGACGTCACACGAAAGTCCAATTTGATCCTACAAAGCCCCCTAACAAGCCATTTGTATTTCACAAAATATCCCAGATAAGGAATCAAATATCACATGAAAGCCTTTTTTTAGACATCCTAATCTCACAAAATTACATAGACATGTCAGTATGATAATATTAAATACCCTCAGTAAGTCTGTATGATTCATCAAAAAACATTTGATAGGTCATAATACAATAAATGGGGCGTTGATGGTATGATCTTATAGTTGATGAAAATCATGTGATTCCCCCAAAATTAAATTTGAAAAAACCTCGTGAAATCACATGAAATAAAATCCCTCTACCAAACATAGTCCGGATTTTCACAATATGAATCGTGAAAAGTGTAGAATAATCGGGGTGGGAAATCCTATAAATCCCTCACCCCACCATAAAAAATGCTTATGATTTTCCTTGGAAGGTCACGCTGGAACACTCAAGCATAAGATAAGATTTCTCATAGTGTATGATCTAGTGATTGGGAATGTTTTCCATCATCTGGAGAACAACCAGAGATATCAAGAAATATGCATAAGAACTTTGCATTATCACTCATAGATCATGTGAATGAATTATGGTGTGTCATGATAAGAATATACCATATAATTTATATATCACATGAGACTTAAAAAAAGTAAACACTGAAAAAATATATGAAATATTCAATAAAAGTCTGGAAACAAGCATAGAAATATGAGAGACTTATGTGAAGAATATACATGATGATCCCCATTCGCTTCACATGAACCAACCATGCCATTCAGAAAGACCCAGATTTGTCACCCAGATAATGAAATTATTCATTAGTAAATGATTCTGACAATGAAAAGTCCCTTGTATAGTGAAAAGAAAGTCACATGGATCCCCCAAGCATGCCACCCAAGTCTCACAAAACTATTAGGGCTCTCTATCCAGACCATGTGATGGCCTCTTGAAATGTTGTCCAAATCATATGGAAACAACAATGTTTGTCAGATAAGTCTTGTGATGGCATCATAACATGTCAATTATCTCTCAGAAAATCCTCTAGACAATCCATCCAGATCTTGCGAATCCCATCATACATGTCATCTTGCTCTTGAAACGTCCCTGAGACATGTTTACTAATTTTCACGATGATACCCAGACAAGTTATCCATGACATGCAGCACCCTCTAGACATGTCATGCTGACTCTCTAAATTACTTAAAAGTGTATCAAACATATTTCACAATGACACTAGTGAAATTCAGTTTGATTATAAAATTACCTCCATGTATGTAAATTGAGATCATGTGATGGCTTATCGGATCATCCTTCCAGGTCTTGTGATGTCCTCCAGATAGTCATCCTTGGTCATGCGACAACCTCCAAACATGCTAACCATATTATGAGACATCCATTTGAAAATTATAATGGATTATAAGATTGTATTTGGAAATTTCAGGTAGAAATCATCTGATATGTAAAATAAAATATCAATGCATGTCGGGTAGACAATCAACACATTCCGGGAAGACAAGCTGGCTAGGTCGATCAGGCTTCCCAAGACTTGATAACCTTGTGCAGCCTCCATAAAGGGAAGCCTCAGTTTGTGGGACCCAAATAGAGTCATAATATGATATTCCCCTAATATAAGGTAAACATTAGTGTGTAAGACCCTATCAGTGTCATAATATGATATGTACTTCTAATAAGATAATTGCCGGTGTGTAAGCCCAGACCAATTGAACAATGATTAATATTATTCCTGCTATAACTAGGATACATAAAATATCTTACTAACTCTCTATCTCCACATTAAAAAAAGTAGGGAAATATGATCCTAATCATTGAGGCTGATCGTGAGGGTCTTTAAATTCTAAAATTGACAAGTCTGTATCCCATGAAATCGATTGTGAATCTAGTTTCCCTCACCGCCACGACCAACTGATTCAAGATCTTATCCCTGGAGTGTGACAGTCACTAGCTTAAGTGTTTGATGATGTTGGAAAAAGGGTAAAACTACAAATCCCTTCTGATTCATGGGCCAAGGAGGAGTGATCCTTTCAACCACCATCGCTAGTTCCATCCCCCAGATCATATCTATCACTTAATGAAGGTAACACCCAACATAATGGAACCTATAACAATGATTAAATGGTAAAAAGGAAGGATAATTGGTCATGTATGAATCTAGATAACCATGAGTGGGATCATATATTCTCTCTCCCTAATTATGTCTTCTAGCATATTTTGGTCATAACCAGTGAGTAGGCTCATAAACCAACACACTCAGAATGAGTCTGTGGGCTTGTTTCTATAGCCGACAAGGGGGAGGTGCATATCCCTACCCCATACATGAATCATATCAACATATTATGGTGGAAAAAGTTTAACATAAGTGGGATCATATCTCTACTTCATGTGTAGATACCAAACATTATATACTGGTGTCAAAAAATATGTAGGATTATATCACTGCAAACAATTTTCAAAAATGAAATTACATCTTAGCAATAGCTGAAGATCTCTACTGACATATTTTGACACTAGTGTAGATATAGTGATAGGAACATATTCCTATAAATACTTCCAGAGAAGATCAACACTCTAATCATTATGATCAAGTGATTTATCCAGAGAAAATGCTCATTATTTCTTCTATCCGGAAGGATTATTGACATAATATGTTAAAGTATGAGTTGTATAACATGTGTCATATTCTCGTTCCAACTGGGTTCCACTAGTTGAGAGAGGAACATGACTCAGGATATGAGAACATGCCTTTTGAAAATGTCTAGCGGCATATTACAATGGCAAAGGTTTAGGATCATATCCACATTTCGACTGGGAATCACCAAGTTAGAGGGGGAACATTCTTCATGATGAGCTCATATTACTACCAAAGAAGAACCACAATATACTTCAATGACCCAGGATCAGTCACATATCCCCATTGTGGCTAGGTATCACTAAGTGAGAATAGAACATGAATTGAGGTAGTCTCATTTTGTTATTACTAAATCTTCATAGTACATTCCAACATATCATGGAATACATGTGAATATTCCTAATTATTCCAAGAAATGTCTAAAATAGCATCCTGATGAGGGAATACAGGATGAAGCTCATATCCCTTCTCCCATTTTGGAGGTTTTTCAGCATATTCCAGTGGGTAATTATTTTTCAAACCCAGCTCATATTCTTATTCCAACCAGGGATCACCAAGTGAGAGAGCCACATTCATTAGGGATGCCACATATCCCTACTATAAAAGACTTGTGTAATATCCCAATGTCTCATGATCGGGATTATACTCATGTTCTAATTTAGGCACATCAAGTGAGAATAGAACATGCTTAAGGGAATGTTCATATTCTTCTAAATAATGAAGAGTCTAATTTTCATATTCTATAATCTTATAAATAGTTAGATTATTATCCCACAACACCAGATGGATATAAAAAATGTCCAAATACTGTTATACATATGGCTCATATCCCTACAAAATTTCAGAATCTAGGTCGGTGTCTTCTGACCATGACATATAACGTGGCTCATATCCCTACTCTGACCAATGCCAATGTCCTTGAGGATGCTTGATCAAAATTCTCAATACCACAATGATCCATCAATTCTTAAACTGAATAAGAATATTATCATTACCATGATATTACTCCTTGTGGTAGTGTTGATATGGATCACATGGACTATACTCCTAACATCTTCCATGGTAACCACCCCCAGTGATATCTCCCATGGACAAAGAAATCCCCCTGCCAAGAGACCTCTGTATAGAGAAGTGTTAAAAACTGAAATACCTTTGTATATAAAGGTTCTTGAAACCTTATGTCCAACTATATACAATTCCCCATTGAATTCATGCAACACTCCACTCCAGTCACCAGGATATATCAATAAGTATCTTTTGTGGTATGATTTGATGGAGGTGTTCAAGTCTGATGAAGAAGATGCCGATATTCATATATGGGTAGTGTTAGCCTGAAAAAACCTCCCCATCATGTTATAGCCTCTTGAAACTTATGATCATGATATCTCGGACAATATAGAAAAGGATTTCATGCTTTATCTTTGCTAAAATATGTTGGATACTCATCAGTGACTAAAGACAAGAAACATAACTTATCCATGATATGAGGGTCACCTATTTTCACCTAGACCTGAATGTTATCTCCAGGTCCCGAGATCCAAGATTGGAAAAGAACCCTAGAAATATATATTAATATTACTACCATTTCATCACAACTCTTCGGAAAAATATATCTGAATCCATGTATTTTATCCACATTTGAGGATGGCGAATGTATGAAGTGATACACTTTTACATAGCCTTACAAAAATATAACCCCTCAGATTTGGAATCTTGTAATGTCATAGCCAACATTGAATGTATATGACCTAGTAATGATGGAGTTAATTGATCACAAAAACATAATACCTCCACTTCAATAATGCACATACATCAAAAACAGAGGAATAGGATTGCAGATAAGTCCTTGAACTATCCCCCTATAAGCAATGAAAATATAATTAAGACATAAAATCCATGGTTTCAATCGACCTGAAAAAATCCTATAGAAAGGTACTATTTTCATGGGATTCCATTTCACCTAGATCCAACATGAACTCCAATAAACCACATAAAAAAAATTAGTAAATTTTTCCATAGTAGCCATCTTAGAGTGGAATTAGATCATCGGGATGGGGGGATATATACCCCAAACTCAATATTTCAGATTTTCAGTTCCTAACCAGATTCAGGAGATATAATCAACAGATGAAAACAAACCCTAGACTAATGGGATTGGGGAATTTATATCTCAATCACTATAATCAGTTTCATCATCCTCTAATAGTGTCTTTGGAAAAAATGGAAATTTCAGGTCAACCGGATCGCACTGGGAGGGGACATATATATCTCAAAGCACATCCTAGGAATAATCAAATCCATGGATAAAAGCCTCAGATCCTAAATAAATGGATCAATTAATTACAATTGTGGCCCCATATAACCTCCAACCTATAGGGATGTTGGAAGTTTCATCATCATCAACACCATAGGGATAATCATTCTTCTAAAGGTTGAGAGGTAATTATCGATGGTCGTTATCCCATATGTTCTTCCCACTATAAGGATAACCTATTATATTTAGGAATCATTCATAAATCATTTCCAAAAACTCCCTCAAATTCATTACTCATAGGCCTAGATAAGAGGAGTATACAAAGAAAGAAATTAGTCCCCACCAGTGTCACAAGATAAAATGGCCCAACATGTCCCAAGGTTTGAGGAATGATCCTAATGCATGTGGTGTAGAATAATCATGCTGCATTGAAAGTAATGGGGCAAACACCATTTCTTGATATTCCTATGTAATTTTTTTCACTATCAACATTGAAAATATGGTGTATCAAGACACAAATGAAAAGGGAAACGACACGAAAACATACCCCGAGAGGAGGGTGATTTGTATGTGCTAACTGAGGATGCACACACTTGGAACCAAAGAAGGGTCCAAAATATGGAACCTTCAAATATGGAGTTACCAACTACCTATAATATCACAACTAAATATAAATGGAAAGGAGTTGATATATCCAAATCACCACCCAAAATAGTTTTGGTTCCTTCAATGGAGGAACAGTTGTCAAAATTTAACAGTGAGATAAAAACTCTATGACAACTCAATGATGAGATACTTAGGGATAATACTTGAAACCAGGTATCGTCTTTAGGAAGAGATGAATAATATTCCTTCCATCGATAATCCACCAAAAGAAGCATCATCTGAGCCTCATATTGGGTTTGGATCTAGGCAGCCAACCTACATAAATGAGTATGTTGAAAAAGATCATGACATCAATTATTTATAGGGACAACCTATCCCTAACCAAGATAATAAATTAGTCTATGAAATTGTTGAAAATAATAAGGATAAGAAAATAATACTACCACTAAAGTCCTCACCTACTCTCTAAAGAAGAGATGTGGATAAAAAAAGTACCTTGAGAAAATATCAATGCCATTGAATCCCTATTTGATGGAATGGAAGCCATGGAAGGGAAACACTCACCTATGCAACAAGAGAGGAAGATATATCCTAAATGGTCGGATGGCACATTGAATCCTCATAATTTTGGAAATCATAACTTCTCTAAATTTAATGGCATGGGAGACCCTAAAAAACATCTAACACACCTCGTATCATAATGCAGTCTGATAATGGGCCCTTGAAATCAATAGGATCGATATAAGGTTTTTGTATATAATTTTAAAGTGGCAACCTCTTTTTGGTATAATATCCTTCCAGCAAGATCAGTTTCATGATGGGAATACCTACATCCTCAATTAATTTTTTAGTTCAGCTTAATGTTTAGGAAACTACAAATTTTCAACGTAATGGACTACAAGAAATGTGAAAAGAGGAGGGTGTATGACATCATAGATAGATGGAAAGGTTTAACCTATTCACTCAACATCCCTCTATTGCAGTAAAAATTTATAGAAATATATGATTAAAATTTCTAGGATGAGTTACGTACACCTATGACCCCATTAAAGTATCCATGTGGGTTTTGTGAGTTCACATAAATGGAACAACATCTAGTGGATGATATTCATTGAAGATGAGATAAATCTGGACTCATGACTTCATCACAGATGAAAAGGGTCAATGATGCATAATCTACCACAATTACCATAAATCCTATAATAGTTCCCATTCAAGAACTGTAGAAGGACCCTAAATGCCCAGTGGATCCTATTGAGTGGAAACAACCATAAAATCACCCTCATCCAGAAGTACCAAGAAATCAATGTCACCTGGAATTTGAGGAATGGATGAATAAATCCCATTCCTTCTAAAATGATAATGTACTTGGTTATTTTTTATAGCTATGGATAATAAATCGATCAAGTTACCAAAACCCAAGAACACCAATGAGGTCAACATCACCGAATGCCAAAACTACTACCCCTTTCATGGAAGTCATAGACATAATACCTAAGACTTCATCATTTTCAAAGAAATTCTTTAAGGAAGGGTCGAATCAGGACAAGTGGTGTTAGATAACTCCTCATATCAGGTGGCCTTTATAACTATTTTCCAATCACAAGAAGGGGTGGTTGTCAAAAAGTTACATTCAGGAATGGAAAAAAGTTCAATAATTGGATGTCTAAAAAAATAGTAGACAAAGATCATGCCCCCCTGAGAGAACAACTACGTAAAACAACAATATTTTTACCACCCAAGAAGGTTAAATATGATATGTCTCACAAATGTGGTCATGACCATCATATACAAGAAGATACAGTAGAGGAAGAGTTTTATTCTACTCCAATTCTAGCTTTGACCATTACATATATGATCCCTTTGACATTCAAAATATTGGAACCACCCAAAAAAAATTGAACCCTCATTAGAAAAAGATCTCAAATTTGGTTCTATAAACATGATAAAGTTGGAAAAAACTTTTCTCTATGATTAATATTCTTTAGAGTATGAATTCCTCTCACAAAACCAGGGAATTAGAGGCCACATTAATAGTAACCAAGGATACAGTGGACAACATAGTCATGGATGAACCAAATTTTTCAGTCATTTCCCCATAGAGAACATATGTGCATCTGATACCCACGGGAAATAACTCTATTAATTCTAGAAACTAAATGGATGTATTATAGAACCCTATAGTGTTTTTCCGACCCTAGGGTCCTTACATGACCACCTAGCGGGGGTTCAATTACCTGATCAGCCCAGGCAATAGGGAAGGCTGACATGACCTATGCCACTGGTTGCATATTCTCACTTAACCTTTGAAGAAGCACTAGGTATATCTACCTAAAATTCCTCATCTCTTGAGCGACATGTTAATGAGAAACCGCACATCAGGATGCATCGACATATGATAGAAAAGTATGAAATTATGAGATAGAAAGATGTTGTCCCAACCAAGATCTTAATAATTGATGTTATTCATCATTCAAAAAAATTCATAGATTCAATTGTTAATTCCCTCAAAACCCCATAGAAATTAAAGATATAAGTAACTTAATCTTAGGTATATAAAATGGGTAAAATGTTAGTAGAATGTCATGTCGCCATCTCATTCATAGATCATGATAGGGAAGAATTCATCTAGGGTCAGATTAGACCCCTATATGTTTTTGGTTGACTCGATAATGTCGATATATGAACGAATATGATTGATAATAGATATACGATCAGTATTATCCCGATTCGAACCCTACGATTTTTGGGATTTAGAGAAGGAGATATTTCTCCCACAAATCTAACCATTCAATGGTATGATAAGTGTGATAAAATACCTCTCAAGAAGATCAAACTAAAATATCAGTTTTTAGGATCTCACATATGATGTTGAGTCTATGGTTATTCTGAAAGACACCACAAACATTTTACTACATGGATGGCCCGGGATCCATAGTCCCATGGTCATATATACAATATTCCATCAATGTCTAAAATACCCCATCGATGGAAAGGTCGACATACTACATAGTGACATCACCCCCTAAGAGACTTGTGAAGCCACATATGCTGAAGAAGGTTTCTTAAAAATGGGAGGAATACAAAAAATAATGCATGATGATATATTGGTTGCATCCCCCAACGTCTTAGGGACCACCCATGAAAATCCTTAGAGTATGCTTGAATATGACTATGTCCTCCCCATAAATCTGGTTGAGGTAATAGATCTGGCCCTAGAGGTCCAATCCCCTCCTATACCCAGCTAAAATTTAAAATAAAATCAACATTGGAGTCTCTCTATAACAACTATGGCTATATGGGAAGATAATTTATCATTCCATGGCTAATCTCACCTAGATAGTGTCAGAGATTCCCCCAGATTTCCATCATCGCCTAAGAATGCCTCCAGGGAATCAAAGGTGGATGAAGAATAGGATGACCTCAGGAACATCTCTCCCATATTTGAGAAAGGTTACTCCGAGATCATTGATGAGCTAGGAAGGTAAATATGGGAACAAAAGAAGAACCATGACCTACACTTATTAGTGATTCCATTCCCCTCCAAGAGAATGACATGTACATTGAATTTATTAAGAAACACTAAGAATTTTTTTCTTGGAACTATACAGAAATACCCATACTAAATTTAGATGTATCTATGCACCATCTCATCTTACCCGATGACCATCAAGGCATCAAGTGGGTAGCCAAGAGGAAACGCCCCTCTCATGCCACCAATATAGAGGAAGAAGATGAAAATATGATCAAATAAAACTTTTTTTCCAAGAACTAAAATACCCAAAATGGATTTCCAATATTATACCCTTTAAGAAAAAGAATGGTAAGATTAGGGTCTTCATCAATTTCAGAGACCTTAATCGACATTTTTCAAAGGAAGAATTCCCATTTCCAATCACAAAACTCTTAATTTATACAATTATTGGCTTCCAAGATATTTTATTAATTTGTGGATATCTAGGGTAAAATCAGAAAAATATGGTCCCTGAAGACGAAGAATACACTACCTTCAGAGTGACGTAAGGGATATTTTTCTATTTTGTCATTCTCTATGACATAAAGAAAGATTACCCCATTTATCATTGACATACATCAAATATTTATTCTATTTATGGGAAGTATACCTGGATGTTATTTCAATGGCCTAGTAGTTAAATCTCAATAGTGGTGTGATCACTTTATAGATTTAAAAATAGAATTCTACAATATGGGGAAACACATTCTGAAGATAAACCCACTGAAGTGTGTATTCGGGGTGACATTAGAGAAGTTCCTTGTCTTTGTGGAATGACACCAAGAGATCGAGGTTCAACTAGAGAATATCATTTTTATTTTAGAAATATCACCCCTAGAAATATCAATGAACTAAAGGGAACCTTACATACAATTGGAGATTCATAGAAAAATTAGTCCGAAATTATCACTGTTTCACCAAAATAATGAACAAGAGAATTTCCTAAAAATGGTATGATGATTTCCAAAAGACTTTAAAAGCATCAAATATTATATACAGAACCCACCAGTTTTGAT